>JBBBDQ010000520.1:17500-217500 GCA_037127315.1 Ascarosepion bandense | reverse complement strand
TAATTTTCCACACATTGTTGTCTATCTATTTCCTTTAGGAACTGTTTCCTTTTAAAAAATAATTTGACAATTAGGAATCCAGCATCAAAACATGGAAGGCGTGACTGGAAATTTAGATGTTATTATATTAATATTTAAATGTTTGCTGTTCAATGTGCAACTAAGAAATTTAAAATTCATATGTCACTGTCAAACCGTTTAAAATGTGTGAATTGTCAACGTAGATTTTCAATATTTTATTTATTACTGAATGCGAAATTACATGCCGACTATAATTTTTTTGTGTATGTCTGCGTATCTTCTTATTCCCACCACACATACACTCACACATAATCGCATAAAATATGCGAGCATAGGCAAATGTATTATATATATATATATATATATATATATATATATATATATATATATATATATATATATATATATAGTCGCTTACATTGAGAGAATAGAAGAAAGAAAACGGACATGCACAAAATACACTCATTCTATCCTTTTGTGTGAATATCATTCAATGTTGATGAATTCAGTTGCATTTTCGTTGAAGATATACACTGCGTGACTTGGATTCACGAACGCTTTATTGAATCGTTTGCCAATGTTTCGGAAACCCTATTATAATATGCTCTCAAATACTCTTGTTCAAACGTCAAAAGAAAATATCCAATTCTAAACAAGTAATATAAATTGATACATGAAACAGAAATATAAAAATTACATAAGAAATGAAGCAATATATGTGCATTACAATAAGCACAACAAACAGTTTTAAAAATGCAAACATTTCTAGGAATTTTGCACAAAAGTTCTAAATCATATTTGCTATTAAATAATTGATTCATCTTGAATAACGATCGACGGAAGAACTTTTACTGATTTAATGTAAATTTATGCCATTTACATTTGCTACAGGTGAGTAGATGTTTTATACAAATTTACGTTTATCCTATATTAAAAACTACGTATCAATAGAATCGAAAAGTGATAAATAATTTTAGAATGTTTTAATAATGACGAACTAGAACGTGTCAGATGTGGGAACATTAATGCTTGCAAGTATTTGGCATTATCTCTGAATTTAAATTTGAATTTTGTTTGCCGGCATCTCAATCACACTGGGTTATTTAATGCCAAAAATGTGTGGGTCTAGGGCAGTTTTTTAACGTTAGATTTTAATTAGAAGGTTGATTTAATCAGATATTAATGATTCTTTAATTTTTTATTTTAGAAAACTGAAATGTATTCGCTTTTTGGTTTCATAATCTTTTGCTGAGGATAATGTTTTTTTTTCAAAAGTATTTTATGGTAATTTTTTTCTTGTTGGTAATATTTCACCTTCAAAAATGTATATTTTAATCCGAATTCTATTTTTATGCATATATTTCTATAAACATGTATTTTTATATTTTCATATTGTTTTGACCCAATGTTTGGGACTGAACATTTGCCCGTAGATGGGACCCTAAAAGATACTACAACACTTATTCAGGGTGAACCTGAGAAAAACAATAATGGAATGATTGTTCCATGCTCCTCACAACCAACAAATCAGAAACCTTGTGGATGTATTTTACCGTCATACCCAGGACCGCACTATTTCTTCTTTGATTCATTAGAATAGACTCAATATATTATGTCATTCGGAAAATAATATCTAATCATGGAATAAAATTTTTGATTGTATTCTAATATATTATTTCAAGTTTAGGCCAAACATTATTTTACACATTCCTAATGAATAAAATATCGTATATTTTCTGTCTTTATTAATTACATTTTTCCTACTAAAATTTATATCTTTATATAGCTCTTATTTGAAACATGGTAAAAGAAGTGATGCATTTTTTGCTTGACATCATGCAAAACAATAATACTTCTCAATTTGCTCCCAGAACTATCAGATTATGTGGCGGAATTATCAAAAAGTATATTCACAGATCGAAATGCTTCGATCTAATCCATGCTAACGTCATCCCAGTTATTCGTCAGAGATGATTGTTACCAAGTGTAACTGCAATAATCCTGACTTCTCTCAAAGGTGAAATACACAAAATTAATTCGACCATTCTCAAAATTAAATGCACTTTAAAAATGAAACAAGGGAGGTAATTCAGTATTTGCCATTTGAAAGGCAAACTTAAGTTTTATCAATAAGACTAGAAAATAACAGAAACTTTATACCGTATCGGAATAAAAAATCTATACAGTATGTGTTAGTAAATAGACCAAATACCCCTTAAAGTTTCATCGGAAATCCACTTAGCCTGTCCTGAGATAACTGGACCATGGACAGGCAGATAAAACAAATAAACCTAATTGAATATTTCTTAAAACGTTCCCTTTATTTAGAAAACTTGAAATAAAGAATAATCAGTGCTCTAATTCATTACAGAATAAACTGGATACTGTTTTGCTTTATACAGATAAACTCCAAATAAAATATAGGATATAACATCTGTTACATCCGGAGTTCCGATAAGAGCGTTTTATTACATATGCATAAATTTTCATGGATATTAAGCCAATACTTAAAATATGCTCAAACTATTATACAGGCTATTATAGATAAATTGTCACTATTTAATATTTTTAATTATACACATTTTTAAATGATAATTTCTGTCATATTGTTTGATTTTAGGTAATCTTAATGTTACGAGAAGTTCTGTTGGTTACCTGCACAATTAAGTCAGCATTTTTAGTCATGGGTGTTAGGTACTCCGTTGTAAGTGGTGATGCTGTCGCAGAAGTTGTCTTATAGCCGGGTGTGTGTTATCCTGCTTGTAAGACATGTTGAAAATGACATATGCTCCTCTAGTAACCACAGTGCGGTACTACCTCCTTAAATCAATTGATGTAAGCCACGTCGTTTGATATGATGCCCTGTGGGAAGATGCATGTATGCGTAACTTCGTCTTCACTTCTCTAGTGATCACAACAAACACCATGAAGTTGACTGTACATTTGTTTACTATGCCCACCATAGTTTTTGAATATAGAATATAGCGCAATACGTTTCCCTTTCAATGAAACAACGTCAAAGATTGACACTCACGGACTATATCGGAATATATCGTCAATACTCGCGAAAATATGACCGCCTTTATGCGCGTCGAATGGAATATTTTGAGCCTTCTGATTGATAACCCTTCTATTGGTAAACTATAAAATGAGCCAACAGATGGCTGGCTCGTTAGTATACAATGGAACCTAAAACATCCAACACTCTCCCATTTTGGATACATTATGGAAACTTCTTTTAAAGTATTGGTAAAGTCAATATTCATACGGAACAAATACTTTAGTATTCATAAAATATATATTTTGTTCTGTGATTAGAAACAACTTTTTTAAAATAAATATCCACAAACATAGTTATATGATTTTTTTCACTGTTAAGTATTTCAGGTTAACAAATATTAATAATAATATTATAAATCTGGTTTGTGATTAAAACAAAAATGATGAAAATGTTGTAATTTTACCCATAGCTGGGAACGATTAACCCAGGCACTATCAATCCGAGTGTTTCTTAGATTCATTCATAGGAGGATTGGGCTAAAAGTAAGATTATTTATGTTTATACCCAAAAACTAAGGACTCATATTCATACCAAAAACTAACGTTTCTACATAACTAATAGATGCATTTTTACGTCCTACCCAGGAACAATAAGGAACTTATAGGTCAGTACCAAATATGACAGGAAAGACCTTAATTACGATTTTCTAATTGGCTTTGTAAATGAATCCCATATGTTATCTTCCGATTGAACATATTCAATTTGTACTGCTTTCTTTTGTAACTGACCTAAGTCGGTCATTTTAAAACTTATATATATATATATATATATATATATATATATATATATATATATATGTATGTATGTATATTTATATATATATATATATTTAATTTTTATAAAAGTAGCTTCATATTTTGTGTAAAAATTAACACATCGCCGACCCAAATAATCAGAATTACTAATATTTTATTATTAAATATTTTCGTGTACAGGCATTGGTCAACTAGGGAGGGTTCAAAATGTTGTTCAATGAAAGAAAAATATAGTAATTTATTCCAGGTTCTTCTGCTTTATTTTAGGCTATATGGTGACATTTTGAGTTTCAACACCATCGTCACCTTTTTCAAAAATTTCTGGTGATTCTATGTATATTTCATAGTCAACCAGATCATTTAAATACGTTTGAACATCTATATGGTGTATATCCATACCATAATGTGCGTCCATTTGCATCAAAATTCTGATTGTAGTCCTGTTTGTTGTTGGACTGAATTTTTCTACATAATCTTCCACGTATATCTGAGAAAATCCTTTAGCTACGAAACGAGCCTTTTACACTGGCGAGCAACCCTCAGTTAGCTGTATATTATAAACCCAACGGCTGCCGAAGATATTTTACCATCTGGAGCTTTTCCAACTCAAAAGTATCATTTGATACGAGGGATTCTATTTCTTTTTGTATGACGACTATCTACCGTTTCGAATTATCAGAATTTTGGCTTATTGATAGTACTCCGGGATACATTGCACTGAATAGCAACAGTCATTGTTGCAGATATTACATTGACCTATTACAAAATAGTCTGGTTTTCTTCTATTTCTAGTCGGATAACTCGGAATTTCTTCCTCCTCTTTGGGTTTATCTTCTTTTAACAAGGTTTGCGTCTGATTTTTCATCGTCTATATTATCAAAATTAAACGTTCCTTTAATTGTAGATTTTGAGTGTTTTTTTGTTTTAAATTATAGGCCCTATCTCATTATTAGGCCATAGTATTTCGGGTTCTTCGCAGTTAATCTTCGGGTTCTTCCACTTGCCCGAAGAAATCTGTAAATCTGAGGAATCTGTTCTTCCTTATTATTTTAATTGTAAGAAATAAATCATGTAGTCAGGACTTGGTTTGTCATAGCCAATGTCATGCCTCTTTCACTTTTTGGATCTTGATTTGCCCTGTGTTTGGGTTTGAAATTCGTATAAGCATCGAAAGGAGTATTTTTAATGTTAGTATTATAGCAACGCTTTCTTATATACACGGCTGTATTTAATGTATAGAGTCACAGATTTTTGGGTAACATAGATTCTATTAGCAAACATCTAGCCATTTCAAAATGAGTCCGCCAACTACGTTCAGCGATTCCGTTCTTGTGCGGGGAATAAGGACATGTTTTCTAATGTGTAATGCCCTCATTTATTAAGAAGTTTTCATAATCATCAGAAGGAAATTTTCTAATATTTTCTGTTCTAATTATTTTCACTTTTCTATAAGGTGAGATATTAGATAAATATATTCTTGTAGCTTGTAGGGTATCAGAAATTGTTTTCATAAAATATATCATTATCAATCATAAATATTCGTCAACAAAGTTTAATACATATGAATAGGTGCCTATACCAATTGGTGAAATTGGACCCGCTAAGTCGCAATGGACCCATAACAAGATGTCTGTTGTTTATGGGATTTGATCCCTATTTCTATATTTCGTCATGTTCCCTTTAATACGTGTGTCACTTTGTTGTAAACCCTTAGGAGATGTAATTACTATTCCAGTAACATGTCCTTAAAATCATTTAACATCCGAATTATTACAGTGACGTAGTGGTTTATGCTAAGTCCTTAACTCGTGTGTCGCTTTCTTTTTTAAAAAATTCAACACTTTTTAAAAATGCAAACGTCCAATTTGTTGTATATTAAATTCATTTCCGTCTGGGTATATTAAGTTTGAATTGTCTCGGTGAAATATAACTTTAACACCTGTTTTAAAAGCAGACTGAACCGACAAAATAATTGTTTAAATTTAGAGATATATAAAGCCCTTTTTATAAAAGAAATAACAAATATTTCCTTTAGTATCGCGTAAATAAATATAGGAATTCCCTGTTTTGAAAACTAAATTATTCGTTCTGGAACTGTCAAAAACTCGGGAAAATATGGTCGCCATTTATACACGCCGGATTGATTATTTTGAGCCTCTTGATTAGTTAGCCCTTCTATTGGTGAACTATAAAATGGTTCAGTTCATGGCTAGCTCATTAGTATACAATGTAACACAAAAAATCCAGTACTATTTGGTTTTCATCATTCATGGTACATATTGAAGGCACAGAGCATCGAATGAACTTTTCACTAATTGAGGTTAACAAAATGCTCAAATTTAAGCTTCCGGTACTAATGTGCCATTGACAGATTTATGGCTGAATATTTTTCGTGACTGTATTTTTCTTGTAGACATTACTCATCAATCCCTATTACACAGTGATGAAATCAAAAACATCAACGCAAAATTAAATTATAAAATGGTGAGGATTGACCAATCGCCCATGTAGGAAGATTTGATATTACATACCAGTTTAGTACACATCATTCGCTATTACAGTAGTCATTCGGATTTTAGTGGCTAAAATTGCATCCGCTGTTAAAAAATTCTAATATATTTAAATTGTTGTACTCATTTGATTTTAACATGATAAGCATGTGATTAGCAGTTTAACCACTTGTTTTGTTTTATGTGTTTGATATTAATACACTGCCATTTGCTCACCTTGTTAAGCAACATATAAATATAAATAATGATGTAGTCCAACGCTAAAACACACACACACACACACACACACACACACACACACACACACACACACATATATATATATATATATGTGTGTATATATATATATATATATATATATATATATGAACAATGACTCATCAGGTAGTTATTAATGATGGTAATATTACCATCATATCTAACTACCTGATGAGACATTGTTCTTTTAATGTTGAAACAAAATGTACACGTTTGTATTTCATTGTAGTTTGAACATTTTCTAAAGTATAATTCATAATAAATATTCATAGCTCTATTTGTATAAAGAACATGGTTTTAAATTAATGTTTTGCACATTGAAATATTTTCTTCGTTCCTTATTAATTTTAATATATATATATATATATATATATATATATATATATATATATATATATATATATCGTGTGTGTGTTTGTGTGTGTATGTGAGTGTGTGTGAATCCAAAAAATTATCGCTGGAACAAAAAAATGATAGATGAATATCTAGTAAATAATAATGATAGATGAATAATAATAATAATATTAATGATAGATGAATAATAATAATAATGATAGATGAATAACTTGTAACGTTGTAGGTTATCATAGAAATTATATTGACAAAAAATAACAAACAAAGCATTCTTCCAGTATATCTAATATTACTCAAATAAATATCAATTAAATATCAAATAAATATCACTATAATGTCTGTAAGTTTTATATTGGTTTAATTTTGTTGTTTAATAAAAGTCGATAAGGTTAGCATTTTAATATAGATAAATATTAAAATTTGAAACACTTGTTACACTTTACAAAATTGTTTTTTGTTTAATGAAAAGGGTATGTTAATAACATCAACTTGCCCAATTCAATCTGAATTTAATTATCTCTCAGCGTAAATATATATATATATATATATATATATATATATATATATATATATATATATATATACTGGATAATTTGTAGAACAAAATTAGGAATGATTAATTGTGACACGTTTCTTCCGTTAGGAATTCATCGGATTGTGTTTGTTAAAATTGTTGAGAATGTATATTCGCATGATTCAGAGATCGTGATGTCTCAACTCTTATTTAATTTTTTTTTTATATCCAGAAAATTTCATCTTTATTTCTTTCTTTCCATTATCTTGTTTTCATATATCTGAGATTTTGATAGCATAAAATTAGACCTGAACAAGTAGAGATTGTAAGAACTTGTGTTAGACTTAGCGATTGAGATATTTTTAAAAAATTTTGATATGAATTAATTAATATTTCTTTCAAGCAAGGTGACATTTTTATGTTAACATTGGAGTAAGTTTTTTTTGTAATGAACAATCATTGCATTTTGTGTGTGTGTGTGTGTGTGTTTGTGTGTGTGTGTGTGTTTTTTTTTTAAATGACACTTTAATTCACATAAAATCACTTGTTTAAAGTATTTGTGGTTTTTCTAACATATACTTCCTCGCAAATCTTTCTTTTGATAGAGCAAATTCCACCTTTAAATTTTAGCATGTTGGATTGTTTTTTATTGATTAATGCTTGTACAGTTAGTGATGTTCTTGTGACAAATATTATGTTGCGTTTAAACATTTTTATTAATAGATTTAATAGTAGTAATGGGAAGAGTATATGTTTTATGTGTTGTTTTTTGTCAGTAATAGAGCTTTTCTATTTCAGAATATTTTATGAACCTTGTATTTTGCATTGTATATGAAATATATCGGGCCTTGAATTTTTTTTATTCATATTCCATATATTTCTCGCCTTGGAGTAGATGGTGAAGGCAGCAAATTCTGACATTTCTTTAAGTAGAATCCATTAATTACATCTGGTTTTTCTTACTTTTCATGAATGTAATACAACTTTATTGGTTAAATATTATTATTTTATATTCGGTGGACACGAAGTGTTACATAAAGTCTCAGAAAGTTAAATATTCACTAGTCTTGTTAAATCTTTTGAATGTCTATTGCTTCTTGGGACCAAGGCATTAGGAGATTCTCAGCGATCCCGGAGCCATAGACAGAATTCCAATCTTCCAGTATATTTTAAGAAATGATTTATAACGGAACACTGTGTATGTTGTAAATTCTTGAGTTGAAATGTTATTGACTTTAAAATGATATATGTACATAGATATTGCACATTACGAGATTGTTGCAACAGTTTCTATGCGTTTAAGATTATAATGGTTGAAAGATTGTAATTATGACAACGAAGATGGCTATACATCAAAATGGCTTGATGACAAGAATCTTGTTCATTTGAAGCTTACAGGCCTATAGAAACTCATAGTTGATCATGCTCTCGATATTTATCTCAATAGGACACGAATATAAAGTTTGATGGACATAATTGAATATTTTTTGATCATCGATTATTGCATAAATAGTGTTTAAAGAAATATCAAATATTTACTTTTGTTTTTAACATAGGATGACATAAAGAAACAAAGGAATGAACACTGTATACACCATATGAATATGGTTTGTAGATTTGTAACATTATTTAAACGATGAAAAGTGAGACAATATTAAGATAGATTGGCCTAAATATATGACGTCTTATGGGATTCTGTAGTGACATTGTCACAAAGATGTTGAGGTCCATTCGGTTCAGAAACAAAGATAGAAGGACGGAATAGTATTAAACGAATATATTACACAGAGAGTAGTACAAATATATAAAAATTAACAATTATTAGCGTGGCTCTCCTAATTTTGCTGAAATAGATTTACCTCTACGCTACTCCCCTCTAGAAAGCAGAATTGCTAATTATATATATTTCACAAGAGTTCAATATGTCATATGTGTAAGTCACCAACAGATATTCTAAATATATCAAAGTGCGTATATATATATATATATATATATATATATATATATATATATATATATATATACTTATAAAGTTATTTGCGTAATTATTTTGATTATAATGTTTAATGTTCATAATATAATGATATTATAAGATAACGGCAGCTTAGTCAAAACATTATTATTATTTTGGAATATCATTCAGATATACTTGGCTGATATTCGATGTATATTAGTGTCTATGTCCACACGCTATTTTCCTACACACACATTTTATACACGCGCGCACACATCACAGAGAAAATGGTGCATTAATTGTCGCCATTGCGATTTGATATTTTATTTCACACATGATGATTATTTGTTTTCTTTTTATAGATTGTAAAATAAATTAGTGTCAGATAAGAATAGCATGTTAGACGAAGAAATCCTTGAATCAATTAATTATTTCAGGAATTTAGTGGTTACGTCATTGTTAGGGGTAATGATACTGCTGATTACGTTATCCCCACGTTCATTTTCGCAGAAGTTCTCAGATAAAACCAGGCAATATAATCGTGTGGCTTGGGCAGATTTTGACATTCTGGGTAAAGTCTGTGGCTTCTGGAAAACATTCTATCTGGCACCATTATTCTGCACAATGCTACACAATAATTAGAACGCAAACCTGTTAAAAAATTACCGGGAACTTATCACTTTGCATCTAGCTACCTAATTCCCCAGACAGGTAAATTATTATTATATATCGATAGAATTCGACAGAGAGGACAACAAAACTCTTTCTTACACCAAAGATGAACTAGAGACAACATTTATTCCAGCATTTACAAATTTAAGTAATGTAACGAAATTTGAAACACATTTCGTTTCGTCAGGAAACCGTGGTTGAAACCATTTTCAATGTTAATGAAATAATATAGCTATTTTTTTCTGAAGATATTTTTATAAAATCTTCGCAAATGTAAGTGTTAAAATGTTAAGACAACGTTATTCTCATTTCCAAAATTTAGACTACAAATTATTCACTACTCTCTCTCTCACACACCTTCTGACTCTCTCTCTCTCTCTCTATATATATATATGTTTATATATAGTCAATTGCAGCCAGTCATATTTCGCTGTTTTATAGCTAATCAGTATGGCTTAGATATTTGATTGCTTCTCAACAGGATTTTAAAGCGATCGCATAGAAATCAGTTACCAATTTCTAATCTAAGCCACGGACGTTCGGTGGCAGCTCTTACCTTATATATAAAATGCAAAAACCATGTCTCTTATCTATCTATCTATCTATCTATCTATCTATCTCTCTCTCTCTCTCTCTCTCTCTATATATATATATATATATATATATATATATATATATATATTAAATTCATTGCAGGCGCTTGCTCATACACAGGAATAAATCTTCAACACTCACCGTTAATGCAACATGGCTGCGCGGACCTTAGATTTATTTTCTGGGGAGAAAATGTTATCTAGCTTGAACAAAAGTTTGAACAAGTTCTAGACACTTAAAATTAAGAGTTAATATCAAAAATTCATCATCCTTATAAATCAGCCATGTTGTAATTCGAACCACAAACACACACACACACACACACACACACACACACACACACACACACACACACACACACACACACGTATATATATATATATATATATATATATATATATATAATTCACACTACTTATGAATACGCCGAAATGTCTTCGTGTTATAGAAAGACTATTTATAATGAAATCATCTCAATAATTTTTTATGCAATTTATTTTTTCTATTTTAGAAATACTTTCATAGAAATGCAAATAAAAATCGCAGTCAACACAAATTATCTCTAGTAAACTATTCAGCAAATATTATGACGAGAATATTCGTGCTGATAAAAGCACAAACAAGCAAATCGTGTGATAAGCGAATGTTTTCGTCATGATCTTATAGGTCGACATTTTGTGTTTTGTTTTCCTTTGCTCGACTTTGACTATTCATTTTTCTTATCTTCATTATTCGCTACACGTGAGTTTCATATAATTCTGCGAGTTCCTACCGTCTTTTTATCTTCTATCGTCCACCAAGTATGAATTCGCATCTTATTATTTACATCTATTGAAATATATCACGTACATGTCTTTTTATAAGAGTATGAATTTAATAATATTTTTAGGAAGATTTATTATATTTATTATATTCATAGACTAATATATTTCTAATACAATTAACTATAAATTTCCCCGCTGAAAGGAGTGTTCAATCAATTGAATTGGCCAGACTTCTGTAAACCGCTTTAAACCGGTCGAATACAAATCGGTGAATGCTTGTAATGAAAGATCAGTGCTTCTGAAATTTTGATATACAGAGATAAATTCATTGATGATTGTTAACCATTACAGAATTATCCTTTTATAAGCTAATATGTATTTTCTTTTACTAATAATACTTTCGCTCTCTCTATCTGAATGATACTGAAAACTTCTTTGATTAAATATAAAACATTGTCAATGTCTGCTAGGAGATAATTCAGTTATCATATATATATATATATATATATATATATATATATATATATATATATATATAAATGTAGTGTTCGTGACATTCTGCATTTTATTATATTCTGTATTCAACAATAATGAAATTATATTCACTGACTCTGTGCTTTTGACTAGTAAGAGCAAGCCGAGGTGAAGTATATATATGTTAATTCATTTTTATGAATCTTCCAGTACTAACACTTTAATTATATTTATCACGAATTATATTTCGAATGCTCAACATGAATAAGCTTTATTTTTTGTACGATTTAAAACTATTTCATAAACACGTTTTCGTTTGAAACCATGGCGACGGAGACAATTCAATATTTAACTCAATGAAGCGTTTATTTACAGTTGAAACAAACTTGATATAAAATTAACAATACGCGCTGCAGTAGTGACATTGTTTTAATCATTTCGGTCATATTATATCCATATATTTCAAAAACACTTTAACTGATTATCGCAAGGACCAATTTTTCCTAATCAATTAAAAATATTTTATCCTAATGCGCACCAAATATATGGACATAAATAAAATCTTGAAATTTATACGTTAAAAATACGTAGTTTATAAACATACTGTAAATAGCATTTAATCTTTTAAAAAGTTTCTGATGCAAGAATAGAACTTAATCGCTTAAATTTGTTATTTTGCTGAATAACTATTAATTCATTTTATATTTTTGAAAATAAATAATACGAACCTGCTGTCTATCAATCATCACAGCCAACCTCTCTCTCCTCTCATAAGCATAGACCAAGAGTGTTTTCCTGAGAGCAATGCATTGCGCCTAATCGGACTCACAATATCTTCCGATCTCACGTGGAACTATTAGATTGAGTCAATTGCTAAATCTACTGCTATGAAAGTTGGGTCACTGTCTTGGGCCAGGATGTTTTTTCTCCTGAATCTATCTAGCATATATACAAATCTACCATGAGTCCTCGCATAGAATACCTTTTTCATATATGGTCAGGAGCACCCACTATTCAGCACAGTGTACTTGACAGACTCCAACGGGGAATCTGTAATATGGAAGGTACCAACTTGACTGCTCGACTCCAGCCACGTTTTCGTCGACGGGGTGTGACTTCACTCTGTCTGTTCTATAAAGTTTATCATGGCTTTCTCGACGAACTGCCACAGGTGTTTACTCGTACAACCAGAATGGTAACTGGGTCCCACCCATTCACATTTAGATCAACCAAATGCAGACAACAATTCTACTCCAGAATCATCCTTTCTCGCACTTTCCGCCTTTGGAAATCGCATCAATATTCTTGCTTTCTTGACGGCTACAACCTCCAGGAATTTATATGCAATGTCAATACTCATCTCTTAACCAATTGACTCTAGTTCATTCTACATTACCATGTATATCTTTTCTTTTCTCTCTACCATTGCAACTGTCATCACTTCTGTATTCCCATCTATCTCTTGCTCCTTTCTATCTGGTTCGTCTTTCGCTTTATGTTTCTATCTAATACTTTTAGAAACAAGAAATATCTATTATATTTAACGATTAGCCGTTCTAAAATTAAACATAGTAGACATACATTTTTTGAAATTTATCAGTATATGTTTAGAAAATCATCTGCTGCCACGATACACTATATATATATATATATATATATATATATATATATATATATATATATATATCAGTTTGTGTGTGTATGTATATTTAAAAAATGTGAATGACGAAAATATAATAACTCAATCTAACTTTGTGTTTTCAAGGTCAGGTAGATTTTAAGATGACAAATATCAGTATTTGATTTAGCAAAATATATTTATAAAGCACATTTATAATGTGATTATATTTGTAAATTCGTGAAAATTGATGAATATACTGGATATTAAAGAAAACTATGGATGTTATTATATGATAGAATTTATTGTCTAATAAATTTAATTGTGTAAATGCTGTTATTGTGGCTAATTAATTTTTCGAATGTAAATATTTTTTAACTATTTCAGTTGAGGATGAATAATATATATTTACAAATTTATAAAATTGAGTTTACCTTTTTTTTTAAATTTTATGAATATTTATGTTAATTTATGTTGCTAAGAAAAAGAGTTATTTTTTTCTGAAAGCGCATAATTATATTTTGTCACTGGAAAAAACAATGTCAACAGTTTTTTTTTAATTAATGTGGTAATCTTATAATAAAATAGCGGCTGCGTGTTTCTATGTATATTTAATTTATTTGATGCATTGTTGTTTATTCCTTCCATAAAACGTTTATGTCGGATTATAAATGAACAAATCACTTAATAGTTTACAATATATATATATATATATATATATATATATATATATATATATATATATATATATATGAAAATCAGACAATATTATCAACACAGTTTAATGAATATATGGGGAAAATATCTTATGACGGTAGCAGGGGATAATAAAAATAGCGGTTGGGAATGTTGGTTATCATAACTTTATGCCAGGGTATATTAGTATTAAATTCAATTTCGGTAGCGGCAGAGATGTGGCATGGACATTAGGTTAGTAGTGGTAGTTATGACAGAAAATGTCACTAATTCACTAAATCCTAAAATCTAGTCTATGTAAAGGACACATACTATTGAGAATAACTGTAATAAAGAGATAATTATTGACTTTTAATTTATTCCGGGAAATATACATACTAATGATTTCTGTATGTTTTTTCACAAGTATATTCTGAAATTGAAATTTCAAAATCAAATTTTAAAAAAAAATTACATTCTTTGCATGAGCTAATAAGAGCACGTGTCTTGCCTATCAGATTCCACTTTCTTCTGCGATTTAAATCATTCTCTTTCCGTTCACAGTATTTTCGCGAGAGTGTTGTCTGATATCTTAAATTAGGGTTAATAAAGAAGTGCTTGTGTGCATAAAGGCTTTGTGTCCAAATTCCTGCGGGAAATCCGATATAAAGCTTGTATTTTACCTTTTTCTCTTTCTTTGTAGCTTGATAAATCACATTTGTAAATCTATATTTATCTTCAACCAGAGAGTTTTCTTTTTATTTAAAATTACCATCCCATTTTTTGTATTGGATTCATTGGACTTCTTCAAAATATTGTTATTTTCAGATCTAATAATCTTATACTGAATATTAGTGCAAGAATAACTAATCTTAATGGTTTTGTTATTAAATATTTTACTCGAGGGTTATCTTTATGAAAATGTTTACTTATTAATTTAAGAAAATTCTAACCAATGTTAACAACCTGAATCTAAAAAACGGCGTGTGTGAAAAATATAATTTTCCTTTTACTGTTTCTTTTTTTAGCATTTTGCGGTTCAGAACTTCTAGTGGGTGCTAAATAAAGTAAAATTTTCTATTTTTATCTGCTACACTGGAACGTCTATTACTATATGTTTTTGTTATAATTTAATATACAAATGTTAGAAGATGATCAACTAATTCTTATATTAACCGTTCTAGGTATTTGCGTTATATGGCGTGAGGGTGATTGGGATTAATACTGATGTAACTAGGGATTTCATTGTCTTTATAGTACATTTTAAAGGAATGATTTTTGAAGTTGATGAAAATGTTTAGGTAATTCACCATCTTTACTTTGTAAGTAATTTCTCTTTTAACTTTTTAAATACTGGAGTTTTTAATGATTATCTTCTAGATTTGTATAGTCAAGTGGCCACTCCTATTCGCATGAACATAAGTCCATCAACTCGGTAAAGGGACCTCAACTTTACTAAGTGTGTTTAGGATATACATGTCTATTAAATTGGCAAATTTGGATGACTGTATTTCTCAATGAATGTAAAGAAATCATTAGTATGCGTCGTCACCTGGACAAATTCAAATGTTAAAAAAAAGTATGTCCTTCTTTCATTTATTCACAACAGAATGTGTCGTTTACATAAACTACATTTTAAAATTTTGTGAATCAGTAATGTTTTCCCTTCTAACTACCACTACTAACCCAATGGTCAAGCCACATGCCTGCCACTGCCCAAAAAGAATTCACTATTAAGATTCTACTAGCTTAACCGTATAGTAAACAACATTCACCGACAATTCCATTATAATCACCGGCTTCTGGCATAATTATTTTCCCTAATTATTTGATATAAGAAATGCTTTTCGCAATGTGTTATGGGGAAACACACCTATTCCTCAGATAATGGACACTCCCTTCTATATTAATAAAAGTTAACAGGAAGTTAACGGGAGAAGCTCTAGTGAAGTTCTGAGGAAGTTAATAGGAGTTATTTAGAGTTCTATTGGAGTTCAGTAGAACTACTAGACAGTTGATATTGGTCGGCAGTTAGCCGAATACTAACAAGTCAGCTTTCAGTGGATGATTACCAAGTTCCTGAATTTTTGGGTGCTTTAACTCGATTAGCAACTGGCATATCACGATTATAACCTTCAGTGCGAAAACTGCTCCACAAAGGCATGATTATTAGATTTATATATCTATATCGATGTCTTTTTTTATCTTTTGTTGTTGTTATTGTTTTGTTGCATATTTATCCCGTTCGCAATATTCTGAGCTCTTTTTTGAAAAAAATCCTGCTCATGTTATGCCTTATGACTAATTTTATGCTTAGCTTTTGAAGGATTATAATAAATATCACCTAGAATGCTGAGAACTAACAACATGAACAATAATATATGCTATGTTTTTAGTCAATGTTCAAAGGCAACTCCATTTGTCAGTTAAATTTCTTACATGATAATTTGAGTTTGACAAAATATCATGAAATTATTTACACGACTCATGAGTGTATGTGTTGTTTGTGTCATTTTACTTGCACCCTAAAAAAGAATAAAACAAATTTAGTCATAATTAAAGAAATTATGCAGCGTTTATTAAGGCATATGACTTTAGAATAACGAACAACAGATGTTGCTAAAAATAAATAAAAGATAGCTCGTGAAATAAATACATTCCTCGTAGAGAAACACTGCTAATGAACAAATTAATTATTAAAAATTAATTAATCAAGCTTCAATTCATTATCTATTAATTATTGTTTATATATTAAATTAATATTAATTAAATTACTATAAATGTGCTATTAATTAATTATTAATTAATAATTGATCCCACTTGTTCATATGTTCAGTATTGATAGATATTAATTGATTTATTCTTACGGCTTATCGACCAATCATGTTTTATTTAAAACCGGAAAATATATTAAACTATTTTAAGAAGTGAATATTGCATTAAAACAATGTTTTATAACAAAGATAATGTTTCCTTGGCTCATTACTCTATTTAACTCATAGTAGGGTAAGAGATGGATTGACATAATTCACAAAATTATTTGCGCATAATAGAATGTAATGCTCATACTTGAGTTCGAATTCGATCCCAAGAATTCTTATTCCGAAATGCTTGTTATTACAACAAACGGACATTCACTGATAAGAATTAAATCGTTATCATAGAGACTTGCATATAATTCTTTGTTTCATTGCATTTCTGACATTTTGAGTTTAACTTTGGGGAGATGTAGCCATTTTTAGTAAAGCATAATAATGATCAATAGAAACGTTTCTCATTCGGAGATTAAAAATTCGAGCAATAGTACTATTCAAATGAAAATTTACATACCCAAAATTTGATTTATAATTTTACATTCCTCATTTTCTTTTGAGATAGTATTATGTATAAATGACAATTATTGTTGGTTTAATCATAAATCATAACGAACTTAAATTACTTGCACAATCCATTCTTAAAAATGCATCGTTTTAATTTCTCGTAGATTGAATTCCTTTAGAAAATTTTCGTTGAACAACGTCTTCTTCGTTGTATTCATTTTTATATTCTTTTCTCATGATATCTGTTGTTTTTCATACAAAAGAATTGTATAGTTAATGCGCTTATTAATTAGTGAGAGTTTTACCCACAAGCATAATCATTTGAGTGAATATGTATTTGTTCGTTTTTTGGATTTTCAGATGTTTCGGAAGAATTTTGTCGTAATTCATGTTATTTCTTCCAGTAATTCACCTTCTTCCTGCTATGATTTTCTAAACCAACTGGTCATCCGCATCATCGGATGCCTTTTATATATCACAGTTTTACGTATTCTTCAGTTTAAAACAACCAATTTTGAAATAAATTCAATAAACAGTCGCATGTTTATTAAATAGTTCTTATTCTACCTATGATATGGAAATGTAACGAAAGCTTTGATAAAAACATATGCGGATTTAACCATACTAATTCCCTTGCTGGAGTGAGTAATTACTAAATATTTAATATAATATATGAAATTGAAAGTAGGTTGTAAGGATGCAAACATAGAATAATCTACTCTAGTTATATATAGCTTTATAGATAAAGTGGTACAAAAAGGTGGAATCCCTGCTATGCCTGGCTGCGTTGAGCAGTTAGGAGATTTGTCTCATTTAATAAGGGATGCAGGAGGAATAAAGGAATAAAATTATATATATGCTGCCTGTAATAATTCCTCTCTCGGGTTTATGCCAATCCGAAACAAACAAACCGGATGAAACTCAGAGATAAAATTGACTGTAGTAATCCAAAATAAGCTTGCCGATATTACATGGGACGAAATGCCTAACTAAAGCCTTTTCCACTTGTTTATGAGGTATGAATTTACATGCGTTAGTGAAATACAACAACGCAACAGTCAGGTCCCCTTTATTCATCCTTGCATCCCTTATTAATTGAGACAAAACTCCTAAATGCTCAACGCAGCCAGGCATAGCAGGGATTCCACCTTTTTGTACTGCTGTATCTATAAAGCTATTTTTAGCAGAAAACATTTAGCCGTCGGGAGATGAAACTAAAAAACTATTTTGCTTTCTGTTCTCAGTAACGAGATACACCGAAACTGCTCGATACTTCTTGAGTCCTTTTCTTTTGGAATCCATACAACTTCTGCGTAACGCCATTGTATCTGCAACCTTACCTCAGTGCAAAACTACTTTAATGATCTTCAATAATTTTATGAGAAGACCTGGGCATCGTTGTACACGGAGTAAGGCACAGCACTCGGACCTGGCGAAGAAGTTGCTCTAGCTTCCATTGTATTCTGTTTGATCTCACTTAAACTTGGCACCCTCAGGTCGAACTCAACGTCTGGGGGGTTTGATTTAATGAGACGATCATGAAATCCTAATTCCTCATTTCTTCTTGGTTCCCTAAAAGCGCTCTTTAAAAAGGAATCCATCCTGTTCTTTGGGCATGCTAATATGTCGCTCCTCTTATCTCCCAGAACTCTTCTGGCAAAACCAAACTAGTCGGAGATAAAGGAAGCTCTCCTCCCGGCCCGCTCTTTTCTACGGTGACGATGTCCCTCTGCTTTTCACATTTATTGTCAATTTCTATCTTAAAATATATCTAACTTCCTAAAGCTCCTCTTCACAGGCATCTTTAAATTATTTTATGAGGCATCTTAATTCCTGCTTTATTTCTCTTATCCTTCCTTCTCGCCTATTCTGAGTGTAGACTTTATTACTTGTTTTATCATTATGGCCGAAACGCTCTGATCTGTAACTGACAATGAGTTTACTCATAGACTGAAGTCGTCTGTCTATGTTACCCGCAGACGTACCTTGTATCATAACGCATACGTCTTCATCAAATTCGCGTCAAAAATTCTTGTTATTGCTGGGGGGTTGGGGCATTTAATTCGCTTGGAGACTACTATGACATGCAAGGTTTGCGTCCATATAGGGTGATGCTGGCCATTGTGTTATATCACCGGGACCTGCTCCAACTCTGTCTTACTTGGTGTAACACCTATGCGTTGTGTGTTCTCAATCACTACTGTACATTTCATCTTGGCCTGCTGTATTTTTAGGCCACGCATATTGTGCACGTTTTTTCTGGAGCGGCACACTGATTGAAATGTCCTTTGGGTGTTTGCTGTACTCGTAACTGTTACATCGGTCCTGTCAGAGATCTCATGCGCCCAGCCTCTCGGGATCTCCTGGGGTTATGTCTTCACTGATCTAATTGTAGCATGAAACGGGTAACACTTTACAACAAAGAGACAGGTCATAAGATGTGTGTAGCCTGCGGACTCCTCAAAGCCGTCTTTCCGACATGCCAACTGTCTCTCCAGTTGTCACAGAGTCTTTCCTCCGTCGTCAGCCAGACTATTCCTGGCAGTCACTCTTAATAACAGATTTAAAATTATTAAAATGCAGTTTAAATATGAACATTTTGCAATTATCCTATGATTCCGAGAAGGTGCATAGTTTTGGGTACCGCTACCATACACTTCGTCACCATGTTTTGCAATTACTTTGTGTATTTAACTATTTGTTAGATTTTAAAATTAATTTACCTTTTCCTCGGTCAACTATGTAATATCTATTTTTTCTTTTTCTGTACATTGAAAACTTATTCTTTTACACACTTCTGAATAAATTATGTCATTTGAAAATCCAAGATAACATTGTATAAATTTTCTTCTCCAAATTATGTCTCCTTTGTAAACTAAGAACAAATAACTGTAATTTTCAACATTGTCATGACATCGAATTTCCCATTAATTCCTGCAGTTGTTACATACTGTGATATTCCATCCAGTCAAGACTCAATCCTTATGTATCTACAGTGACACGCGTAAGTATTGGATATATGTTATTTTCTGTTATAACTCTAGTTTATGTTTAGTAAGTAATATCTCGTAAGGCTGTTTTAGTTGTATGTGGAAGGAAAATTAAAAACTCATGGTTAAATCCATTTTTTTTAAATCAAAGTTCAAAATTACCCTGTGCAAAATATTGGATACATGACAATGTTTTTCATATTTTTACTCGATACTTTGTATTTTAAAAGACTTTAAATATTCAAATTTTATTAGGATTGGAATGTTACCTCTGACCAATCATAGAAGCACACAATTGCTTACAAGATAATGCTATAAATCATCTGATTCTTTGATGTACATTCTGCAATTCAAAAATTAAAAATTGCAAAAACTAAGGAATTATCCAGAGATATGCTAGGCAGAATCATTGAACGTCACAAAGGATGAGAAGGTTACCGAAAATTAGCAAACGAATTTAGCAATAAGTACATTAGGAAATATCACCAGAAAGAGTAAGAAGTATGGTGACGGTACAGCAAACATTCCAAGTAATGGAAGACCGAGTAAATTAAATGAGAGGATCAGCAGAAATTTGCAAAAACCCCTTCATTACTGGTTCTGAAATTAAAACTGATCTTGAGGCTGCTGGAATTAATGTAAGTAGAGCTCTATCCCGTACAGATTTTCATTCAAGATCATCAAGAAAAGTGCCATTACTAAAAGCTAAACATGTCAAAGACCGATTAAAGTTTATCGAAACGTATGAAAAGAAAGGTATTCAGTTTTGGGAAAAACTAATCTGGTCGGATGGAACGAAAGTTGAACTATTCGGAAGGAACATAGTGACAAGTGTTTGGCGAGAAAATAGTACTGCCATCAACAATCACAATACCGTCCTCACAGTTAAGTCACTACTGAGTTCCAAGTTATCCATGGTAGAATGAATGGTAGCATGTACAGGGAGATTCTAGAGAAGAACCTCTGAGAAATCTGCAACTTCTTTAGAACATGGTCTGAATTTCGTGCTTCAACTTTACAATGATCCCAAACATACCGCAAAAATGATAAAGAAATGGTTTAAAAATAATGGTATTAGTAACCTCAATTGACCAAGTCAGTTTCCTAACTTGAATCCAATTGAGAATTTGTGGAATTCTTTGAAGGTTAACGTTCATAAGCGGAATCCACAAAATATAAAGAAATTCGTGGAATTATGCAAAGAAGAATGGGGTAAAGTAACGGTAGATCAGTGTGGTAAACTTGTGGCCAACTATAGAAAGCGACTGAAAGAAGTGAAACAAATCAGAGGCTACGCAACAAAATATTAAATTGATGTATCCAATACATTTGCATAGGGTAATTTTGAACTTTGATAAAAAAAAATTGATCATGAGGTTTTAATTTTCCTTCCACATGCAACTAAAACAACTTTATGGCATATTACTTAATAAATATCAGTCAAAATGGCGAACATAATCTAGTGTTATAACGGAAAATGACATGTATCCAATACTTATGCGTGTCCCTGTATGTTATCGTTACAGAAAACAAGCTTATCCATCTTACTTTTTCATTCCTTTCTTTGAATTGTGGAAAATTAAAAACACAGTAAAAGCGAGTGATGACTAGTCAGTGTATATATATATCTTCATCAATGGAATATGTCGCTAATGATGGATATTAAATAAACCAGATGTTTTCAAAATTCTGTGATGTTTTTTCTTTATTGGTACCAATTAAAAACAAAACCCGTTTTTTTTAAATAATATCGAATCCACTTCGAACAATACTGCAATTATGGGTGTAGCTGTTAATTTGGGAAGGTTTTTATTTAAACATGTCTTAGATTATACATCTTCTATGTCTTTCTGATGTTACAAAATGTCTTTATTTTTATATTTGTCAATTTCAGTTATAAGATTGCCATATTCGGTTGTCCGTGAATTCATATCGACATTTAAGGGAAATTAAAACACAAAACAAAATTATACCGATAAATAATGTTATTTATTTAACGAAATATTAACCATTGCACATCTTTATTGATACATTCTTAAACATATAAATTAATTTTTTAAGAATGTTATTGCTTTCTAGTTCGCATTACGGTGTTTTTTATGACATCCTAACAATTACCATTTTTACCTTTGACATCGTTTTGTAAGGACCTGAATAACTCAAATATCGAAGAATAAAGGTTTTGTAAATATGTTGTATGTGGTAACACAACCCAGCCAAAATGCGACAATTTTTTCCCAGTCTAGCAGTATCCAGGAGTAACACTTTACGTTTCTTGTACAACAATTCTAGTATTTTCGTTGAATTTATGCCTTTAATTTGTCCAGTAGCAAGAATTACATTTCAGAATCATTTGACCAGGTAAATAGCAGAATCTTAGTACAAGTATCATTTCCAATCTTACCAGATAGACAGCATAGTTTTCTTAAGTTGAAGACCTGCATTATCAATCGCTAGTGTTGGTTCCTGTCACTAAAATAAACTTTTTTTTATTTATGATTCATTTTTCATTACCGGTCGAAATTAACATAAACACGGGTGTATTTTCATTGGAACTGTACAGAAAAT
Source organism: Ascarosepion bandense (assembly GCA_037127315.1). NCBI lineage: Eukaryota > Metazoa > Mollusca > Cephalopoda > Sepiida > Sepiidae > Ascarosepion > Ascarosepion bandense. Next base: position 194,398 of record JBBBDQ010000520.1, on the reverse strand, counting down.
TACAGAAAAAAGGCGACCAAAATATTCTTTTCACTCAAATCATGTTGTATTCAAACTTGGTAGCAATTTGAGCAACCAGAATTCTATAAGTGCTTATAAATAGGGAATTTTGAGAAGTTTATGATTTTTGCAATTTTCTGCATTGTGTAATGCAGGTTATCCTTAACCAAACATTTGATTTGATCGTCCCTGTAACTGCAAGGATTTCCTAAGAATTCTGCATCAGTAAGACTACAATCATTAAAAATAAAATTGAAGAACAACTTCCGACAGATTATGTACACTAAAATATCTTCACCTTACAGGGAACATAACTTATATGTTTGGTTTATATATATATATATATATATATATTATATATATAGTCATCCGCAGACAGATATCCTTCGCTGTATTGCCGCTCATCATTACGGTTAGACATCCGATTGCTTTTAACCCAGGATTGACACCCTTCCGAAATGGCGTCAGTGGGCGATTCTACCTCTGAGCTATGGGTGCACGGTAGAATGCCACAGACATTTAGCGTATGATACATCATACGTTAAATGTCTGCTCAGTCAGGGTGCATTTTATAATGTTCTATTTTAGATAAGATCCGAAATTTACAACGAATCAAATACCGTTAATATTTTAACAATAGGGATATTTTGAAGATTACTTCAATCAATATCTAAGCACATTATATCCGTCGATAAAATTGACGATATTGTGGGATCTCTCTTTTTTTATGATAATGGACTCGACTTGAATATACATATACACCTACCATGAGGAGATCCGTGAGTTATAGTGCGAGTACCATAAGAGGTCCGTATGATACCTAGAGATACCGAAGTTATACAGAGAATACCGTGTCAGTAATCATAGTAGCTCTGAGCTCTGCTCAATCAGAATAAGATTACACGGATATATTAATTAAGCACGGCTTCACTTCAAATACTTGTATACCTATCTTCCTTACTAATCGTATACCTGGATTACTAACCTGCGTTCATTTTGTATCTTTACGTTTAATATAATTTTTTATTCTATCTCAAATATCGGTATTGTCGTTCATTATTTTATGCGGTTCCACAACAACTTGGCATAGAAGATACGAACTCACGTATAACTCGAACTAAACGACGACCGATTCGAATTCAAGTCGAACACAACAGCTTGCCAACGGAAATTCGAGAGTCACTAAAAAAAACTCACAACTCATACAGAACAACGTAAAAACCATAGTGCCACACAAGCCGACCGCAAACAATTTGGAGGCACTATTGCAGAATATCTGCTTGTATAACAACTTTGAAACGAAAAGAGATAGAAAGAAATTGTAAAAAGGTATTTAAAAGTGGAACCTCTCACGGAATCAAAGCAACAAACCACGGATTACTTTCAAAAAGAATACTAGAAATCATAACAGGAAGTTAAGAGAAACAAATACAGTTCGAGGAAAAACAAATGGAAGCACAAATTAGTTTAGAGAAAAACAAATAAATATTCAAAGACGAAATGAAGAAAAACAAATGGAAATTCAAAGGGTGTTTGAAGAATGAGAATTACAACTTCAAGAACTACTACTAAAATTGACACTCAACACTCGAAAAAGGATCACGGAAAAAGAGGCGACGTTTTCAAAAGACACCGTTTGGAATGCGATACTTACTCTACTGATGATGATAAAAATTTTGGAGACCATCACAGACGCTATGAAAAAAAAAATTAATTTCGATTGTCAAAACTAGAGAGTAAAGAAAAAATTAAGGCTATTGTTCAGGAAAATAGGTGCGGAGGATTATACAAAATTTGTGGACTATTTCCTGCCAAAGAGAACAAACGACTTAACGTTCGTTGAGGCAGTGACATGTCTCACTGAGCTTCTCACTCCAAAGATTTTACTTTTTCACAAAAAGTGGGAATGCCTCAATCTCTTAAAAGCCGGAAACGAGGACTATTCGACATTCACCGCAATCGTTAACAGGCATTGTGACAATTTAATTTAGCAGAACCAGCTAAGGAAAAATTTAAATGCCTTATATTTGTTCAAGGATTAGTCACAGCTAAGGAGAATAAAATAAAAGAATACTTAACACACTCCAAAACGAACCGGGTTTAACACTGCAAAAACAATCGAAAAATTGCCAAAAATGCTTAATTATTAAAAAAGACAGTAAGATATGGAAAAATCGAAACAGGCGCACATACGTAAGTTAAAAGAAATTACGTTTTTCATCCTCCCCAAAAGTAAAGCAATAATTTAATAACAAAATTACAAGATATAAGAAAACTACTGACAGAAATCAAATAAAAACCAAGCCTCACACCATCTGCACGTTACATATGTGGTTGATTGCAATGGGTTAGAGATTGTCGGTTCAAATAAAAGAACTATCTGGCGTGTAGAAAAATAGGACATAAGGCAGCTGTATGCAGAAACAAAATACAGTCTAGTATTGTAGTATCTACTAAAGTGGATTATGAAAACAGAAAACACGAGGAAATATGTAGAATTTAAAATATTAAATAATAATGTCAAACTACAATTAGTTTCATGTTCGGATTAACGATAATTAAACTACAAACATGGAGGAGTCTCAATAGGCTGACCATGTTGCACACACAAAAAATGTTAATCTGTCACAGGAAAACAGATCAATTTCGAAGCTGAAATAATCGTGAATGTGAAATTTCAGAGAAAAACCAAAAAGTTAAAAATATATGTTATAAAATGTCACAGAAAATCTGGTATGCACAGACTGGATGTAGAAATTTGAAGTCTGGGATTTACCCATTAGATCTTTTTGTAAAAAAAATGATTACGAATTGTCAGAAGCTACGAAATTGAAAGAAGAATTGCGTAATCAATGTCCAGAAATATTCTCATGTGGTTTAGGACGATGTAACAAATTCGCTGCAAAAATCGACCTAAAGCAGAATGCTCAACCTGTGTTTAAGAAAAGGCGAAACGTTCGTTTCACAACAAAAGACAAAAAAAAAATAATAAACAGCTAGATAGACTCGAACAAACTGGGATCATTTCAAAAATAGAATTAGGCGAAAGAGCGGCACCAGTAATATATGGGAAGAAAAAATCCGTCCGTGTCCATGTAGATTTCTTGACTGGATACGCAATAAAAGATTATCAATACCCATTGCCAAGCAGGGAGGAAATATTTACCAAGCTTAACGTTAGTAATGTATTTTCGAAAATGGATTTAAGCGAAGCGTACATACAGATACCAGTTAAAAATGAAAGTAAAAATATATAATATATATAAACACGCACAAAGGACTATATAAATTCAACAGATTGCCATTCAGAATAAAGGTATCTCCGGTAGTCTTTCAACAGACAATAGACACCATGCTTACGGGACAAAATTTTGCTACTGCTTATATAGATGACTTCCTAATCAAAAGTAATAATATGAAAAAAAACACAACACATATTAAGTAGGTTTTCAATAGAATACAGGATTTCGGGTTCAAAGTAAAATAGAAAACATTTCTTCTTAAAAGAAATCAAAAATTTAGGCCACATTATTAACGAAAATGGCAGAAAACCAGACCCAGATAGGGCATCAGCAATAAAATTATGCCTGAGCCAAAAATGTTACGGAGTTGCAAAGTTTTCTCGGGCTTTAAATCTATTATACTGAATTCATCGATAATATGCACAACTTGAGTGCACCCCTCAATGAACTAGCAAAAAAAAAAAACTAACAATTGAACTGGTCGGAAGATTTTAAAAAAGCCTTTAAGGAAGTTATAATGAAACTAACCTCAGACCTAGCATTGACATATTCAGACCTCACACTGGAAATTATCATTGCTAGCGACGCAAACTCATACGGTGAGGGAGCTTGTATGCTACACACTATGCACGATGGCACAAGAAAACGCATCTAGATCGTTGCTGCCGGCAGAGAGGAATTACTCACAACTAAAAAAATAAGCGTTAGGCATAATATTCGCAATAACAAATTTTCACTGATACATATATTGAAGTGAGTTTACGCTACAAACGGACCATAAAACTCTTCTTACTATATTTGGATAAATAAAAGATTAACAGTTTACATCGCCAATAGACTCCTGAGGTTGGGAACTATGTTTCTAAACTATAATTTCAAACTGGAGTTCCTACCATCAAAAAAATTGGTCATCCGGATAGATTAACTAGACTGGTACCTATGAAAGATGAACCTCTAGAAGTCTCGGTAATAGCGTCTTTTAAAGCTGAAGACGAAATCAGTAAAGTGGTAAGCAATACAGTGAGAGATTTACCAGTAACACTGTTAGAAATAAGAAAAGAAGCAGAAATAGACAAATTTTTAAGAAACACAAAGATAAATACAAGATAATTAAAGGAATTTAGCAAACAGATTTCCAATTTGCAATAATATACTACTTTATAATGAATGAGTGGTAATACCAAAATCGTTACAAAGAAGAATGTTGAATGATTTTTAATTTATGCAATCCAGGAAATATTCGCATGAAGCCACTATTGAGAACTTTCTTGTACTGGGCTAACAAGGATGATAATATTACGCAGATGGTGGAAATATATAAAGGCTGCGCGGCAGCAGCAAAGTCACCACCTATCAAACAGAAACCATGGCGTAAGTTGGACAAACTTTTGTTGAGAGTCCATGCGGACTCCACAGAAGTCATTGAAGTAACCACGATTTAATAACGGTAGATATTTTCAGTAAATATCCAGAAGATTTAGGTATAAAAGTCCAACAACACAAAATAACATATACTCTTTTCACGAATTATTTGCAAGATTTGTAGTAGTAGATTGCCTAGTAACGGACAATGGTACGCAATTTACATCAAGTGATTTCGAAGACTTTTCCGAGACTTACCAAGTAAAACGCATAAAAATAATACCTTTCAACCACGGTCTAACGACTAAGCCGGAAGATTCGTGGACACGCTAAAAAGAGCTTAAAAATGCTGAGGATATACCGACGGAAAGAGCGTTACAACAGTTCTTATAAATATACTGATTTACCCCGAAAACAAAGCACCATCTGGACTTTTGTAAATACCGGAATACACCCAGAGTTACGTAAAGATCATTCATACATTGTGAACTAGTTTACTTCAGAAGGTTCAAAACTAATATGGAATATTGGGAACCGGGAACAGTAATAAATACACTAGGAAATATTATGTACACAATACAAAGAGACAAATTTACCCATATGAGATATAAACCAAAAACAGAAAAGATGGAGTGAGGAGACATGCACGTCACCTTCAGAAAACGCTGAAGCGATGGAAGGAATCTTTGAAGATTTTTGAGATTCAACGACCTCAATTAAATACATAATTTAGAATAAACTAGCAGGAAACGAAAATTTACGGATCCACTAATCATAGTTCATAAGCGGAAAAATAATAACTACCACGAAGCTAGGGAGAGGGTGTTTTGGGTTCTCCACTTTATCTATGATAATGGACTCGATATGAGTATATATATACACCTGCCATAATAAGATACATGAGTTATAGGACGAGTACTGTAAGAGCTTATATTCGAAATCGTCTGTTGTGGAGTCCGAGTGAGGATATATATATATATATATATATATATATATATATATATATATATATATATCCTCACTTGGACTCCACAACAGACGATTTCGAATATTATGAAACATAAAAGACAATAAATTGGCATAAAATTTCCAGACAATGCAATAATTACAATCGCGTATCTGAGCCGAGCCGAGTATTTTTACACTTTATATTAATGTTTTTATTTGAATATCCACAGCTAATTAACATATTGGAAAAATCAAATAGATCCAGTATTATTTTTCATGATATTATACAAATATGAATCGTTATTATCAATTATTACTCAGTTAAGTAAAACTTTTCATAAGTGAATAGTAATATTAATGTTGCAACTGCTACTAATCTTATTTACTTAAAGAAAAATACAAATAACATTTAGATAACGAATTAAATAAAATGACAAATTTATATCGAAACGATTATAATAATAATAAAAACAGCGATAAAAATAAATGCATCAATAATATCATAACAATCGTCCGTTACTTCCTCCGCTGGTTCTAAAATTATTTTAATTTATTTGTTGCGTCATTTCCTTTTCGTTTTTAGTCGACTGTGCTATATTTGCATAATCGTTAAAGGTTGCAAGAAAAAAATGAAATCCGATTTTCCAGGAGAATGGCATTAATTTAGGTCATGGATTAAAAGGAATATTAGATTTTGTTCTGCATTTGTCTTTAATTGCGTGTGAGAGAAAAAAGGTGATCAATATTCGAAGTGGTATTTACTCCAACTGATGTGTGTGATTCAGAATAAATGACTCTCAGTTTTGCGGCGGTACTGTTCATAAAATTAGCGAGATTTCGTGTACACATATCAATACAATTATACATTCTTAACATTGAAGGATGCTGGCCTGTAGACCTGTAACTAAATGAATATTATATATATATATATATATATATATATATATATATATATATAAATATATATATATATATATAGAAAGAGAGAAAGAGAGAAAGAGAGAAAGAGAGAGAGATTGGATATGGATGAATTAATATTTCATATCCAAAGAAATGCTATTCTTAAATATAAGACCAATACAAAAAAACTAGAGCGAATAATATTTGTTTCGTATTTATAACATAAATAAGCTTTAATATCACTACAAATGTAGTTATTATGCTTTAATCTTAACTGTGTCTTATCTAGGGTTGTGTTCTATTTCAAGTTGGAGAGATTTACAAAGTTCAAGTCAAGCCAAACCCACTTAATCAAAGATTCATTGTTACATAGAGAGATTAAGCCTATTAAACAAAGCAATTTCTACTTTGAAAAATATAAGTATATACAATTAATACAATTTATTGGGGAATTGTTTAATAATTGATTAAAATAGAGATCAGCATTAATAATAATCTGTTATATTAACGGTTCCTTATTTTTAATATGTATTTGAAATTGTAATTTTAACTAATTAGAGATAGGTTATGAATTATTTACATATTAAACGAATAAAAGACGTAGGTGTACACATATAAAAATTTATAGAGATCTATATATGCACAAATAGAAGAGTATGTACATACACGAACATTCACGGCTCACTTATACAAACAGAGTTGTACATACGCACAAACATAATAATACAAATATTCGAAAATTTTATACACATCGACGTGTCAATACATCCGCTAAATCTACATTTTTAGAGTTAAAGGCCCAGAGTCAGGAAAAGAATGTAAACGAATATATAAATTAACACTGAATAAGTCAACCAGCTGGGACCGGCTGTTTCATGGTTAAGCACAATCATCAGGCCTGTTGATTGCGTTAAATTCTGAAACAAAACTTTATCTATGGGTGTTGACTTTATTGTCTATTGTTATATGTAAAGCGATAGGGATTTTGCCATAATAGTGTATTATATAAGAAGTTGTTTTTGGAGAGCTACGGGATAGGAAATTACGGAGACACACATAGAAAAAAGTTTTTAACATTATTTTGGAAACAACCACTTCAAATTCGTAGTAATATTATTGGCAGAAAAGTGATAAAAATATAGAAATTATACGACCATTAGTAAGAACCAAAAAGTGAAGACATTTTAGGAAGACATGATTGCATACATTGTAGAGGGAAGCAGAACATGGAAGTTTGTTGTAAGCCAATATATATATATATATATATATATATTGTGACGGCATCAAACTCCATATATATAGTGATCGAGCACATAGACCATATGGGAGGAGAATATATGTATAAATCATTTTTATTCCGTAAAATGTGTCTGTCTATAAATTATATATCATGCTTGAAGAGATTTATAAATATAGCGTATCATTCTATACGTATTTATATTGACATATAAAAATACATAAAACACGCAGGTATGCAAGTAATCATTGTTTATTCGCAAACACAAGTGAAAGAAAGACACACAGTTTTAGAAATTTATTTTCTAAAGCTATGCTAAATGAATATATAACAGATTTCAGTTTGGAAATTATTTTGGTAAAATTGTCCAATTCTCCTATATTATAATGTTTTGAATCACGCGTAATTGTATATATATATATACACACACAAAGAGAGATAGAGTGAGAATTGGATATATATATATATATATATATAGAGAGAGAGAGAGAGAGAGAGAGAGACAGTGACAGAGACAGAGACAGAGACACAGAGAGGCACAGAGAGACACGGAGAGGGAGAAGGAAAATGATAAAGACAAAAATATAGGAATATATTTTATAGCTACCTTCATACTGTAGATATTGTAAATTTAGCTTACATTATAATTTTACAGTGCTACAGCATAAATGTATATATAAAGACAAATTCTGAGAGAGAGACAGATAGAGATGGTGAGAGACAATGAGAAGAAAGAACCTTTTTGTCAACAGTCTTTCATACAGTAAATCCTAAATAGTCAAACTTGACACAGACTTTTGACTTTCTGTTATTTCATTAGTGTTCCTTTTATAATTGGACAAAATTTATTTCTGATATTAAGCTGATTTTCATCAAAGTATGTCGGTAGTTACTGCTATATGAACATCACTATCAAAAACATTAGTTTTAATGTTTTCCTTCACTTTCACACACAGTAAAATAATTTAAAAGTATACCTCTATTAAAATAAGATTTCTTTAACAGAACAATACTAAAGAAAACAAAAAGTCTTCAATTTAATATCCTTTAGAAATACTTTACAGAAATATCTTTATATTTCATGACATGAATTGCTATTTTCTATGTTTTTAAACAGAAAATATATTAACAATATATACTTCAACATATGTCGGTACTGTTCGTTTAAGAATGTAAAACTTTCTTTCCCACTTGATCTTGAACAAGAGCGCATATTTTATGACAATACCACTGAAATACAGATTATTTTTAGTAAATATTACTGTTTTTATACAAAAGCTCATGAAATTTGACATGTGAAGATAGAAGACATGTTATTGAGAAAAATTATCATTCAGAAAAAAATATAATGCACCCAAAGCTAAAGATTCAATCAGTTTCAGGTCGATAAACTAAGAAATGGTTAAAAATTAATATTTGATTTGCTTTTCGTTCAAATGTGCAAATAATCAAAGAAAAAAATGAATTACATTTATGGAAGATTTTTTGTGCCTTTTTTTTAATCTTAATTTTTCGAAGAATGAATGTAACATTTGAGTTGAAGAGGGATTTAAAATTTGTGGAATTTTATTAATATTATACACACTGTCTCATATTCCAGTGCATCACGGCATATTGCTGATGTTTACCCAGATCATACATTCATTTGCCTATACCCAAGGACGGGTAGAGTGTATAGAGATAGTCAGTTGAAAACAAACCCGTAAAAATATGTATAAAACGAAAATTAAACACACACAAACACACACACACAAACACACAAACACACACACATATATTCTATTCTAATATATATATATATATATATATATATATATATATATATATATATTTGTACATAGAATTAAAAATCTAAGAGAACATTGGTAAATAATCCCAAAGCGTCCGAGTAATAACATTTGAATATTAAAATTGATTCAACAGATAAGTAAATATAAATATGTTTTACAGGGCAGTTATTAATTTATTTCCCTTATAAATTCATATCTTATTTCGGTCCGATAGCTATTTTAAAGTATATAGTCGACTGTAGAATCTACGGTCGACTGGAGCTGAATATGCATGTCATGAACGGACTTTTGAGATAAGTATTCCTAAATGTGATTTTAATTTACAACTCTTTTTTACTTTAAAAAATACTATATTACTTTTTTCTGCTCATCCTCTTTTATTCCAGTAATAGAATTTAAAATATTCCTATCATGACAATAATTAGACGATATTATTTTAAACGGAAAAAAATTAAAATATTTTGACAGATTACATTATGTTTAATTTTACTGTATTTGCCTTTTCGCATTTTTTCGTTTTCCATTTTAGGTATGTATCCCATTCTTCCCACTCTTCTTTAGCTAGCGTTTCTTTTGATGGCTACCTGGCGTGATTTTTTATTCATTTTTCCACTAACATTTCAACATTTCAACTTTAACTCTTTACGTTTCTATCACGTGGTTTTCTTTTTCCCATTTTTTTTGTTTCCCTTTCCTACACTTACTTTTCTGTAACCCGCTAAATTTCTCTTTCTTAACATAGATGCAATCTAAAAGTCATTTTAAATGATCGTGTCTTAAATATTTTGCTGTTTCTTTTTTATTCTACTCTATTCCTTTTCTTTCCGACTCTCCGAATCAGTGTCTAGATGATAATATTCTAACAAAATTTATTCTCTATTTTAACACCACCCCCATTATTCATTCTGATGTTAACTTTTTTTCCTTCTTTCATGTACATTTCGAGGTATGTCTTCATGGTAAATGAATTTTGCACTTTATCTGAATAAGAAATGAATTTTGCTGCTGAAAAATGTAGGATTTTTCTCGCTAAAATGGCTACACGGCATACGTAATTTTCGAAGATTTATTCAGTATATATATATATATAGATAGATAGATAGATAGATAGATAGATAGATAGATAGATAGATAGATAGACCATGTATTCTCCTTTTTCGATCACGCCAATCTGCTAAGAGGGGGCCAATCTGTTTTACAGGCACATATTCAATACCATTTGTTTGCTCAGACCCATCTAGTTCATATGTGCAGAACATGACTAGGAAAAAACTCGCAACTCAGAAATTTGAAGATCGCCAGCTCGGCTCAAAACCTGTTTTATAAAATATGACTTCGCGCTAGCACTGATATCTGGGGGCTTCCAAAAGTTTCGTTTACACTTGGATTAGGTCAAGTAGTAGATTGGTCTTCAAGCACTTCCTAAAAGGTACACAAGGTGAGATTGCCTACTCAGAAGAAATGTATAAGTAAAAACTCCTTGTTGAAAAATCGATTAATGTGAAACCAGACCTGGAAATTATTGTCGATATGTGACGCTTTAAGCAATCAGCCATTCACTGTCTCTGTCTAACACAAACCCTCACCCCCCACACACATACACACTCACACACACAATATATACACACACTCTTGGGTGATTGTTCCTCTTAACTAAGGCTGGCATTACTTATGTCTCTGGTATTCTTTAATCAGTTTCAAACTTTGTGCCTATGTTAATAGTCCAAATTTTTACACATTTCTTAATTCTATGTTTTGTAGCCTTGATAAAATTAAAATGGCTGCGGATCTCAGGAATTGTTTACAACATGTTTTAATTGTCGGACAAAATTACTTAGTTATTTTAACGCCACCAAAAAGATACTGTTTTCTCACTGTCTCTCTCTCTCTCTCTCTCTCTCTCTCTCTCTCTCTCTCTCTCTTTCTCGTTCCTAATCGTTCTAAATAACCTTTTTCTTTTCCCTTTCCATATGCTAATCTCCAGGGGAAAAACTAAATGCACATTTTTCGTTCCATATAGCGGAATGATTATATAGAATACGTATGTAAGCTTGCTGTGAGGAAATCCTGTTCACTATTTCATGATAAATTATGTCCTGAAAAAACTTTCTATCTTTCAAATTTATAAGTCTTCCATTCGACTTTGCATCCAATGTCACTGCATAATTTTGTCTGGTGCTTTTAGTTTATATCGAGTTATTGTTTCTCAACTGATATCTAGGAAAATTTGACTTTCAACTCTCGTTAACAATGATCTTCTTTTGTCTCTCTTACGAATAATTTCACGATAATTTAAGCGCAGACATTTATTTATGTCCAGGTCTGATAATTTCAATGAGGGCAGATAGACTTATCCGGACGTTTCTTCTCACTCAAGCCCCATACACAGAAATGTCCCTATGTGTTCTTGTCAAAGAAATTCTTCAAAATTGTCAATGCATTTTCAACAGTTATTTTCTATCTCAGTGAATCTTCTTGTATTACTTACCCTGTCTATATCTTTTATTTTCAGTAGCCCATTTCATCCTAGTGCCTGTATTGCCTTGCTTGCGTTTAAATTAACATAAAATATATCTCAAGCAACAAATTTAATTTTATGCTTTGTTTTAATGATATAATTTGTCGCCCATAAACTGGAAGCCACAGAAAAAAACATATTTCAGAATAGGAGTGAATATTCAATATCGGAGAATGTGTAGATAAAAAAAATGAATTTCAGTTTCCTTCGTAGGATCTAATCTCGTAGAGGACAAACAATGTTGAACTATTTCCTCCCGAATAGGTGAGGTCAAGAATATATGACATCAAGGGAGATCTGGCTATATCGATTTTTTTCGAATATAATGGACAATAGATGCGTATCGAGCAGATTTACAGAGTATACGAGCCAAAAAAATTCTGCTGCTGATTTTTAAATAGAGACAGCTGATTTTTTTATGCTTAATGAAGAATGAAAGCTTAAAGGATTTAGCACTGCCAAATCAAATTGCAGAATCTAAAAGTAGGCGACATTTGTAACCTACTTTAATAGAGTAAGTAAATGGATGACACAAAGGAACTCAGATTTTTCATAAACAAGAATGGATTATTCAGATTTAAAAAATTTAAACAAATATATCATCAAAACGAATACAATTAAAAAAAAGAATGATTTCAGCTCCTCTTATGACTTATAACAATACATTAGTTAAATATTCGTAGAAAAATCTGTTCCTATCTTTGGTAAGAAGATATCGTTTCCTTAAAAAAATATTCCATTGATGTAAGATATATAAGTTAAATGTTTGTTTTTTGTTGCACATTTTATTTCAGATCTGTAACAAGAATAGAGAATAATACTTTGAAGAATGGGAAGAAGGAGTGGTTCTCAAATTGTTCATATTGCTAGGCAACAAGTTTAGCCGTATGTACTCAGAGATTTGAATATAACATTGTAGATGCGCTCTATATTAACATCAGTTTCCGTAGAAATATAGTATTGATTTAAAATGCCCAGATATTGGGATGGTTTTTAATATGTGGCATAGCAATATCAATAACAACATTAACAAGACTAATACAAAGTAGTATTTTAACATTAAACATATTTTGAATGGGATTAGCTAAATTGAATCCCGTATCTGCACAAAAATAGAATTATTCACTCTTTGTTTATTAAGTATCATATTTTAAAATAATTTAATGTTCTTGATAATTGGTAGAAAACGTATGTTATTGCAATATCATCTTTCAACAACGAACCTAGAATTTTTCATATTTAAAATATTACGTTATATGAATTTATAAATTTGAACAACAATTCTGTAATTCAAGTTATTCGAACATCGACTGTATATATCTTATACAGAGGACATTGATTACATCAAATACTGCAACCAATATCTTGTAGCAATATTGTATTCATTTGACTAAAGATGTAGTATTTTTAGACATTTGCTTTTCATCAGTTCTTCAAATCAGTCGACTAAAATTACAAACTCGTATTTTCAACGCACTAAAAAAATCGCACTGAGAGAAAGTTTCTCAACAGAAGTGGATCTTTTCATCGATATATTTATTTTATTAAAATAAAAATAAGCGATTAGTAATGGCAATTGTAAAGAGAAATATATGTATATTTACCGAAAAGCAAGGAGTTAAACATGCAAAATAAATTAATTTAGAGCAGAGCAAAAATGCAAGCAACTCATTTAAAAACTTCTTAAACTGAAATTACGAAATAGTTTAAATTAAATTAAAATATAATATATATATATATATATATATATATATATATATATATATATATATATAAGTACAAATGTGTGTATATGTGTGTAAGTGTGGAGATCTGATTGTATTTGGTGCTGTTTGGAGAGATTTAACTGACCAACTTTACAATCATTTTCTTATTGATTAAGTAGAGATCTAAAATTGCAATCGAATTATGGTTTGAAAGAAGCCTCGTTCCAGTTTCTCCGGTGGAGTTATTTCCAAACTCTTAAGCGATTGATCATTGCAAGATTTCACAATGGGAATATTCTCATCAATTTTAATAAAATAAATCTTTCTTCAGAGACATAAAATTGTAGATCGTTTTAAATTGCTGGCTATGAATTGATAGAGCATTGTTATTAATTCACATGAATTCTGTTTTTTCAAACATTTATATTAAACTCGAATATTACGCTTTCCCAATTTTTTTTTAATCATGTCACCCCAAGCAAGGCAGTCCACCGCCACTATTGCGCTTGGGGCTATATAGGGGAAGGCAAATAGAAAGAGTGTTTAGATATAGGAAATGTCAGAAGGGGGTGATAGATAGTTGGGTGGGTGGGAAGAGTGTTTGAAAGAATGGAAGCGATTTAGTTTGTTAGGAGGTGTCTATTGACCTTACATTTAAACTCCTGGAGATTGTAGCCGTCGGGGAAGCAGTCATGTGGAAGGGAAGTCCACAGTCGCGAATGCGAGAAAAGAAACTGTTGGAGTAGAAGTTGCGGTTGCATTTTATCGGTTTCACTGTAAAAGGGTGGGATCTAGCTGCTAGTCTAGTATATCGGGCAAATTCGAACCTAGAGGGCACCAGTGATCTAAGTTCATCCGAGCAGAAGCCGTGAAAGTATTTATATAAAAGACACAGGGAAGCCACGTCGCACCGATGAGAGAGAGATTGCAGGCGGTCTGCTAAGTCGGTATTGATCAAAGTACAGACCATCCGCTATACCTTGTCGAGAAGTCCAAGGAGAATAGCAAGGGCACCCGACCAGATATGGCAACAGTATTCAATGCACGGGCCGATGATAGATTTCTAAATGTGCAGTATAGATTCAGACGAAAAAAAACCTCCGGGCCCTTCACAGAGAACGGACTTTCATAGCAGCTGATTGAGCAATGGATTCGAAATATTCATTCCACTTGAGGTCCGCTGAAAGTGTGAGACCAAGGAGGCGTAGTGTTTTACTCGCTGTAAGGCAAGCCTGTTCCATGCTAATAGGAGGTAGGTGCGATTGTCTATGATGATTAATTGATAGTAGCTTCGATTTAGAAGCATTAAAATTTACGAGTCATTTCTTACCCGAGTCCACTCCGGATTGGAGGTCCTTTCCAAGCTCGGCTGCAAGGTTAGCTTTGTCGCGCACACCAGATTTTTGATCGAGGCGAGTATAAACTGAGGTGTCATCGGCGTAAATACCTAGTTGGGATCTTATGGTATCAGGGAGATCATTAATGTAGATCAGAAAGAGCGTAGGACCTAAGATAGAGCCTTGAGGGACACCCGTGTTCGTATAGTAGTTCTGGGAGGCATGTCCGTTTAATACCACTTTCAATGTTCGGTTAGATAGGAATGACTGGATTAGTTCAAACAATTGTCCAGCTATACCATAGCTCCGCAGTTTGCATAGAAGACCAGCATGCCAGTCTCTGTCGAACGCTTTACAGATATCCAAGGCAACGGTCCGGGCTTCACCATTCCTGTCGAGTGCCTGATATATGTACACGGTGATGGTCGTTAGCATATCAGCAGTAGACCTGGTGAAGCGGAAACCATGCTGCTTGTCCGAGAGGAGCCCGTGTGCTGTCAGATGCTGAACCAGCTCGGCGTTGATAATGGCTTCGAATACTTTGCCAAAGATCGGAAGAAGGCTGATAGGTCGGTAATTTGTGGGGTTCGAGGGTTCTCCGGTGTTTCTAAATATAGGGACTACAGAGGCAGATTTCCAACAGGCAGGAAATCAGGAAGCAGATAGGCAGAAGTTGTAGAGCTTGAAAAGCACAGAGGAAGTTCGGGGGCACATATCTTTAAGTCTATGATTGGGATTCCGTCCCCTCCGCTCGCTTTGTGAGGGTCAAGTTTGGAGATTATCTTAGAGACAAGAGAGAGTGTAATATGGGCGTCATTCAGTTGAGCATCAGTTCTGGGTGGGAAGACGGGTATTGAAACTCCAGACGAGTCCAGTCTCGAATTATTCGATAAACTACGGGCAAAGCATTCAGCCTTGTACGCTGGGGAGGTGAGGACGTCAAATTTGTTTATTAGTGGGGGTATTGTGGACTTGCTCTTGTTAAGTACTCTTTTACAGAGTCGCCAGTAGTATTTGGTGCGGAACTTAGAGGATGCTATGCCTTGCTTCATTCTGGCAGCAACTAACATCTTAGCTTCGTAAAGTATCTTTTTACACTTATTACTAGCTGAAGCGAAAAGTCATCTGTTTTGGTCCGACGCGTAACTACGATAGAGCTACGATGATTCCGATGGGCAATGGCGGCCGAGCAAGCGGACGAGAACAGTGGAGACGAATTAGATTTAAGCTGAAATTTCCTGGCAGGGATGATATATTTGATGCCAGCCTTAACCCAGGAGGAGACCTCGGATGCATATTCTTCGATGGGAAGACTAAAACGTTGTTCCATGGGACGTCGCAAAGGAAGTCTCGGAACGAATCCCAGTCTGCTCTTTGGTAGCAAAGGATATTCTACTTGTCTGAGTTTCTTGGGTTGGGTGGGAGTGAAATTAAATGTTGACCGAAACTACAAATAAAGTGAAAACATGATGCCGATTTTTCTCTGGAAAATGTTTTGCGATGTTGGTAAGATGTGATACAATGGATATTATAAAAAATTACATTAGTTTCCTTCGTTTTGTACATAGCAATTAACAAAACACAATACTCTAGTAAATATGAATAAGCAGAATTCATGTGAGTTCACTTACAATAGTACGACGACAATAGCAAAACAAAATATCTCATAATGTCTTAAGGAAACATACCGTGAATTTATTATGTAAAAGTTATACCATTGAAAATTGTAATAAAAAGCACACGTAACAGTATGCATATATATATATATATATATATGTAGTTGTCAGTCCGTAAACGGTGATATTAATCCAAAAAGATTTCCATAATATAAATTATTAATAGGCAAATCAATATAGAGAGCTCGATGGTTGTTAACTGGAGTGATATGAAACTTATAAAGGAAAATTCAACACGTCATATTAGTTATAAACTGCAGAAAATGGAACTGGACTCTATCTCTCTTCTTTCCTTCCTCCTTCCCCTTACATTTATTATCATTTATTTATTTGTTTGTAATTTTATGTTTATTATTAACATTTCTATTATGGTCCCTCTTCATTTTAAGAAAACCTTCATTCCGGCAGAATTTTTTTATGCCAGATAGAGGAAATATTGTAAAACATTCTGATGATATGAGCTAATTAAGCTCATTGAAATGAACTATATTTTATAACTTACATGAAATGTTGAGTTTTCCTTTACAAACTATATATATATATATATATATATATATATATATATATATATATATATATGTGTGTGTGTGTGTGTGTGTGTGTCTGTGTGTCTGTGTCTGTGTGTGTCTGTGTAATAGTGTAATATTACCTACATGTTTATGTTTTTCTGAGAAATGTTTTTTAATTGTACTCTGATCAGAAAGGTGACGGGAGAGCGTGGTTGTAGTAAAACGAATATATGTACTGTTCTTGTTTATTAGTACCAGTATATATATTGGTTTTACTACAACCACGCTCTCCCGTAGACCGTACATGTCACCTTTCTGATCAGAGTACAATTAAACAACATTTCTCAGAAAAAATAAACCTGTAGGTAATATCAGAGAGATTATAGTCAATAATACAATTATCCTTACTCATACCCACAATAAAAAGAACCTTCAGGTATTGGAGGCCATGTACATTAAATCCAAACAACCCAAACTTAATAAAATCACTTTTAAATCTGGCCATAACATATTACATTGCATTTGAATACATGGTTCTGTTGTCATTTCGAGCTACCACGCGGTGTGACGTCATAGAACCGCATTGCGAATTTGCGAACTGCATTTTTTATTTTTGGTAACTATTGCCGTTGCTTAGCGGAGTTTTATATCAACACAAAATAAAATTTTCGGTGGTGGTGGATATTATTGTGTTACCGTTATGCCGACGTCTCTGAAGATGGCTCATGTGAGCCGAAAGCTTAGAAACAAATTAATAAAAAATTATGCAAATATTGTTGAATTTTTGTCTTTATTTTCAACTGAAATTAAAGCCATAATACGACGTTTAGAAAGGCTCCTGATTAAGCATAATAGAAATTCATTGTCTCTTATATTTAACATATATATATATATATATATATATATATATATATATATATATATGCATAATTATAAAAATTACAATAAATAGAAGCACACATATCATATATATATGTTTATGAATATATATATATATATGTGTGTGTGTGTGTGTGTGTGTTAATTCAGAAATTATAACATGGATATGTTATAATATCACTACAAATCTAGCTATTTTTTTCAACTCTTCTTGTGTCTTGTCAAATGATCTGCTTTCTTTTAAATTGAATTTTTTGACAGGTTAAAAACAAACACAACCCCTTTAATAAGGGAGACATTGTTGTATGTACAATGTGGACCAATCAAAGTAAAGCAACTTCTAATTTGGAGAATATGTGGGCAGACTTGTTTGATTAAATTGAGATCAACATTATTGATTATTATATCTATTCTATTATTGTTGCTAAATTAAAAAAGAATTCTAAGTTTAACAATTTATTAGATTTAGAAGGTTATTCATATATTAAACGAGGATGAGAAAGAACGCATACATAAATAAACCTACAAAGATCCACACATGGAAAAATAGACGAATCTATTCACAATTACTGGCAAACAGACACATATACAGATTAAGATAACCACATATATATATACATACACAAATTACAAAATTTAGCTTTTGTCGACTTGTCAATTTGTCTGTTAAATTTTAAAGCTCTATTTGTATACAGACTAATTTGCTAGATATTGGATACAGTCCAAGCAAATTCATAACGTAACCAGGCTTGAATGAATGAGGTCGGGACAGACATAATCATATTTCTATGCATGAACAATATAAACAGAAGTAAATATATACTTACGCAAATAGACAAGCTAAAATTAAACGCGTATGCATGAGCAAAACGTCACACATATACATACATATGTTAAGCCTCAGAAAATTCATATGAAGTTATGCCTGTGTGAGCCCCAGTTGTCTAGCTTGCGTGTGTGTGTGTGTGTGTCTGCGCACGTCAATGGTTGTACACGTGTGGATTTTTGTCTGTGTTTGTATAAAAGGCGTTCACAGCATCAAATATTACTCCTAAAGTTCACGCCACCTTCACAAAATTCATCAATACACACATCTCTACATATATCCAGTATTTTAAATAAAAAATTAAAACAGTTTGTTGATGATCGAAAAAATATATATATTATGTGTGTGAGAAATAGAGAGATATATTGTGATAATTTCAAGTTTGATACTGTCTGGCTACAGGAATTTGATGCCTCCTATATATAAATTTACTTGAGCCAGAAGATTAGCAACCAAGTCCCACCCTTTACTGTGAAATCAATAACATGTATAAGCAAATTCTACTCTGGCAGCTTCTTTTCTCGCACTTCCCGCCTGTGGAATTCCCTTCCATTTACTTGCTTCCCCGATAGTTTCAATCTCCAAGAATTTAAATGTAAAGTCAGTAGTTATCTATCTTACTAACTTGCATCATCTCTAAGGTTACTTTCTCCATCCACTCCACTCATCAGTATTCTCATCCTTCCTGACACCCCCTATAACCTATTACTCTTTCTCATAACTTCCCTCCTATGTAACCCCCTGCAAAACAGTGGCAGTAAAATGCCTTGCTTGGGGTGATATGATTATTAAAAATAAGATTCTATACTATTATGTGGGTATAAAGTGAGGGATCAATTCTACATTACAGTCGATATATAAACTGATCCCTCACTTTATTGCCTATTCAGCCTTCTCTTGTTCACTTCCTGACGCCCCGTATAACTTGTCACTCTTTCTCATAACTTCCCTCCTATGTAACCCCCTGCAAAACAGTGGCAGTAAAATGCCTTGCTTGGGGTGATATGATTATAAAAAAAAAAAATGCAGAATGATATAAATGCCAACATTTGCTCTGTTTATGATTTATTACACATAAGATATTCAACATATATAATTAAATAAAATAATGGTATTTATCTGGACATTAAAATACCTTGTTGCTTGCAGAGAAAATAGCTTACAATCAGATCAAAGACGAATCTATCAGACACCCGATTATCATTTTAGCGTCACATATATTAAAATTACTGCGGCTAACAAATAAAATTCATGAATTTAATAAAGATTTGCTGTCTCGTATACACTAATAAATCGATGTTCAGCTGCGTATGGAATGATAACTACATACACAATATGTATAATACAATATATATATATATATATATATATATATATATATATATATATATATATATACAGGCATTATGCATGAAAGACAGTATATATTGTTATCAACTATTTCGAATTTTTCTATATTGTGAATAATTTTCAATTTAGTGATAAATTCAAGGACGAGTTATCTCCCTTGGGCAAAGTTAAATTACCCATAATTATGTTATTCTCGTCTGGTTCATTAGCAATTCTGCATAATATTTATTCAATTACCGCTTTTCGAAAACAATTCACATACATATCTTACGATCAATTTTGAGGTAGTATTATACACCAGAGGAAATGTTGGACGCTCAACAAATCCTAGTAATTTGATCGTCTTAAAAAATAAAGATTCAAAGAATGCAAGCAAGGAAAATGTACTACTAATGTTGCTGTTATTATTATTCCTACTAATAATTATAATTGTTCTATGGAGGTAATTGTATTTTTTTTAAAATTTAATGAAATAAACAGTTGCGTATTCGCAATCCTGGGAAGCCAGAAATATATTGTCTAATATAATTTTTTTTCACGTAGACAAAGATTGTATTTCAATAGTTTAGAGTTATCTAAATGCAAATATCTGAGGAAATTCGAAAATGTCTAACTAGATCTTCTCACATTAATAAGAATACAGACAAGAACTTTGAGAACAATAACACAAATTTATTGTAATCTCAGATAATTTCTTGATCTTATTTTCATGAAATCATGACAACATTGTTTACCGATATAGATTATAATGTTTCAGCTTGTACAAATAAATTTTCTCAAACACCTTGTAGACTTACACATGTTCGTGTCAAAAATGTTAAAATGATCCCTCTAATGCATTTTCCATATTACAGAAAATTATAAATTTATAAACGTGTATGTTTTAAAGAATCTTGTTTCTAAAAAGCAAAATTAATGAAATCAGTTAATATACTTTCTATTTTCCTTGTAAAATTTTTCCTGACTACTTCATTAGGAGGATTGGAAACAGGCATAATAAAAGACAATAGCAACATTATGTTAGGTTTAAATACATAGGGACTTTGTTTATAGCTGTGCATTTAATGTTGTATTAGTTATTATACAAATGTACTTTTTATTAAATGTATTAGTAATTAGTTTTTAAGACAACACAGCAGATATTTTTAACAAAATAAAACACACCCAATATAATGGACACTCGAAACTAGAGAGTGTTTTTATAGAATTCTTGAAATGTAGCAACAAATGCGAAGGAATTGAAATCTTGCCGAATACGGGTAGGTCCAACTCAAAATTTCATAGTTAAAATACCCAAAATCTTTTATTTTTTATTGTTGGAGAAAAAGTATATTGGAACACAGAATTGTATATTTTGTTAGTAGAATTCATATCATGTGTAACTCACAATTAGAGTTTCTTAATATTTACATGATCCGACGGAAAAGTTCGTAGAAAATAATATTCTCATAGAAAGTGACATATGTTTTAGCCGAACCGTGTGTGCGTATGAGTGTTTGAGTGTGTGTGCGCGCGTGTGTGTGTGTGTGCACGCCTGTGTGTGAGTGTTTGAGTTTGTGTGTGTGTTTTATGTTAGATCAAATGATGGATGGATCCTAATCAAGAAAATAGGGAATGTGATCAACCATTTCAAAACCCCAATCGAGTACAGCATCCCAGGAAACTAAGGAGCAACATCCTCAAAAAATAAAACCACTTTTATCAGTTTGCATGTTCGTTTAGTTTGATCCGTCTTTGAATATTTAACCAAAGTGCTGAGATACAGGAAGATATCATTATAAACACAGACACACGTGCTAGATTTCTATGTAATCTAGATCCTTCAGTATGGCATCAAATACTAGGCGAATTTCTCAAAGATTAAAGAGTGCTTCAAAGCAGAGGAAATGAAATTCTGTAGAGAGATGATGAGGATAACATGAACCGAGCAGGTGAGCAAAGACAAGGTGTTGAAGAGAATCTACGCGAAAAGAAAATTTATACTTAGGACCAGGAAGAGACAGATGTTGTTTTCGTGGCAAGTAACGATAATGGTGAGTTCAGAAAATCTAATACTCTCAAGACGGGTATAGGGTAATAGATAACAAAGAAAGCAGTGTGAGGTATATTTGATGGGCGGAGTGGTGATTGGCAGTGATATTAAGAGAAAATTAAAAGCGACTAGGGACAGTGGCAAGTGGAAGTCCATGATCGCGTACATCCTGAAGCGACTTGGCACATAAAGAAAATAGCTGTCTTTCATTAATGCTTTAGCATGTCAGCTCAGTGTTTTGTTATAGTTGTTTTGAAAATAGCAATTAAACAAAATATCATTGCATCACAAAAATATTCACTGCAGATTAAGTGACAGCGAATATATTTAGAGACAAGAAAGAAGGGTGTTTACAATGTCTCTTGCTCAAAACGATGAAGGAACTCAACTGTTTTTTAATCATTTCACTCCAAGAAAGTAATTCAACTGCCACTATAGCGCAGGGGGTTACATAGAGCAATTGGGTATAGGAAATGTCAGAAGGAGGGTGATAGACGAGTAAGGAGGTACATAGGAAGAGTGTTTGACAGAATGGGTGCGAGTTAGTATGTTAGGTCTCTATTGATCTTACATTTAAACTCCTGGAGGTTGTAGCCGTCGGGGAATGAAGTATGCGGAAGGGAATTCCACACGCGGGAAGTGAGAGAAAAGAAGCTGTTGGAGAAGAAATTGAGGTTACATTTCACCGATTTCACTGTAAAATGGTGTGACCTAGTAGCTAATCTAGTATGTCGTGCAAATTCGTAACTAGGGCGCACCAGTGATCAAAGTTCATCGGAGCAGAAGCCGTGAATGTATTTATAGAAGAGACACAAGGAAGCCACGTCACGCCGGTGACAGAATGACTGCAGGCAGTCAGCCAAATCGGTAACGATTACATACAGATTCTCCGTTGTATTTTGTCAAGAACCCCGTGGAGAATATCAGGGGCACCCGAACAGATGTGGCAGCAGTATTCAATACACGGGCGGATGGTAGATTTATATATGTGCAGGATAGATTCAGACGGAAAGAACTTCCGAGCCCTGCACTGAGAACCTACTTTCATAGCAGCGGATTTGGCAATGGATTCGACTTAGTCATTCCACTTGCGGTCCGCGGAGATTGTGAGGACAAGAAGGTCTAGTGTTTTACTCTCTGGGAGGCAAGCCTGTTCCATGCTAATGGGGGGTAAGTGCGGTTGTCTATGGTGGTATATTGATAGCAGCTTCGTTTTGGAAGAATTGAAATTTACGAACCATTTCTTACCCCAAACCATCACGGATCGGGGAGATGTAGATCAGAAAGAGCGTAGGACCTAAGATAGAGACTTGAGGGACACCCGCTTATGTAGGGTAGTTCTGGGAGGCATGTCCGTTTAATACCACCTTCAATTTGCGGTTAGAGAGGAATGACTTGATTAGGTCCAACAAAAGTCCAGTAGAAGGCCAGCAACGTTTCGGGCTTCACCATTCTTGTCGATAGCCTGGTATATATACTCGGTGATGGTCGTCAGCATATTAGCAGTAGATCTGGTGAAGCGGAGCCATACTGTTTGTCCGAGAGGAGCCTGTGGGCTGTGAGATGCTGAACTACCTCGGCGTTGATAATGGTTTCGAACACTTTGCCAGAAATCGGAAGAAGGCTGATAGGGCGGTAATTTGCCGGGTCCGTGTGTTCTCCGGTCTTCTTAAATATATGAACTACAGAAGAAAATTTCCAACAGGCAGGAATGCAGGAAGAAGATAGGCAGAAGTTGTTGAGCTTAGAAAGGACAGAGTAGAGTTCAGGGGTACATTTCTTCAACTCTGTGATTGGGATTCCATCCCCTCCACTCGCTTTGTGAGGGCATAGTTTTGAGATTATCTTAGAAATCAAAGAAATCAATGAGGGCGTGATGTGGACGTCATTCAATTGAGTCTCAGTTCTAGATGAGAAATCGGGTGTATAAACTCCAGACGAATCCAGACACGAATTGGGCGAGAATCTATGAGCAAAGCATTCAGCCTTGTCCGCTGAGGAGGTGAGGACCTCAAATTCATTGATTAGTGGGGGTATTCAGGAATTACTCTAGTTAAGCACGCTCTTACAGAGATGCCAGTAGTCTTTGGTGCCGAACGTAGAGGATGCTATGCGTTGCTTCATTCTGGCAGCAAACAACATCTCAGCTTCGTTAAGTATCTTTTTACACTTATTACGAGCTGAGGTGAAAAGGCGCCTGTTTTGGTCCGACGCGTGGCAACGATAAAGCCTGAAGAAGTGATTCCGGTGGGCAATGGCGGCCGAGCAAGCGAGCGAGAACCAGGGAGACGAATGCGATTTAACCTGAAATTTCCTGGCAGTGATGAAAGCATCGATGCCAGCCTAAACCCAGGAGAAGACCTTGGATGCACAGTCTTCGACGGGAAGTCTAAAAACCTTGTTCCAAGGGACGTCACAGAGGAAGTCACGGAACGAATCCCAGTCTGCTCTTTCGTAGCAGTAGGATATTCTGCTGGTCTGTGTTTCTTTAGTAGGGGTTAGTGGAATGAGATTTTCACGGAAACTACGGCGTGGTCAAAGTTTCCATGAGGTTAGAGCACACTGGTAGTGCAAGAATTTGAGATGGAAGGGAAGTAGAGGTCTAATAGCGAGTCCCTTCCGTTAGGGCTATTAGAGAAACGCCCGGGGAAGAAGACCACTTGCGTAAGGGATAGGGAGATTGAAAAATTAATGGTGTGGACACCAGCAAGGGCGGTAACAGAGTTTTCCAGTCACTTAGTGTGGTGGGCGTTACAAATTTATACGCCTGAATAAAGTCAATCTTAGACTCGAAACAGTTGTAGCGTCACAAATACCATTATCGACACTTAAAATATCATAATATATATAATATATTTATAGAACAATAAACATACAATTTAAATTAAACGTTCACGGCCTCTCACACTTTTTATTCCATATATATATATATATATATATATATATAGAGAGAGAGAGAGAGAGAAAATCTTCAGAGAGAGAAAAGGAGTGTGTGCGTGTGCGTTTGCCTGTGTGTTTGTTTAGTACTAACTAATATATCTTAAGGTCGTAATTATTAACCACTCATTTAAGATGGAATACGCTAAAGAATCGTAATTGACTGAGCATTGATTTCGGTGTCGAGATTCATCCAATTTTTGTGGCCTTGTGTCACGTCTAATCAATGTTACTACATTGTTGTGCAAAGACACAGGCACACACGCACACACACATGAGCACATTTATAAGAAGAATGAATGCAAAATGAAAAAAATAAAATTTTCATCCCAGCTCATTCCATTCTTTGATGTATCATAAGGTTGTTTAGTAATTTTTTTTTATAATAAATATTACGTGGCGTAAGACCTGAAGTATATAAGTCTCAGTGGAGATTTAAATCGCTTTTCAGTCATAACTAATCTAGTGAGACATGATTACCAATTCTTACACCGTGTCGAAGTGCACAAATGATTATCTAAGCGTAGCTTACATATGGTCGAAATTGTTGACCACCCAGTGAGAATCGAATTTGCTACTCAATTGTAAATGATAAAGTGAGACAAGCTTGCTAACCATTAATACAATCAATCCGTCTAAATAATTTTCCATGCGAATCTTAGTTGGGGCAAATGTCTGAAACTGTATAGTACCCTGAATGTTTCGTAATTGAACTAACAAAACAAGCTTTCAAACCATTACAATAATCAATAAGCCTAAATCATTTTCCATGTGAAACCCAATTGTGTCAAATATCTGAAAGTTTATAGCAGAAATGGAGAAATTGAGCTAGGATGACAAGCTTGCTTACCACGTCGTATTTCTTTTAAAATCAAGCTACATACTCTGTCTTAAATGATCTAGCGGGGCAAGCTTCGTAATAAGAAAACCGCTTGTTCCAAAAATGTTTTAAGAACCGTCGCTGAGGTATGACAGAAGGCCAAAATAATGGAGGACAGTGAGGAAGAAACTCACTATTCATTCACAAGTGCACTTACAACACAGAATTGCTAACCACGGTGAAGCACCCACAAATTATAATCGTTATTTCATACATTTTATTTATATTTTAATTAATAAACATTTTATATTAGATCGTTGAATAGTACTATTGCAAACCTGTTATATTTATTCCAATTTAGACAAATTTGATTGCTGTAATTTAAAATGCTTCTTTAGCAGGGATAATTTACTACTTCTTTTCACAGAGAGCTTATTTATTTTCTCTTTGTGTTATCGGCTCTATGCTTACATTTTCCTCAATGTATCAAATTTATATCATATATTTTATCTATGTTAACGCAAAATCTGCTGTGAATTAGCGCCTTCGTCTACCCGACATCAGCCCGTCTGCCGCCAATATTTATTTTTTCTCGTCACCTGTTGTGTTAGGTAGGGCAGAAAACGGATATACAGATGCAAAATGATACTTGGATAACATGAAGGAAATAAGTAGATATAGTTAAACCCAGGCAGTATAATGTATATATGTTGATTCATTTAAGGATGTGTGTGTGCAGACATAACTGCGTATAAATGTACATACATGAACAAATAATTACATACATACATACATATGCGCACACATATGCGTGATATTTTATCTGAATTGGTACACCAAATAACCTCAGATATAATTTAAAACTTGAAAATGTATACTTCAAACTCCAAATCCCTACTGTTGCATACCAAAATATTTTATATATATATATATAGTTTGATTTTCCTTCTATGGGGATAATGCATTCATTTATGAGAGATAGACGATATAATGTGTAAACTTAGAAATCATGCTTTGAATATTTTGCCTTTTGCTTCTCTCCTCGTCTTTCTTTCCATACATATAAAAAGGTTATTCAATATTTCGTTCATGATTGTTAGATCATTGTAAGTGAAATTCAAGTCAGTAATGAAGTCATTCGACTTAACGAAAATTATATTAGTTAAAAATTGAAAGATACTTACCTGTTTATACAGGTTTCATGCAATCCTAGATGCTTTAACTTCATCGGACTTTAATAATGCAACTGTCTTTATTTACCGTGTTATGATTACATACTCTATCAAATATTCCGAAATAATATCATTAATCCTCATTTCGGGAACTGATAACATATTCAGATATCATTTACATTTGTAAAAAATCTAATCTTCAACATGTTCGAAATTTTTTACCATAGTGGATTGTTTTATACTATTAACATTATTTGGACTATTGTACTCATATTTGTTGCCATATTTACAAAGAGTCGGCCGTTGAAAATTCCGGCAATTCTTTAAATGCTAGGAATTACATTCCAAACCTTTTATTAAGTTCATGGGGGGATATCATTCACATTCCTTTGTGCAAAGCTCCTTTAGTAGTCATGACTCAATTCCCACTAAATTACATGTCCAGCACTGCTGCAAACTGAGTTCAAATATTGTTTGTTAATCATATCACCCCGAACAAGGTAACGCCACTGATGTGCAGGGGGCTACGTAAGAGTGAAAATATTGTAAAAGAGAAAGCCGGAAACCACATCCTAAACAGGGAACAAGGGACACTTCCTCCACGTCGGGATGTGGCTTACCTTTATCTGTTTTATAAAAATTTTCATGACTTCTGCTCCAACGAACTTAAGTCACTGGTGCCTCTGCAAATATTATTTAGTGGCAATTGAATGTTTTGCTTGGGATGAAATGATTAATATATATATATATGTTCTGTTGGAAGAAATAAACAATAATCAGGATATGTGTGTAGTTTATTACGAATTTATTTATTTTCTCTCTCTCTCTCTCTCTCTCTCTCTCTCTCTCTATATATATATATATATATATATATATATATATATACATACATGCATACACACACATACACACACACACACACACACACACATATATATATATATATATATATATATATGAATGTGCGGTTAGAGCAGAATGACTGGAATGGGTCAAGTACCTGTCCAGTTATACCAAAGCTCCGCAGTTTGTGTAGGAGGCCAACATGTCAGACTCTGTCAAACGCTTTGGAGATATCCAAGGCAACGGTACGAGCTTCGCCATTCTTGTCGAGACTGCTACATATGCTCGGTGAAGCTCGTTAGCATATCAGCAGTGGACCTCGTGAAGCGGAAACAATACTGTTTGTCTGAGAGGAGCCTGTGGACTGTGAGATGCTGAACCACCTCGGCGTTTATAATGGCTTCGAACACTTTGCCAAAGATCGGAAGAAGGTTGATAGGGGGGTAATTTTCGGCGTCCGAGGTTTCTCCGGTATTCTTAAATATGGGAACTACAGAGGAAGACTTCCAACAGGCAGAAAAGCAGGAAGCACAGATAGGAAGAAGTTGTAGAGCTTAGAGAGGACAGAGGCGAGTTCAGGGGTACATTTCTTCATGCTGAAAGACAGGTATACCGTGGAAGAATTTATCAAAATACAGTTTCAGAAAAAAAAAGTAAAATTTAAAAAAATAAAATTAAAAAAATACAGAGTGGTCGACCCAACTTACAGCACAGTAATCTTGAACTCGTCCTAGGATGTTGTCATCTATGTTAGCGGATATATGTAAATATACTTTTTTCCGATATTGAGCACTTAAAATCATAACTGCAACATAATTTAAAGCTTTATTTTCTTATTCTCTCTTACTGATTACAAACACACACACACACACACACACACACACACACACACACACACACACACACACACACGTGTGTGTGTGTGTGTGTGTGTGTGTACGATTCTTGAGATATGTGTCACAATATATTAAGTAGATCTTAATTTAACTAATAATTTGAGGATTCTGGCCATTTTTTCCTGTGCCTGATTCATATTGCTTATAAAGTAACACTAAATTCATTTCCCAAGTGTTTTATTTATCAGTCATAATGTTCATTGTGCATTGTGGTGCAGTAAGAACGAGAAATCGGGGAACCGAGTTCGAATTCCAGCTGAATTCATTGCCTTCATTTACGCGCAAATACCCTTGGGAAAGGTATTAATCCGTCTCTTCCCTCCAGTTATGGGTTAAACAACAGAACAGATTAGGTTCTATAGCCTTGGTCGGCAACCAGTTTACCGCAGAAAGCAATGGCAACCTACTGCGGGATAATCTTCTGCCCAGTCAGTCATGTCTCTTTCGAGACATGATCGCCCAAGCGTGTATCGCGTATGCCACTTAACTGACTGACTGATACATAAGTTGCATATATATAATGTAAATTCCGATGTTCAAATTAGTTGTATAACCATTTCTCCAAGATATCCCTAAGAGAAATTTCGCGTATCACGAGCAACTTCTTTATTCCCAATTAGACCGAGATATTACACCGGCGGAAGTAAAATAAAATACATCATGGAAAAATTAAAGGGATGGGATTAATAAAAAACAGACAGAAATCTATGTCTTTTTTATTTTAAAATGTATGAAATCCCTTTCTTTTAAACTGAGTCGAGAGTTGAAATTGGAAATTTAGCCTTGTCTGGTTCTAAGAAATGGAAAGGTTAAAAGATAAAGGAATGAAAGAAATAAAAAGTAAAATATAAAAAGTGTGAAGTGGTGGTTGACAGTGAATTAAGCTATAATAAATATGATTTTTTTTTCATTCCTATCATACCCATTCCCTTGAATTGGTTTCTTTAAATCTTCAAATATTATTAGAACTGAATTTAATTCATAATGCGATTAGCCTTTAATTTTAAAGTTTCTTAAGTAATTTCAAGAATGTGTGCGTACATACAATTGTATGAGTGTATGTGTGGAGTTTTTGTACGTCTGTGGGTAGGTGAGTGTGTGTGCATGCCTGTGTGTAGAATGATATTTTGTACATACATTTATATGTGTATGTATGTATATATGCATATATGTTGAACCTATCTATCTATCTATCTATCTATCTATCTATCTATCTATCTATATATATATATATATATATTTGTGTGTGTGTGTGTGTGTGTGTGCGTATGCATGTATATGTGCATAGGTGAGAGTGTGTGTGTCCATGTGTATACTTGTTGATATAATATAGTTCTAAATTTAAAGATTTTTCATTTTTATCTTTATATTTATTATATTTTTTTATAATTTATTTTATTCTATGTTTTATTATTTTTTATTAATTTTCTATTAATTTTTATTTCTTTCAATTTAAATCTAGTTTTAAATTTAAATTCAAATTATATGTCAATGGTTCCCCCAAATCTTTTTTCTATTAATTTCGTCCCATTTATTTCAACCAAAACCGCTGTGATTTATTTAGCAACACGTTTGTTCACGTTTTCAATGGACTTTATTTGTTTCCTTTCTTTGTTTTTCTTTTCTTAGCTTATATGCAACACATAGTTGTTGATTTGTCTGCTGTTCATCTCAGTGTTTTGACAGGCTCCAAAGGAGAATCAATAATGTGATAGGTATTGACTTGGGGGCTCGACTCCTGCTACTTCCGCACCGACGGGATGTGGCTTCCTTTTGTCTGTTCTATAAATTCTTTCCTGGCTTCTTCTATAAAGATCTTAAGACACTGGTGCCTCACTTTTACATGTGCAACCACTCTGACAATTGGGTCTCACCCATTCAAAATCAGTTCAACCAAATGAAAACGACAAATCTACTCCTGTAGCTACTCTTTCCGCACTTCTAGCATGTGGAACTCCCTTCCATATTCTTTCTTTCCTAACGGCTACAACCTCCAGGAATTTAAATGCAATATCAATACTCATCTCTTAATCACTTGACTCTAGTTCTTTCTTCACCAACCTGTATATCCTTTCCTTTCTCTCCACCTTTGCAACTGTCATCACAGCTGTATCCCCATTCTTCTCTTACACTTTAATAACTGGTTCGTCTTTCTCTTCACTCTCTTCTACTTAATCGTTTTACTCTTATGTAACCCCATGCACATCAGTGGCGTTACGCCTTGCTCGGGGTGATACTAGTAAAAAATAACTCTACTCCTGTTTAAACATTCACTTTTCTCTTATGTAGACCCCTGCGAACAAATGGCACTAATGCTTTCTTTGGGGTGAGACGATGAAAAATGGTAACAATTGTTTTAATGTATTCATATATGAATAATGAATCACTTTCTACTTTCGTGATATGAGATCTTGTAAAGTAATTGAATTCTTTGCATAACTTATCGTCAATCATTCGAAAGCATTTGGCTTGCACATTGTTGTTGTTGATCATGTTGATCTGAAGATGACAAATTCAACACTTGTCGGCGAAACGTGCTTTTTATAAGCTTCCACTGTGTTTCTTCCCCTTCAGTTTTGTTTCGGTTAATAATCTACATAAAATACACGAAATATGCGTTATATATAACTTAATACACACACACAGCCACACCCCCACACACTAAACACACACACACACACACACACACACACACACACACACACACACACACACACACATATATATATTTATAAATGAATATATGTTTCATATTATATCTATATTATATATAATATATATATAATATATATATATATATATATAATATATATAGACAAGTTTATAACACATACTCCTACCCCACATACACACGCTCATATATATATATATATATATATATATATATATATATATATATATTCATATTCATTCAGTAGACTTTTCTACGCTTCTTATATTTAACATTCCGACACCGAATGATGAGAAAAAGAAAGCAAAATATACAATAGATGTCAGATTAATTCTGGCTTCAAAAACATTTTGAAACAAAGGCAGGAACTGACAAATCATTTTAATCACTTATTTTTCTAAGAACACAGAACAAAACGATGCAAATATTTCTTTTGTACATTGCCGTTAATTACTTATGAATAATTCCGAAATCCTTGAATCGATTGTTTGATAAATAAAGCAGGAAACATTCACAAAAATAGACTGACATATTCAATGAACAGCAAATCTAAAATTGAATTGTTTTAATATTCATTTTTATATGAAAATTATTTCTTTAGATATTGTTTAATGCAGCTTTGTCTCCAAGATTTGTATTTGTATATAAACATGTGTATTGTTGCGAAATATTTTTCAGCTTTTAATCTGAAAGCACGCCGAGCCTTCTCAATCAATAAAATATTAATAGCGAAATACAAATATGCTATTTTCTGTAATGAATGTGTTTACTGTATCAGATGCCAGGATAGGTAATATATCTGTTGTTCAATGTTGTAGATTACTTGCATTCCCGCACAAATAAAATATATGCTACTCTTTGCTATATAATGATTTGTCACAATATGCAATCATTTTCCGCATTGATTTTTACTTTCAATTCCTTAAGGTAAACGAATACCTGCTTTTGACGTTTAAATATCAGACATCTTTTTTGAGTTTTACTACAATATGCTCTTCTTCTCTCTCCTCCTCTCGCTCTCTCTTTCTCTATCTATCTATCTCTCTTTATATATATATATATATATGTATATATATATATATATGTATGTGTGTGTGTGTGTGTTTATTCGTATATTGCTGAGAGAAATCTATGTTTATAGAAAAAATAATATAATTATATTTTTGAAAATTTTATAAGCCCAAAGATATATATTTTTAGGAATTTTTGTTGGTATAATAATGTGTTCATTCCCCTCACTCTCAGCAATGCTTTACATGTCGTATTCTAGCTGACTGAGATCTGTGGTGGTAGGTTGCCACATATTCGATCTTAAGGTCTGATAAGATTTTAGCCATCCATTCATAGATTACGTGGGAATTTTTTGATAGCGAAAAGTCTTACAGAATCACAAAAATTCTTCCATTGTGCAAACTGTCTATTCAGAGCTTAACAAATATTCCCAGGATCTCAATGTAATTAGCATTTAAATCTAAGGCCTGTTGGAAAATGTTATGCTATGGGTTGCTGACTAATATCATGAGAGTTACAGGAACGTTTTAGTGCATAAATCTTGGAAGAACCGAAGTTTTGCACCTAATCATCCGTCATCTTAATTTGTTAAATTTATTACATTACTGAAAGTTTTTTTCTCTTCAAAGAAAAAACAATCTTCTACGTCATTTTTAATTCGTTTAAATCCTTTTATATATGATTAAGCGATTTTGTTTTTCCTTTTTCTTACTAAAAATTATCTTTCCTCATCCTATAAAAATTATATATGATGTCGCCATGGACAATATTTAAGAGTGTTCTATTTGATACATGAAAATTTTTCGCAACTGATCTCATTGATTTTCTGGTATTGTCACAAATAGTCTGCCGAATTTGTTGAATGAATTCAGATGATCTCATAATGTCAGAAAAGTTGGAATGCTTTTGCTGTTTTGATGCTGGTGAAACGCATAATTTCGCTCAATATCTCTTTAGGAACTTTGTAGACGAAATATATGGTGAATTTTAAAATATGATAAATCACTAAATTGCAGTGCTCAACCTTTAATTTCATAATTACAGAATGTATTTCATTTCTGGAGAAAGCTGATTGTTTGGTGGATTCTGAGAAAAATATTATAGAGGTTCGTAACAATCACAATAACCCAAAAAAGTTTGGTACTCAAATTTAACTTCGCACTCTATTTATTCAGCTTTAATATTTTCCAGCTATTATAAAAATTACACCTTTATTCTATTTATATATTTAGTCTGAGATCTTTCCTTCCAGCTTTTTGAAAATACAGTTGAAGAAATCAGTTTAACAGGATAGGTTACATCATTTTCCCTTTTAAAATTGTAACTAATAAATATTTGCTTTCGTATAGCATATTTCAAAAAATATGTGATAATAAATTAATAATAATAATGATAATCTCAGATAAATAATTATTATCATATAATTTTTATCCGATTTTTATGATAAAGGATTGTTTTACAATGTTAGATTTAATGAAAAATATATTTACACGTTAAATATATGATATTTATCCATGTTCTGATTAAGAGAAAAACATTCAACACAATTGTAATTCTCTTTTATTAGACATAGTTTTGTATAGGTATGGTATATTTATCTGTAGACAATCAACTTATTGCTTTATTGTACTGTTTTTTTAAATTCAGGAAAGATTTTAGATTTTATGATTGTATATTGCTTTTTGTTTACTGAAACATGTCTAACAAATTAACTCATAAATAGCGGGAGATGAAGTAGATTTCTATATTTTCGAGTATTATTTTCCCGTAGGTAGACGTTATCCAATTCATCAAATGCATATCAAAGCTTACAGCACCTGATATTCCCAGGAGCTCTTCTATCTAGATTCTGACCAAACTCGACGTTTCTTAGCATCTGTCAACTCAAACAACTAAGTTGATATTCCTGACAATATAACCATTATTTATGTATGGTTAATAATCAATTTACCAGCAGATTAAACACGTATGTACAGAAAAATTTGTTATAATTTGCAAATGTTTCATTGACTACAATCGATGATGTATGATAATGAATAAATTTTCATAGTTACCGAAGATGGCAGTTTTTAATTAAATATTTTTATTCATAATTTTTCTGATAACATCTGAATCCTGAAAAAGTAACCAAAAACAGCAGCAGTGATTACATGTTATATTAGAAATCGACGAAAATTTGTTTTAAGTGAAATTTTGTTGAAATAGCTATACCTGAAAGGCAAGATTCTAAAGTTCAATTCCTATTCTGTAGAAGCATAAAACTGACGAAACAGAAATGTATTTACTGCTCGAGTGAATGTGTCGTGAAGCATCCGACGCCGCCGTTGTAGATTCAAATTATTGAGGTTCGAAAAGATTGATCGAAATGTCTAATATGTTCAAATTTTTATAACATATCTTATAAACCTAACATAATGGTTTTGCGTGCGGGCAACTTTTACAATTTTATGTAAAGTACATGTGTATTTATAAAAATCAAAATTCCACTGTAAATATTTGATTGTCGAAAAAATTAATTCTGGGGATCTTTGAAAATTAGAATATCATTAAGTATTTTCTTTTTTTATTCTTTACGTAATCAACAGCAATATTTGTACTTTTACATTCACTGTTCCGATCTATAAATGTCTTAGATATTGAAAGCGATACAGACTTGTGATGAGAGTGAATGTATAACACAGAATACCAGCGTTGAAAGGAAAATGCTGTAGGCACTGACGATAGTTTAGAGAATGTTTATATAAAGACTGCTCTTGTTATAAATCAAGTAGATAAAAGAGAAATGTTGGAGACCAATAAAACATTATTAAAACCTAGTGACAGAGTTAAATTAGACTGTTAAATTTTATATTCAGTATCACAATTATCGATTCTGTTTGCTAGTTTATTTTTTCTTATGAAAATTCACAATATGTATACTTTGAATTAGTATATATTCGAATAAAGATTGTATAATTTTACATCAGAAAGTTACTTAGTCTCATAATAAGTTGGAACATATGGAGCATTTAATTTTGTATCAACACGGCTATGTGTAATGAAGCATAACGACAATTTACCTGACATCGGCATATAAGTTTCCGAGTAGGCGGCAACCCTGACAGATAGGCACTGTTGAAAATTTTTTAATGATATGACATGGCAATTTTTGTCGCATGTCATGCACATTGAAGCAAAACCCCCTCATTCATTTTGTATTCCATTGGTGAGATATTTCACTCAATCAGATTCTTTACACGAAGAGCAACTTTGAGGGAACGACTCACAAAAGATTCCATGATCAGTAAAATTTGGACCTGTTAAATTTAATGTTGAAACTTTTTCTTCCTCATCCTCTTACACTCTGAAAGACATTGTACTGGGTTGTTATCATTTTAAAAACTGCACAGAATATCAGACTTTCGAAAGCAACGTAGATATATGGAAAAAATATTCAGAGGTTAACTTGCCTATCGACCTTACAACGAAACCAGCCGTGGGACTGAGAATATGTGTTCGTGCGTTTTTTATATATTTCTGAGTATTTCTATTTTCAACTATTAATTAATATTATTTTTCAATAAAACATTAAATATATCACATTTTTTATATTTAAAACCTCGACTCTAATCAACTAATACGGTTATATTTAAAAATATATGGTGCTTAGCGAATAATTCATCCGAACAATTACCAAGAAATTATTTATAGAAAGGATAGAGGAAAGCGGTAGGAAAGTGACTGAAATAGAGATACCAGGACAAGACCAATAATTCCAAGGAGTTTCATTCTATTTTTAAGAATTTCTAAACATACATAGTTTGCACCGGGCCCGATGCGGCATTAATATTCAAAGGATGAACGAAATGTTAACTTATTAATATGTAAGATTGACTATGCTGAGAAAAATTATCTCAGATAACGCAATGAATCGACTAAACCACAGGCTTCAAACCTGATTCAATATAGTTTTCCCATTTCATACTAAACAATACAACGAAAAGGCACAACGAGATATTTCATGGTTTGTGTCATCTATAATTCGGTTGGGAAGTAGGAAAGTGTCTTTGAAATAATTAATAAATAATATTTCTATTTTTCTGAGACGAGGTAACATTTACAGTCTTTTCATAATTCAGACTATTGTTTTCATCTTTGTTGCAATTTGTACAACGTTCCGTCCGTTATACACTCCGGCCTTCTTAGGGGATAGAAATTTCGAATCAAAACTTTGATTACAATAACTAGAGTATATGAAGTCCATTTCTTTGCTTAGAGCCTCAACTAGTAGTCATGAGTTATCTCCTTCTAACCCTTTAAATTACCAGTTCACAAATACTGTACCCGGTATCTCTAAGCAAAGATATGGAGTCCATATACCCTAGTGATTGTAATAAAGTTTTCGGTTCTAAATTTCAAGCACCTGAAGAAGGCCGGCAATTACAACGGCCGAAACATCGAACAAATGGTAGCAAAGATTAGGACAATAGTCCGAATAATGTAAATACTTTTAATAGAAATACTTTTATTTTTTTAACGAGCAACTAATTTCCAACGATAAACTCTACGTCATTTTTTTTTAGATCACCTGCAGATTTCACCTTATCCATCTAAACAGACATATCGAAACTGGAGTAAATGATTGTTTCATCACTAGATGATGTTGTCAGAATGGTCATTAAGAAAATTAGGAAATAATTAGTTTTAAATATCATACCAAGATTGACACATTCATGTGTATAAGTTATCATAAATAGAGGTCATTCGGCACAACTTTTGTTTCGCGATTAAATTAATATGACTGTGAAATATTTCAGGAAATAAAATAGTCTGTCAAATTCTAAAAAATACCGTCATGCCAATCCATGACAAACGGATTTAAGAGGTCTAAAGCAAGAGTCTGAGTTACATCTATCTTCCGTAAAGCTTGATAAATTCTTTAACAATTTGATTGAACATTCAGCCACAGGTTTCAATATAGCGCAATCATCGACTTTGTAAAATTACTTGTATAATCTTTTTACTATGACTACTCTAGTGTTACTGTCTGCAGGTAATTAAAAATGTACCGAAACCCCAAACCATCTTCTCATCCTTCATTTATGAAGAAGCATCGGACCAAAAAAATTAATGCCTGCAAAAAAACAAAAAAAAAATGAAAAAATAAAACAAGAAAACTAGGCCTCATAATTACAATTTTAATGCCTAAACCGTTTAGTCAAAGACTTAATGAAAATTCTGATAGATGTTTGTAAACAACAAATATTAAAATAAAAGTAATATACGAAGCAATTTTTTAAAACCTTGTGAATGTGTTTTCAGTAAAATGCTTGCATGTGAGAATGATCATTAGATAATTCAGTTGTTTTTCGTTTATAATTTATTTCTTTTCTTTTTATTTCTATATTTCTATAGAGTATTTCATAAAATGCACAGTGCAATTCCATCTCTGCTTAAGTTCAAGCCGTCTAGATTCGTGTAGAAAAATATCTCAATATTGGTTGAGGAGTTGATTGAATTAGCGTGAACTCTAATTTTTTTCCACAGATATAAAAACAAGAAAATTATGAAAATATCTAATATAAAGATAAGTTAATAAAAAAAGGCAAAGTATAGCGTGGGATTCCACACATTGCTAGTCACGCACGAAGAGGAAAGTAAATAAACATAATTAAATTTTAAGCAAAATGTCATTTGCAAGATTTATTGTTTTGTAGTTTTATTATTTTTGTTGTTTTTAGGTTTGATTATTTTTTTATTTTTTTATTTTTTATTGAAAAAACGAAGGGATGTAGTGATCTGACCTCACAGGATTAATAATGAAATTGAATTGTCTGAATATTCTAGAGTGCTAGGAATATTTTTATTTAGTTTTAATTAAAAACCTAGTTTACATTTTCCTGACATTTAAATATTAACATAGTTCAAAGTCTAAAGATTTTAATACAAAATACTTATAAGAAGAGATTCTCATTAGAAAAATAATTTGATAATATTTAGAACAAAAGAAAAATACTTATTGTCCAGTAAATGACTACTACCAACCTAATATACGAACCTACTAGACGACATAATATAAAATGTAGAAAGATGGAGAAATAATTGTCCATGAGAATATAAAAATTCCTCACACAAAACAATATTTAACACTGAAATTTATGCATCGTATTAAAACATATGATACATGAAAGGCACACGCAGAAACATACCAAAAACCACATCGAACATAAAGAATGCAGCAACAGACATATAAAAAATCTGTTATTACCCGAGTATCACTACAAAGTCGATTTGTGGCCCAGGGCTGAATTTACCATGGGGCAATCGGAGTGCTTAAGCTAGGGAAAAATTCCTCGGAAGCGACGCATACTAACATTTATTTGATTTAATCTCAACGCTAAAGTAGTTGAAGAAAATAGTACACATGTACATGATGTAAAAAATTTAAACACCTCATCGTAATTATTAAGACGGAAATTATCAAATCACTACGGACCAGCTGAGATACCGCTGTATAGACTGACAATATATATATATATAGGCACATTCTCTTCTATGCTTCATGCCTCACTAAAATACAATTAATTAAAATATGATCATTTTATTACTAATATAGATAAAAATGTATATCGCTTAAAGAAAGGGAAAATATTTTTGTCAACTTTCGACCGACATTTGGTTAAAATAGAAATTGTCGGCAAAATTAAATCAGAGTAGTTCCTAAGAATTTTTTTTAATAACGACTGAATTTAAGTGAAAATACCACCTATATTTTGTGGTAGTCACCCCGAAAATCTAAAACTGAATCTTCAAATAACTCTGCCGACACAGAACAGGACGTTGTAAATTAATGGTAAGAGAATCCAATATGTCCGTCTCCACAGAATAAAGCAGTATTCTCCCGATTTTTTCTCCAGCAATCGCAGGACAAGGATAATGGTTTATTTGGACACC
This sequence comes from Ascarosepion bandense, assembly GCA_037127315.1. NCBI lineage: Eukaryota > Metazoa > Mollusca > Cephalopoda > Sepiida > Sepiidae > Ascarosepion > Ascarosepion bandense. The sequence goes on along the minus strand of JBBBDQ010000520.1, from coordinate 154,803 downwards.
TACGTGTCCCTTATCGTTAATTTACAAGGTCCTGCCCTGTGTAGGCAGAGAGAATTGAAGTTTCAATTAGTACATTTTTGGGGAGAATGCCACTCAGCATAGGCATTTTTTTCTCTTGACTTCAGTATTTGTTAAAAAGTTTTTCTTAGCAACGTTTTAATTTTGCCGACTATTTTTATTCTGACAATTGTTGTCAGAAAGTAACCTGAAATGTTTTCCACTTTTTTAAGCGAGATACCTTGATATATATCTTAATAATAAAATGATAATATTTTAATTTTATATATATATATATATATATATATATATATATATATATATATATATATATATTTTCTACTCCTGCAGCTTCTTCTCTCGCATTTCCCGCCTGTGGAACACGCTCCGATATTCTTGCTTTCCTGACGGCCAAAACCTCCAGAAATTTAAATGCAAAGTCAATACTCATCTACTAAACACTGGACTCTAGCTCTCTTCCCACCCCCGTATAACCTTCCCTTTCTCTCCACCTATGTATCTGTTATCGCACCTGCTTTCTCAGGTTTCTATTGCTCCTTTCTAACTAGTTTGTACTCCTCACTCGTTTCTAATTAATCTTTTTAAAGTTATGTAGCCCCCCGTACATCAGTAGCATTTCTGCCTTGCTCGGGGTGAAATGATTAAAAAAAAACATTTGTAAAATTAAATATCAGATACATCCGTTGAGATGAGAGAAATATAAATAGCTATGAGATGAGACTTTAAGTATAAAGAAATCAGTCGATTCGAAAAGAAATGTATTGTTAGTAATACATTGAATTGCATTATCTTGCATATATCTACGTGTTTGTTAAACTACGAAACACAAACTTTTAAATTTTGAATGAATTTTATTTAAAAATGTAATGATCTCTATATATTTCAATATATTCCATCATCTGATTTGGTAATATTAATGAAATCTCTGTGATCAACGACGCAGACAAACGTTCATAAACAATGAATTTATAGGGAATATAAAGATATAATATTTAAAAATTAAACAATAATTATTTCACCCTGATATAAGCATACGTTACACTTACCGATAAAACTGTGTTTCACAACACACACACACACACACACACACATATATATATATATATATATATATATATATATATATAAAAATTAGAGAAAATTTTCAAAATTCAAAGGTGTCGGATGAACATTTCGACATAGGATCTCTAATAGAGACTCTACATCAAGTCAGCGACATTGTTTTTCAAAATGGCGAAGGCCGTGATTTAGAGTGTAGAGGAATGAAGAAGGGCTGGATCCTGAAACTGATAGGTTCATCCCGTATTCCGACTAATTTTCGTGATAGGTGCTGTCTATGTTTATTGGAAAAAAATCCAATATTAAGATACCCCCACCAAACCCGGCTACTGAATCTTAGGAGGGAATTCATCAGTAAGGGCCGCCACAAGGCAAATTATTCGAATACTTAAATTCAGAATTTAAATCCCCGTTAACTAGATGTTAGGATTCAATTTAAGTTTTAATCTTAATTTTACCCTAACGTTAACCTTAAAAAGTATTTTATCCCCCCTACCTTTTTATCCCAAGCTCCTTTAATTGCCTATCTTTAGAAAATATGGATTCTTTTACTAAACCCTTTTTTCCTTGGTTAACACATATATGTATATGTATATTTTTTCTCTAATATTTTCTATAATATTTTCTATAAAAATTTTTAAACTGATAACTTCCTGTAATTGGCATTTAACTCGCTTCTACCTGAAATGATTAATCAAATAAACTTTTTAAAAAATTTAAAATATATATTGAAAACCATTCATTCTTGCCTAAATATACCTCTTCAAACAGCCCAAAATCTTAACTTTAAAAAATAATTTAACTCATTTAGTTGTCAATCTTTACAAAAAATGAACTCCTATTCCTCCCCTTCCTAAATGTACCATATCAACACCCTGTAACCCCGCGACTACCAGCTCTGTCCTTTTTCACGTTGTGACCGTTGTTAACCAGAACCCCTCTACACTCTAAATCAGTGCCTTCGCCATTTTGAAAAACAATGTCACTGACGTGATGTAGAGTCTCTATTAGAGACCTATGTCGAAATGTACATCCGACACCTTTGAATTTTGAAAATTTTCTCTAATTTATATTGGCTCTGTATTCTTAATAAATTGAGCTCTCTGCCTGCATCACTTTTTAATGTTAAAAATGTTTAATATTGATTAGGATCAGGTTCTTGGAATTTACCTTCCTACTCTTCCATTTCGGACTAAAGAAAAACAATATATATATATATATATATATATATATATATATATATATATATATTTATATATATAATCAGACACGTTATTTCATGGTAAATCAGGTTTAGGGGCTTATTACAGACCAACCATTTTCAGCTTCCCTCTTTATTTGTTCATATATATAGAACGTCGATTTCTGTGTAATTTGAAAAAAGCCAAAATGAATATATATATATATATATATATATATATATATATATATATATATATATACAAAGTGTTGTAACCACACAAAAGGAGCATTGATTTAACAAACAGGACGTCATTTCATATTTCTTCTTTTTAGGCCTTAGACATATTTCGGCCCTCTCTTATTCATAGGTTATCAGTTGGCAGTTATATAATACATGGGACACAAACATTCAAAGGTTAGCAACAAAAGAAGGAAAATTGGAGCTCATTTAAAGTTAAATTTATTAAAATAATTAAAACGTAATGGGTGTGTAAACTACAGCTTCACAAGATTTAATAAATTTAGAAAACGTAACTAACAGTCTAAGTATCTAAGATCGTATGAAATGGTCATTTTGACTACACAACCTAAGACGATGTAATTTCCAATAAACTCGTGTTTCCAATCGAAGGTCAGTCCAATTGAAGTTATGTGACCGCATATATTCGTTTCAGTAATCCTGGACTTAGTAAAAGATCTACTTAGGCTGTCCAGGTGTCTGCTATTTGTCAACATTTGTTGAATAATCAGGATCTTGCCACCATGTATGAGGACGTATGTTCTTCTGTTCTGCGTAGTGATCAAACCACATATATTTGCGTGTTATTGAAGCAATTTATTTGACACTACATCGTCATTCGTTTAAATGTCGAAACAATTGAGGCAAATAGCTTACATCTTTAACTTGTGCTTAATGAGCCACATTACAAAACTGATCGTCTAAATCCTGATGAATAGTGCGAGAAGCAGATTCAGGCCAGAGATGGGACAAGAAGAGCGTGAGTTCATCAAAGAAAGTGGAATAAGGAACAACATATTTATGATTAGGATGCTATCAGAATGGTCAATAGAGATTAAAATGGATGGGTACATATGTTTTATCGATTATGCGATGACGTTCGACAAAATAATCCAAAGAACTGATGCAGTTGCTCAACTGCCTCAACATAAGACTAATCAAAAATCTTTTTTCGTATCAAACCGCCTGCATACGGACAGGTAACGAATTCAGCAGATATGCACAGATAGAAAAGGACGTAAGACAAGGAATAATTTTTTCAGCGGATTTAATCAATTTGTATAGAGAGACTATTCTGAGGACCCTAGATGTTATGCCAGGATTTGTCATCGGAGGCCACAATTTGAACAACATAAGACACGCTGATAATTCAATGCTGACACGTTCAGGAAAGTACAAGTGCTCCTGAAGAAGGTAGTTGAAGAGAGTGACAAGTACTGATTACAAATATACTGAAAAAAAAGCAACGCATGTTCATCAGCAAAAACAGCTGCACAAAATGCTAAAGACAGATGGGAGATATCGATATTAAGCAATAACTACCTGGGAAATGTTCAAACAAAAGACGGAAGTTACTACATAGAGCTCCGAAGGCAAATTGGCATAGCGAATGACACCTTCCAGAAACTGAGTAGAGTCTTCAGAGACAAGAAAATTTCACTAGAAACAAAGAGAGTACTGTATGGCTCTGTGTTGTTTGTTCTTCAATAAGGTAGTGAATACTGAAGAACATCATCGAAGATGAAGAAAAGATTGAAGTAAAAAATGCTTCTCAAACAAAGATGCTGTGCATAACATGGATCAAACATGTCAGCAATGGTGAGATTTTGGAAAGGATGGAAACGAAAAGTAAATTAATACTGAGCATCAGGAAGAGACACCTAAAGTTCCTGGGACGTTCAATGAGGAAGGAGGGCTTGGAGAACCTGATACTAACAGGCCAGATAGAAAAATGAAGAGACATGGTAAAACTGCATTTAACTTACTTGACTGGCACATGTAGGTGGATGGCAGACCTAGAGTTACGCGGAGAAAGCGTGCTAAGAGCCACCAGTGATAAGGGGAAGTGGAAAGCCATTATCGCCTACGTCCTGAAAGGACAAGTCACATAGAGGAAGAAGAAAATTCATGACTAGGTACTGATTTATTTGTTCTAAGTCTGAATAATCTGGTGTCTGTAATCTTTGGTATATTGTTGCCGTTTATATTGGGTTGAACAGTAACTGCAAACGATGAACGGCAAAAAAATATTTCATTTTTATGTACCTCTTAAACAAGATTTTAAAGAATTTTTATAACACATCTGAAATTAATAAAACCACTGCGCTTATTAAGTTCTAACTTTTGTTCAGACAAATTATTTGTGACTCCTGGTTTTAGAAACGCGTGTCTATTGCATATTGAAAAAAAATCATGAACTCATTGTATTAAATAACTTTTATTTTATACAATAAAGTAAGATATACAATATACTATAACATGAATTGTAGAGTTAGCTTTAATAATTTTAACATTTTTGGTCATTAATAAATAGATGACTCACTTCGAATTTATATATATATATATATATATATATATATATATATATATATATATGTGTGTGTGTGTGTGTGTGTGTGTGTGTGTGTATATAATTTCATAACAAATAGTAAATCAATGTGCGATTCATCCATGTAGTCTCGCAATTCTGACTCTCCCAGTCATCTAATCACATGAAAAAAAAAATTCTTTTCATAAAGTCACTTACATTTCTTCTTTTTCTATGTGCCATGTTCTTTCGGGACGTAAGCAATCATGGCATTCTACTTCTCTCTATCCTTGGTAGCTCTTTTCAAGCTTTCTGCAGTTACTCCACTTAAAAACGGCTCTGCTATCCACCTTCTCAGGCCCTTCAAATAAGTTATCCGCTGCTTTCCCATGTCTCTCTTTCCTTCTATCAGATCTTTGAGTATAATATTCTCCAAGCCTTCTTTCCTCATCACATGTCCCAAAATATTCAGCAGCCTCTTCTTGATGTTCAGTATTAATTACTTTTTTTTATGTCCATCCCTTCTGAAACATCATCATTACTCACATGCTCGATCCATGATATTCACCGCAACATTTTTTAGAAACACATAAATGTTGATACAAGTTTTTGATTCATCTATAAAGAAAAGGTCCAGGATTAACTGTCATATTAAAAGAAAGACATCACATAGCAATCCAGAAATCTAGATATCTTAAAAGATTTACACTTTAAACAATCGAGTAAATAGCACAAGTTTTTTTTATTTCTTTTAGGATAATTGAAATAGGTTTGTAGTAATAATTTCATTTTAACAGTTAATATTTACCTTGCTTTCTTTGTTATATTTTTTTATCGTATCACCCCGAGAAAGACGGTAACGCCACTGATGTGCAAGTGGCTACATAAGAGTAAAAGTTTAGATAGGAGAAAAGTAAAGAGAAAGTGGAGCCAGTTAGAAAGGACCAAGAGAAAGATAGGAATAGAATAAAAAAGCTGTTGGAGTAGATTTGTCGTCTGCATTTGGCTGATCAAATTGTGAATGGGTGAGACCCAGTAGCCAATCCGGTTGTACGAGTAAACACCTGTTAGAAGGGTACCAATGCCTTAAGTCTGTTAGAGCAGAAAAGCTTTATAGGACAGAGGGAAGCCACATCCCGTTGGTGGGGAAGTATCTGGAGTCGAGCCGCCAAGTCGGCACCTTTCACATTTCAGATTCTCCTTTGGAGCCTCTCAAGAAAATTGACATGAACAGCAGGGGTGCCTGACCATATTTGACAGCAGTACTCGATGCAAGGACTAATGGTTGATTGTATATATACAGGATGGATTCAGACGGAAAAATCATCCTCATCCGACACAGTGACTCAAAATTCCTAGCAGAAGATTTAGCTATTGTCTCAATATATGGGTTCCATTTGAGATCGGAAGAGAGGTTATGGCCAAGGAGGTGCAGTGTATTGCTGTCGGGGAGACTCGCTTGGTCCAGGCTTATGTGAGGCAGGATTGTTTGCCTTTGAACATTGACAGACCATTAGCTTGGTCTTAGACGCATTGAAATTTACAAGCTACTTCTTACCCATTCTACCACAGAATGTAGATCCTTCTCAAGATCACAGCGAGGTTATGTTTATCCATCACGCCGGATTTCTAACTGATACTGGAGTAAATTGTTGTGTCATCTCGTCTGAGAGATCATTTATGAAAATAAGGAATAGCGTCGGGCCTAAGATAGATGTCTTATATTTACAGAAGATTAAATATCAGTTGATACTCCTGTCATGTTCTAAGCTGAAATTTCGTGCTTTTGCTTCAAACCAAAGGAGGCGCTATTATTTGCGAAAATTAGAAAATCCGGCACCAGGCCAAACAAATATAAAACGGGAAAAATGATTGGTGTACGTATGCAAATCGCCTTTTTCTCCAGAGATATAATTGGAAGTAATTTATCTCTACACCTCAGTGGAAGCATGTGACACATGGCTAGTTTAACGTGAGTATTCTAATATAGCACTGTAATTACCAAACTCAGAGACCACACGTACGCTTGCCTCGCTAACAATCGATCCTACTGGTTTTAGCGGGATTTATTTATACATCCTTCCGCCCGCAATACGGAAGGTGATACCACAGCACATTTAAGCAACAGCCATTAGTTTCAAGAAGAGTAGACCAATTTAGTAACCCCGGATACATATATAAATAAAGACTGTACACGTTGTTGTACCCAACTGGGGATAGCCAAAAGCACAAACACATTAATCAACTGAAAATCTCGAAGAAAATCAATAAAATGGAAAAACGAAAACATACGGGCAAGAATTTACCTACTCAGTAAAATGATGAGCTCAACACTCACATTGCTGAGACAGTCACACACACATACACACACACGCACAAAAAAAAGACGTACACACACACACACGCACAAACACACACACACAAACGCACGCATGAAATCACGCACGCACACGCACACACGCACTCACCCACACGCACGCACACGCACACACGCACTCACCCACACGCACGCACACACACTCACACATACACGCATAAAAACACGCACGCAAACACACACACACGCGCACATACACACATGCACGCACAAACACGCACTCAAACACAAACACAAACACAAATTCACACAAACAAACCCGCACGCACGCACGCACGCACATATACACACTAAAAAGTAAACATTGAAGTCAACACCTAGGGGCGATCTTCTCTCTCCTTTTAAACGCAAATGTTTGCTTATATATATATATATATATATATATATATATATATATATATATATATATTAGAATACAAACTACTTGTTAATTTTAAAGTCAGTCTCCATTCTAATTAGTTAAAAAGACGACAAACAGAAATTTTATGTCTTCCCACATCTTTAAACAACAACACTATTGTTTCTTGTATTTAAATGAATATGAATTTCACATTAAACATCTAACATTGCCTGCTGACTAGATAAAAATCTTTAAACATAAAGATTTTCGTATCTCAATGTATTTTTAATTTATAATTTTATAACAGTTTTTATATATATATAGTCATTCCGTTATAATATATTTTATACCACTGTCTCGTATTCAGTAATTTCTCAAGGCGGAAATTAGTTGAAAATTTAGCTCGCAACAAAATTTGCGATAATGGACGAGAATTTTTTTCTTCAAATACTGAATTGTTAATAACTAATTATGAAATTCTATCATTTATTGACTTAATAACCTTGCATATAATCCAATAAAATTGAAGACGTTCAATACAAAATACTTTTAAACGATATATATTAACACGAATTAACAACTGACACCAACTTTTTAAATTCAAATCGTAAATATAACAATAATATTTTGATTTCCCGTCTTAAAATGTCACTTGATAGAAATATAAATATGTGAAGGCAGGAACCACTTATGATAAGTTTGAATTATTGCTGTAATTTCTTTTTTAAATCATTATAAAGAATTCAAGTCCCACTAATTTCATGATCGAGGTCTAGTGTATGCATTTTTTTTTTTTTTAAATTTTTTGGCTAATGCCTTTGCTGAAACCAATTCGGGAATTACTTCTTGAAAAACGTCTCAAATTAACAAGTGTTAATCCATTGGGAGGATTGTCCATCCTGGGGCTTGAGCTAATATATATTTCAATTTTTCCAAGCTGCAGGTTGGGTTGGGAGTTTAAAAGTTAAATATAATTTTTATGTTTATATCAGGAATTAATGAACAAGAATCTGCAGAAATATGAGATGAAACAATTTTAGGGGAATAATTTTACAGAAAAATTAAGAAAAGAATTTATGCCAGATACTGAACGGATGTTATTTGTTATTTTAAGCAGTTGTAATATAATATTTTTATATGGCTCGTTCGATAGCGCAAATGACTCTGGGTTCCGAAATTGTAATAAAAATTTAACAAAAAATACAATAAATAATATAATTAACAAATCACGTCAATTTTATGTGAAAAATTTACTTGAGCAAAATTGATCAGAGTTCACATGTTTAACATAAGAGTTCAAATATATTACCAAATCGGTCGTTTCTCTAACAAATTTTGATAGGGACATAAAGTCGAATGGACAAAATATAGATTTTTTGCTCTAACTATTTGAATCAATTATTCTGCTCTCGAAGAATGAATAGCACCAATTAAGGTTGATGTGAGGTCAATGATTGAAGAAAGAACCATGGAGCTGCAAATCGCTGAAAAATAATTGATTAAGAATATGAAGTATAAGAATTGAATTTTCTTTCAATAATCGCGTTTTAAAGAGCTAATTTGTTTTACCCGAAAGCGGTTTCTTCCAGGTGGATTTTCTAAACTATGCAGCGATAAGTATTACGTTGTCCCAAAAGTTTGTAGAAACTTGCGAAAAATTGACTTTTATGCAATTTCACGTTTATATTCTTATAGTGAAATTCATCTTTGTATTCCAGGTAGCAATTGATAAAATTGAGCTATGAGTTTTGAGTCGTTACTGCAGGAAGAAAGATCTTTCAACCAGAAAAGTTGCAGAAGAGATTTGTGCTGGCGAAGGTGAAGGAACAATTGCATATGCTGCAATTTCAAAGTGGTACAAACGTTTAAATTCTGGCGACATGAGTCTTGAAGATAAGCCTCGTTCGGAAAGCCCGTTAAAGTTGGATGATGGCGACTTGCAAACCGGGTTGGACATTGTGCCTTCGTCGAGCACTCGAGGATTGGCTGATGAGCTTCGAGTTGGCAAATTGACAATTCACCGACATTTGAAGCAACTTGATTTTGTTTAAATAAGAGGCACCAAGATCCGCACGAACTCACCGAATCACAAGCCAACAGACCAGTTGAAATTTGCCGTCAATTGCTCAGGAATCCATTGGACAAGCGTTATTGGAAGTTCATTGTGACATCCGACGAGAAATGGGTTTATCTGGTCCAGCACAATCGAGACAAGCAATGAGTTCAGAAAGGGCAAGAGACACTGTCGGTTCCAAAACAAGGTCGATTCGGCAAGAAAGTCATGTTGTACGTTTGGTCGGAACTTTGAAGGAAACGTGCATTTTCAGTTGGTTCCGAATGTTCGTGCCATCAGTGCCAAACTTTACTATCAACAACTTGAGCGGACCTACGAAAAGTTGAAGTAAATATACCCTGCTCTGATCAGCCGAAAGCGCGCTTTGATGCAGCAGGACAATGCCATGCCACACGTCGCCAGGAACACCAAAGACAAGTTTGAACAACTGGACAGCGTTGAGGTTCTGCCGCATCCAGCCTACAGTCCTCATTGTACTTCATCAGATTACGGCATTTTCCGTTCAATGAAACACTTTCTGAATGGCGCCAATTCAACTCGTTTTATGAAGTCGAGGAAGCGTGTCAAGAATTCTTTGATTCGAAGTCAGCTAAATAGTACTTTGACCAGATCCTAAAGCCTGCATATCGATGGCAGAAATTCTTTAAAGATCATGGTCTTTATTTTGGGCAACAAGTTTTGTTGTTTTTGCGAGTATAATTTCAACTTCTGCATGTGTTTAGATTACTTAGCGCGTAAAATTTCAATTTTTTCAAGTGTGTACGAATATTTTAGTACAAATTAATAGTTGCATATATTAGAAAATGGATCGGGATTCGTTTCATTTTCTTACTGTAATCTACATATTAGGGTTCTGCAAAAGATCCACCTTCATATTTCCAAAATAAAAAAAAAGAATGTTTTATTTATAAATAAAAATTATTCAATATTTGAATTACTAGCAAAGTAAAATTAATATATCAACGAAAAATGACACAAGTCCCAAATTTTCTCTTGCATGTGCATACCTCCTTATACACACTGCTAGTATTGAGTTCAACATTAACAGTAGTTATGCTTTTGAATAATAGGTCTTTTGAAATACCTTTTAGTGATAATATATATATATATATATATATATATATATACATATCGTGTGCACTTTAAAATCTTTATGATATTATATTTAAGATAGAAATAATTTGTAGAAAGATTAGAAAGAAGTAAATCTATATTTTGTAAGGTTTTTTGAAATTTTATTTATGTTCGCACATGTCCTATATCATTAGCAATACAAAGGGTAATACGAATTGTGAGTTCACGGAAAACATTTGCCATCAGATTTAGACTAATGCTTGTAATCACATTATTTTTCAAGTCTTCAAATGAACTACGTTTGATTGCATACACAATACTTTTCACATATCCACATAAAAAATCTAATGAACTCAAGTCTGGCAAACGTGGAGGCCAATAAAATGGTCCACCATTTTCTGATTCATCTGTAAGGAACTTACCGATTTAGAAACTGTCTAACAGGCAGAGTAAAATGACAAAGAGCTCCATTTTATTGAAAGCCTTTATAACTTTCAAGTTTACAGATTATTTATATCACAAGTACAAATAAAGTTATATATATTATAAATGTGCACTCGGATTTTATAAAAACCCTGTATATATATATATATATGAATTCATGTATACGTATACCCATCATTGTTAGCACGCACTATTAACACAATGGCTGTAAATATTGTCCCTAGAAACTTACTTTTTAAGGAACCTCGAAGCAGCAGAATACCTTACTCTTACCAAAGGGAAAATTGGGAGTCGCTCCGCGATTTTGTGCGTGACGCCCTTTGGAACAATGCTTTTAGGTTTCCCGTTGAATACTCTGTGTCCTAGGTATCTTTATGCTTTAAAAACCGCATCACCGCTTTTTTCACTTCCACAAAGTTATTATTTAAAGCCCATTTTTTCTCTCTCGTTTTCCTTTGGTTCCTCGGCTGTTATTGTTCACAGGATTCATTTCTTCCATCTTTACTGGAGACACGCGTCTGAAACTATTATTCGCTCATTTTCGCTCTGCTCGTATTCAGTGCAAAAATGATCCTAAATCATACTAAGCTGTTGTTTGTTAGACAAATGAAACACCTCATAGCATCTCACAATTTCGGATTCAAAGACTTCTGGGATTTCTGTAAAAATGTGTTAACAGCAAGCCCACAATCAGTCATTTAATCAATGAATTTCAAGTCTTCATACCTTCAGCGTATAAGGCTGATTGTTTTTGAGAAAAAATCGCCACCAACTCAACTCTTGATTTGTCCGAGTTATCCGCACTAGACTTCCCACATGGGATTAAGGCTCTGCTGAGTGACGTTCCCATAACTCCCACATTGGTCTCTAAAATAATTTCAAATCTTCACCCACATAAAGCGAACGGAGATGACTAAATCATAATGATTGTATTGAAGAAATGTGCCCCAGAACTCTCCACTGTCCTCTGAAAACTTTACATATATTGCCTTTCTGCTTCTTTTGTCTCTGTCTAATGAAAGTTTTCTCTGTGGTTCCTGTATTTAAGAACGTTGGAGAACACTCAATCCCAGTGAATTATCAATCTGTCAGCCTCCAACCAATATTTGGCAATGTGCCAGAGGCTACTATTAATCCTGTAGTGATTCAACATCACACAGCATACGAACTCTTCTCCGATACACAGTAATATTTCCGCTTAACCAAGTTTTTACTGATATGTTAAGAAACATCAAAAGGTATCTCTACCAGACTCTCCATAAGAATGGCGAAGCTTGGGCTATTGCACTTGATATCTCCTAATCATTTGAGAGAGTCTGGCATGCTGACATTCTACTCAAGCTACATAGCTATGGTATAACTAGACGATTGTTTAATCTAATCCAATCTTTTTCTCAATTCGCATAATGAATTTTGAATCGAACGGCATGATTCCAGATATTGTCATACGATAACGGGTGTCCCACAAAGCTCTATTCTAGGTCCTACGCTCTTTCTGATCTTCATCATACATGTCACAGAGGTAATCAGATCGAAAGTAGTCGTTTATGCTGACGACACACATATTTACTCTCGCATTGATAAGAAATCTGCCGAGGCTGACAAAGCAAACTTCGCTGCTGATATTGAAAATGACGTCCAATCTGTGGTGAACTTGGGTATCAAATGGCACGTAAATTCTAATCTTTCAAAAATGAATATTATATTCTTTAAGACAACCATAGACAAGAACTTCTGCTCCCCCATCATGTTGAATCAGGCTAGTTTCTTCAAAACAACACACTCGGCCTAAATCTATCAACCGACCTCAAGTTGAATGAATACATTAAACTCATAGCTAAATCTGATGCACGGAAGGTACGTTCCCTTTGCAGATCCTGGAAATTTTCTCATCTAAATCCATCTTGAACATATATAAATCTGCCATCCAACCGTGCATTGAATATAGATATCACCTCTGAACGAGTGTCTCTGCTATTAATCTCAGGATTCTTTACAATATGCACCGAAGGAATTGAATGTAATTGATCTTGGCCTGGTATCTCCACTCCAGTCACTTTCACACCTGTGTAATGTGGTTTCGATTTGTATCTTCGACAACTACTTTCACGGCTTCTGCTCCGGTGAGCTTAGCTCCCTGGTGGTTCCTCTGCATGAATTTACTAGACTAACGGTTTTGTCCCACACTTTACCAGTGATATCAATCAAATGTAACCGCAATTAATACTCAACCTGCTCCTTTGCTCGCTCTTCTCGCATGAGGAATTCCCTTCCGTATAGTTGCTGTCTTGACAGCTACAATCTCTGAAAAATAAATGCAACATCAATTTCCATCTGTTATCTTCTTGACTCACATCCTTTCCTTGACAAACCTTTTATTACATTTTTCTTCCATTCTTACTCTCATATAGCACATTTCACACCTGTTTTATTATCCATTTCTTACTCATTCTCTGATACCCATTAAAAATTGTTTTTTCCTCATCAATGACCTTCTATGTAACCCACTGTGCACAAGTGACACTTCTACGTTATGTGGGGTGAACTGAGTAGAAAAACAAAACATCCCTTCTCAAATACATTAGCTGTCATTCCTGTTTAGAGTATGGTTAATTATTTCCTTTCTAACCTCTGATTTGTAGTGGTTTTCAATACCAATATCATGATTATATGTATATTTTATTTTCGCATTATATGTGCTGTAGTTAAATCTGTTGGTCTTTTAAATATATTGTTTCTGTTGTTGGGTATATTTGTCTACTTTCAGATTGGATCCACAGAATAAAGTTGTTCAAAGGTGTATGTTCTTTGCCAAAACACTCAAGCTGCGCACTTTCAAAGTCATTTTTACCAATTGATTTTAGAAAGCTTTTAGATTACTATTTAGAAAAATATGTTTTCAATAAGATTTATTTGATTTGTAGGAAAGTTATATTATGCGTATGGGAATAGCAAGAATTTAGAGATATTTATAGTAAATAATAGATATTAATAATATCTATAGTAATAATTTTTAAACAGTTCAACACATCTAAAAAGGTATGATTTCGGACTTTATACATTTTTTCTCGAAAAAGAACAACCCTTTGAAAGACCGACACGTTTACGTCTAATTTTTACTACTTCCCGTTTAGGATCGTTTAGAAACAATTGACTGTAGGCCGGTTTTATCGCACGTATGCAAATAAAATATGTGATGAATTCGTCTCATTTTCTGGCCATGTATCACGATAGAAAATATTGTATCCATTTCAAAGTGGTGACATGGGCAATTATTTCAGTGCAAATGCATACTATCAGATCCTTTTTAAAAGGTTTTTTTTCTTTTTTTTGTACACAATTTGTTTGCACAAAATTTTAACATTTTTATTAATAGTTTTTAACTGGGAACTACAATTTTTTGAAAATTGAACAATTGTTCAGTCGTATCAAAAATTGTGTGCGACATTCAAATAATCCACATATTACAATCAGTTTCAGACCTTTCTAATATTAATACTTGCATATAAATCGATCGTCGAGTCATTTCGATGTATTATAATTTGTCAAAAGCAATATATTTGAAGAGAATATTTACTTTGTTAGAATTGATGATTTTTCGTTTTTGACGAGATTTCGAGAGGAAAATCGATGCTTTCTTTCAGAGAATCGTATTTTATGATGTCGGTTCACAGGATGCAGAAGTATTTAAGATAAGCTGAAGACATTTATTTCTTTTGTAAAATCAATAGAAAGTTGGAAAACTTTTTTTATTCACAGGCAAAACCAACCATATATTTACGTCTGCGAAAGCTAAAAAACAGTTGCTTGCATTTACACATTAAATCTGTCTACACTTGTATATTTTCCAGTAAAAATAATGTCCATATAGTTTATATTGGTTGACGTCTCTCACTTTTGCATATATACATTATTTAAAATGCGTTTATAATATTCTAAGAGCAATTTCTTTTTTACATCTAGTGCTTTACGAATTTTTTTCTGAATACAACATTGTCATGTGTCTTTATTTTAATTGAAATTCATTACCAAGTTCTTGCAATATATAGAAAACTTTAAATTTCTACAATATTCGTATTAGATGTATGTCAGTTAAAAAAATGTTGTTTTATATAAATATATTGTGGAAAATCTATCCATAAAATTTAAATACAATTTTATTGGGATAACATTGATTAAGATGTTAAACTGTTATAATACACAGTATATTTTATTAGCTACTATTGTTACAGTTCAAATATTCATATAATCTTCTCGTGCAATGCATAGATCAACTGCATATGTACCTATTAATTATATTGTACATTTGTTCTTGTTTATAGATACGATGGATCTAAAAGTTTCTGAATCTCAAGCTATCACCAGAAGTAAACTGATGTGCATGCTGAGAAAAGATATACGGTCTCATGTAAAATCTAATATATTCGAATAGCAAGACTAATTATATAATAATTGCAATAAATAAAATTCGTCTTTTTTTAAACATGGTACAGAAAGCTCATCATATAGATTCTTAATCATGGAAATTACTATGACACGTGTCCATTTAGTGTATTGACGAACATGGCTTTCCAACATTTTTCTATTTTGTAGCTCTTAATAGTTACCTATTTGTTTAATCTAAATATTGTTCCGGCATCAGAAACAGAAAGTTGATAGGTATCGTTAGAGTGGTTTTCCCCTCTTCTGGGATTATCAAATTTTCAAATCATGTTGCATTACGTATTCCGAAAAAGTCGAATAACTCTCTGATTAAATAAACGTGTCGTTTTAGTTGACACTTAAAAGTTGTGTTATAAAAGGTAACCAACGTGTTACACCACAGAAAAAAATTCAGTCGTCTCATTATGTTTTCCTATGTCTTTTACGCTTATATTTCAGTACCAATTTGGCGTTGTATATATGCTATTACCATATTATTCTCAGCATGCTACTGCAGAATCACATGTTGCTATAAGTTAACAAGCATCAAAACAATAATTTGAAAAATATGATTTTTGTCATAGAAATACACAACTTAGGATATTAAATTTATTTTGCACATCCATTTTGAACGGATTCTATATCAACTAACCGTTCCGTACTTGAATCAAGTCATGCGTCATTATGCAAACAGAATAATTTGTTGGAATCACTTAGTGTAATAAGTTTATAGATCAGAACGTACATAGCGCATGCAGAGATGATCATGTCTAAAAGAAATATGACTGCCTCATTAGATATTTTTAGTAGAATGTTGCATTTTTTTTAATGTGGTAGACTTTGCTAACCAAGGATATAGAAACCAATCTGTCTTGCTATTCAAAACTTAGCCCAAGAGTTAAGAGACAGGTTAATATGCATTTCATGGGTATTTGCACGTAAGTGAATGCAAGAAGTTCAGTTGGAATTAGAACTCGGCTTTCCGAATTCTCGTTATGTGCCGATGACCACTGCACCACAAATAACAGTTTTTAGATATGCAGCTTTTAACTATACGAGTGAATGTTTGCCTTTGTTTCCTTTCGCTGACTAGAGAAAAGGAATAACCTGTTAGACCAAAATATATTATAATTTTTTATTTGTTATATCACATTCGAATCTAGTTGATGATTCACTTGTCCCTTTTAATTGTCTGTTGAATTAAATATTTTCACTTGTGAACTTCACTACTTGCTATTCTGTCAACTTTGAGCGTAAAAATATTAATGGGATATAAGGCAGTATTTTCTGTAATAATGCCATATTTTGTGGTCATCTCATCTGAAAATAGTATATTCAGTTACATTTTGCGTCTAGTTGGATTTAGCTTGCTAAACGTGAAATTATTAAATATAAAGGTGTTAAAGCATGACACTAAACTATGTGGTGTGTTACTTTACTCATTACTCGATCAAAGATCTTCAAATTTTTTTTAGTGTTACGCCTGATTACCATCCTTCAGAAAACGTCATCTTCCGTCCAGTAACAAAAGTTAGGTAGAGTGTGCGGTTTTCGATTTTTGCACCAATTGCATCCAAAGAAGAAAAAAATTCTTTGCGTTTAACATTACAGAATTCATGCCAAAAACAGTCTATTTGCTGGGAATATTACTGAACAGTTATCAAAGTGAAATCTGCAGCTGAAACCTACTAAATTATCACTGCGACTGCACTCTCTCAGAAAAAAACATGCAGAAATTTGTTTAGACATATCAAAATAATTATTTCGTTGTTGATGATAAAGAATACCCTGGTGCACAGAAAAAAGTGGAGTCATTCATTCCTTAAGGCGCAAGCTGAACTTTCAGAATCATTAGAAGTTAATCAGAAGTTAATCCCTTAACAATTTCGAAATGTTTGTAAGAATTAGGATTGTTTTAAAAGCAAGGATCTATAGTGCGGCACGAGCTGAGGCCGACGGACGTGGAAAGGTGACATATTACATGTGGACAGTCAAATGTAAATATTTTTTATCATATCTTGACCGGCGATAAAAAGTGGATACACTATGGTTACCCAAAACTTACAAAACCGTAACTAATCCCGGCCATAAATCACCATCGACGTCAACGCTGGAAATCAATGGTTCAACATTTATGCTCAGCATTTATTGGGATCTCCTGAGTTTAGTTTATTATGGACTGCTCAGACCGACAGAAACAACACGTGAGAATAGATATCGACTATAATTCATGCGTCTGTGCCGAGCATTGAATAAAAACTACCGCAGTATGAGCAGAGAAACGACAATACGATTTTGCAACATGAAAATTCTAGGCCTCATGCTGAGAAACGGGTAAAACATAATTGGAAACCCTTAAATGAGAAATCATACCCTCACTTGCCGTACTCACCAGATACTGATCTGTTCGATTATCATTTGTTCCGATTGATGACTCACAGCCTGTCTGAGCAGAATTCTTATGAAGATGTCAACAAAGATTAGCATCAAATAACGTTCTGTTTTTTCCGATGTGAAATTCATCGTTTGATATGAAAAAACATGTGTGTTACGATGTACAATTTTTTCAGCGATATTATTCTACTAATATCTGGAAGTAAAACATTACTTTTCAGGAAAAATAAGCGATAACATATTAAATGTCCATATATGTATTGCATACGTGTTTCTTCCTTTTTTTGTAAAATAATTATATATTAAAAAATATTTAGTAATTAATTGAAACTTTAAATATCAATAATTTTTTTTACAAAGCTTAGATATTTTATGATATTGTTGTTTGTTTAGATGTGAAAAACATTTCAAAATATTAAAAAGTGTATCTAAAATATAATATGGATTATTAATCAATTTGCAATAATTAACAAATACAAAACTTTAATTTTTAGAGGAAATTATATGAATAAAATGAAATCTGCAAAACAATGATGAAATTATGGCTCTTTGATATTTTATTCAGTTAATTTTCCCCCAAAATTCTGCATTTAAGACTAATTGCAAATATGCGTCTGTTCATATCACGTGAATTTAAAAATATATACATGGTTGTTTCGAAAGTGCTGAAAAATTCGTACATATCACGCTATATATGAATAGGTCTGCATCTAAATGGAATGCAAATTTACTTCATGGAAAAATGATCCAAAGCCGCAATTCTCGTAAGTGTTGCAGCAAAAATATACTAAATATGATTGAGTTATTTATACTTAGGAACGCTTTATAAGTGAATGGAAATCTATTAAATCAGGACATTGCATGAATATATATATATATATATATATATATATATATATATATATAATTTTAAGGTGTGCCGTATTTATAGTATAAACTGACCAATATCATAGACAGAGCGTAAGTAAATATAAAAGAGTGAATCTTGAAGTCAACACTCAGAGGCGACAGATTGTTTCCTGCTAAGCGCAATCATCACGATTGATGTTTCCTCTTGGCAGGAAACAGTCTGAATTTTGACTTGAATATTCACACTGTCATATATATATATATATATATATATATATATATATATATATATGAGTTTTGACTTGAATATTCACACTGTCATATATATATATATATATATATATATATATATATATATATATATAACGAGTACACAATCCCAACACATTTTAAGTAATCGAATGTTCATTGTCAGCTATAAATTTGAAACGGGGAGCTGATGAAAATTTTTCTTTACCTATGCTGACTAATAACACGTTTTGACTTGATCAACTGTTATTTGCCGGAGTATTTCTAGTTGACATTCGTCCAAATACAGTTGTTTTTTTACGTTGTGTTGAACAAATGCTTAGAACCAAAACAGTTTTCTTGTGACGCATTCCGTCCCGTCAGATTTCATCGCCATGTCCGATGAAATTCTAAACGAATTAAGGCTTCACTCAAAAAGTTTTTCCAAGTTCTCATGCATCATTACTTATATACGTATCTTACAGAACAAAATACACACCAGTTACTTGCTACCTGGGCTATGAACACAACGATATACTCAGGCAAAAAAGACTTGTGTATTTCATTCTGTGGCAAAGTTGATTCTGCATATTCAGAACTTTAATTTGATTGTACATTGAGAATATTTTATCTACTCTTTCCTAGCATATAATTTAAGGGGATATATAACATTATCGTGACGTCTTGCACTCAATTTGTCAAATGAAATTTCAATTGCACATCTTAGATTAACAAGAACTACATCTCCTTCCTTGATGAATTTCCACGTAACATCAATACAATTAGTGAACTAGAAAGAAATAGGATAAAAGAGTCATACGTTTCTCTCACATTTTCAGTTTTCATTTCTTCTTCTCGTCCAGTTTTAAGAAACTGAAGTCATAGATCTCTGAAGAAGTTCAACGTTCCGTTTTCAGCTTTTAATTTTTTCGTGTTTTCTTTTTGTTTTCACACCTTCCCCACAGTATTTTAGTCCAGTTAACTTTATTTTCTGTTATTCTTTGACGTATGATAGCCAGATAAATATATGTGTGAGTTTATGGCATTTCATGTGGCTATTTTATATATTAAATAATATTTTGCATTCATTCCCTCTCTTCATAAAGTTATAAAAATCGAGTATGTTTTTGTTATGCATAGAAAGTATGCGCTGTTTTGATGAATGTGATATACAGCTGTTATTATATAAATGTGTTATTATGCTTTAAGAATTATTGAAAATATATTTGTGTCAGTGAATAGTTAAAGAACAATGAAGACTAAATTATACCGATGCTCATTTTTTTGGTCTTGTACCAGATGTTATTTTTTCATATAAATATTAATGATTGATAAGTTTGAAACATGGTTAGTAATTAGGTGATGAACATATTGATCTTTAAAATTTTGCTAGCTCTGAATATTTATTTGTTAAATTTGTATATGTTCTTTATTTTTTTTTAAAAGTCTACTTGTCAAACCGGTATTTATTTTACTATTGTGTGGTTATGGAGATATATATGTTTTTCAATCCCCATCATTCATTCGGATTAATTAGTAAGATTCATTTGACAGTTTTTGCCCAATATACCTACGTCTTGCAAGGGGCTCTTCTGACGTCTCTTCTAAACATGTCAATCTTGACCTGTTCATATCTAAAGTTAATATTTTTTCTTTCTCCACCTACCCTCATTCATTTCGAGACTTGTTTCTTACGTTTACCCCTCACACATAAAACCATCATTCAGTAGCACTACCTGATTTGGATCTTTGAAATTTCATTTGGTTAACATTAGTTATAAAAGAAGGAAGCTGTTCATGATGAAATGGTATGTATGGTTATCGTTTGAGCAGAGAACATTATAATATTACGGCTTCAAGTTTGGTTAAATTTTTCTATATTTTGTATCTGAATGTCTTGATTGTTCATTGCTTCTCGAATACAGTGTCTGTAGAAGCCTTCAGTAGATATATATATTTCTATTAACCAATATGAAAATGATCGTATTTTACTGTTTATTCCTTGTTGAATGTAGTTGATGAGAAAAAATATGTTGAAACTTGATAACCTCACTGTAGGGAATTAGCTATAAATCATATTTTCTCATGTCACGAAGCATTTCGTCTTTGAGTGCCAACATGTCAGTTTTTGGTGACGGCCTTAAATTAGATTACTATATAGATTTATCAGCAATTAAAATATTAACATCTGTCTTACAGCTAAAATATATACTATTTCAGTGAAATCGTAACTATTGTTGTTCAGTCTATCACCTCCAGCGAATTTCTTATAACAATTCTTTTTCTTGCAACTAACAAATATTTGTTTATTATTTATGTCTGTTACGTTTCTTTAGATCAAACTTGTCGCCTTGCTTTGTAGAATAGGCACAGTTTTTATTTCATTCGGAAGCATTTGATCTGAACGGAAAATACATTATGCAATACATTTTATAGTGTTATATATTTCTTTTCAATTTGACATGCATATTTAGCTGTTACTGTGCTATACGTACTACACTGTACGACAGAGTATTAGACGAAACTTATAACAATAAGTGGACAATGTAAATCTTCCTCATTTAATGACCTACCATTTTATCAAACGTCATAACTAAGAATAGGATCTTTAGAAAATTAAATATAATTCATTAATTTTATTCATATTTATAGACTCCCAGAGAATAAGTAAGTAATGTATTGTTTTCTACTATGACAACAGTTTTATGATATAAGGAAACTACAACTAACAGAGAAAAGTCATAACTCAATTTTAGATGCATTTTAAACATTAAGAATACTTTTTGGTCAAAATTGGTTGCACAATATTTGAGATATATATATATATATATATATATATATATATATATATATATATATATATATAAGAATTCAATATTCAAAGGAATAATTGAAATATTGCAAAAATAAAAATGTTAACGCATTGTTAAACAGCTTTCATATGTAGTAGTAAAGGGAATGAACTGGGCGGGTGCTTCCTCTATATTGTTTCTCTCCATGAACATGCCTGGGAGGATATATATATATATATATATATTAATCATTTCACCCCGAGCAAGGCAGAAATGCCATTGGTGAGCGGGGGGGGCGCTACATATATGTAAAAAGATTAGTTAGAATAGAGTGAGGAGTACAAACTAGTTAGAAATGAACAATAGAAGGCAGGTTCGATGACAGATACATAGGTGGAGAGAAAGGGAAGGATATTCGGGGGTGGGGAGAGAGCTAGAGTCCAGTGGTTAATAGATGAGTATTGACACTGCATTTAAATTTTTGGAGGTTGTATCCGTCAGGAAAGCAAGAGTATGGGAGCGCGTTCCATAGGCGGGAATTGCGAGTGAAGAAGCTATAGGAGTAGCATTGTCACATGCATTTAGCTAATCTGACTGTGAATTGGAGGGGCCCAGTTGCTAGTCTGGTTGCACGAGTAAACACCTGTTGAGGAGGCACCAGTGACTTAAGTTCGTCCGAGCAGAAGCCATGAGAATATTTATAGAAGAGACAAAGTATATATATATATATATATATATAGTCATTTCCATAGCGAAATAGAGACTCATTGGTTCTAATATTAAAATATAATTTTCGTATATTTCGTTGTTTAACTTTCTATCAAATGAAGCTCATATCCAAATTTTCCTTTTAGCCAATTTTTATGTATATGTATCATATTTTTCACTTATTTTTATATTTATCTAAAATACTACATAGCAGTAAAATAATGATATTCAATTTTCAATGAATATTTGACTCTATTCTGGAAAAAAAATGAGGTTGTATTAATCTGTTAAGGCAACTTATTTTACGAATGTCAAGGTTTTGTTTCATAAGACGTTCTTATATATTTTCCGTTTCGGCAGATAATAGTCTTAAATGTTCATCAAAATTATATGAGTTGCAATACATTCTATTATTCATTTTCCGTTTATTATAATGTCATAATAATAATGCTATTTTCTGCATGCATATAATGATCGAATATTAAAACTTTTTTGTGTTAAATGCCTTATGTATCCTACGCTTGTGCATATGAATTAAAATACTTTATAAAAATCATATTTCAAACATATTTTACATCATGAATATAAATTATAATTTCATTTTACTATGAAAAAACCAAAACAAAGCACGGGTGAAACTCATAAATATTGGTTACTTTTGTAATGTTAATGTACTTTGTGATGCTAATGAAATTGATCATGGTAGAGATAAGAAAGATTGAACATGGGTGACACTTGAAAAAGACATATTATACTTTTCAAAGAAGCACTGACAAGGTGTCTAAATATGTAAGTTTTTGCACTGTTGACACAAAATAGTAAGGTTTGTATAGAGATTAGTCATACTAAATATCTACTCCCAATATTGCTTTTGATGTGGAAAATGGCTGTTAAATAGAGGATATTTCACACCCCACTCTAGAGCAGCATATGAAATTTTTAATTGTATAAAGTGTGCAAAAAATGTTACATAAAAAACTTTACACTATGTAATCTATTTAGAAATATAGTTTTGTGTGTTTGGAGAATAGGCCATAACTGCTAATTTGAAAAGTTTCTGTAAATAAACCGTTTTAATTGAATTTACCAATGGCAAGAAAAGTAAAAAAATGGTGATTACGATTATGCTAATATATTCATGAAGAATACTATTTTGACTAGAACAAACGTTCTCTCACAATCACCGACGTTAAGAAAATTCGATTCTGTTCATGAAAATTGTAGAGATATTTAACTCGGAAAGAAGAATCACAATGTCAATCATGTTTGTTATATTTGTTTAGACCTTAATACAGGTGTTAATTCTATGAATTATCTATTATGTTTCCTAAATTCTGGGTTAATTTATGACTCATTTCAGTAAGTCTATATTATCTCAGAAAATTCCTAACCTCTTCAAATATTTCAGAATTAAAAATTGTAAACCATTTTTCTATAAACTGTATCATAATAAATCTTTATTCCATTCATGATTGAACGTAATAGAAAAAGTTTTTTGTTATGTAGTAAATTTATATGATATGTAAAACGTATTCTTTTTAGCAATAAGTGTAAAATTTTAAATATTGCTTGACATGAATATTCTTCTGATAGATGATCAGTATATATTACGAAAGTTGATGTTTTATTCTATATGTTATTATACAATTTTATTACAAGTAATATATTTGTTGTCAGTCATTAAAAATTATTCTTAGTTTTTAATGTTGGGTTATTCTAAAACGAAATTTAAATAAGGGTAGATGGTATCGCATGATGCTAGCTATTGACTCCCGGAGTTCTCAATCTTTAAAAAAAATTAAATCTGGGTTTAATTCAGCAAAGATTATCGGGTACATCTCTCAATTTGTCTTTGTGATGTTGAAAATGTATTCATATCTTTGTAAGCTAACATGCAAAAGATTTTGTTTTCTAACTGAAACGTAATCATTAGTGCAAATCATATTATTTCTTGAAGTTGATTTTGTGTTATTTCAGTTTTACCCGATTGGCATGCTGAGTAAAATGTCAGTATAATTTGCCTAAGACATATTTCCGTCTATATAAATATAAACAGTCTGAGGTAATGCCACGGGCATTTTCTTAATTGGTAATTGTTGGTGATATGAACTATATTTTTAAATCATTTTCTCAAATGATCTTAATATCTGGTTGCACTGCGAATGAGAAGTGTGATTTGAAGCCATAAAAGTGTCTTTAAAAATAGTCAGACTGCAACTTAAACCAAACTTAATTTTGACTCGTAATTTTATTTCGGAAAATTGTTCACATTCTCCCAGAAAATTTGAAGATATATTTGTATATTTTTTATTTATCTTATTTTTCGTATATTTCGAATTATGAAAACAGCAAAATTAATAAAGTAAAAATAATGTGAAAAAAAAATCTTTAAGCAAACCTGAAATAATTATATACGTTTAATACACGAATGAAAGAAAAAAAACAACTTAAATATAAAATAAAAAAGAAGAATGAAAATTGGCTGGTAGCTAACTAAATGAACACACATTCATGCCTCCGCACAGTGCCGAGAATAATAGCGATAAACATTGAATAGCGATTTCGCTGAAACTAGATAAGATGGGGGGGGGGGGTTATAAAAAGAAAATCAAAAACACTTAATAAAGGAAAACACGATCAAGAAGCCTCATTCAACCACCGTTGCTGTGTGATGTGATTTCGATGTTATTGTACTTAGTCGTGCGTCATTACGAAGCAACTGGGTCCTTTAGAAATTGCATTGTGTTCGCTTTTAATCTGACAAACTAAATGTAGACAGCCGTCTCCTGTCTAGCTTAAATTGCCGGTAATGTAATGTGCAAACACGTGAGATCTGCGTGTGCGTATCAGCACACAATCCTCTTGTATAAGCCAATATAAAATTGGATAAAGTTGTGTACAGCAGTAGAAAAGATTGACGTGCTACTTTATAATTTTGTCTTCGACGTTTCCCGAATTAAATGTATTAAAACTGAGTACGTTAATATCAGCGGGCACATCGATGTGCAAAAAAAAAAAAAAAAGAAAGCTATTTAATTTGCGATTTAATATTTTAAAATGACGTAGATTCTAACCGGGTTCACTTTCTGCAACGTTTTTAAGAACATTAAAATACAGCTTAATACATAAGACAATAAGTTAATACTGACATAGGTGTGAGATTTCATTTGTTTGAAACGTTCATGTAAATATATCCAGAGTGTATCTGGAGATATGTTGATTTTGTCAGTAAATATTTAGTATGAACAAATATTAGACCAAAGGTAAGTTATTGATTTAAAAGAATATTAGATATATATTCTTTTTTATATATATAAAAAGTACTTAGATTTGATTCAGTTAATGGATGAGGGATTTGTTTTATTATTAATGCTTTTTTATGGGTAGTGTTTCAGAATGACCAAACGTGGACCAGCCTAAAGGCTCTATCATAGGTCCTACGCTCTTTTCGATCTTCATCTTACTGCTGTCATCAGTTCTCAAGTAAGAAGACACCAACATTTTCGCCCGTCTAATTAGAGTGACATGTAAACATTGCTGCTGTTCTTAAAACAGACTTAAAATTGTTGAGAAGGAATTGCCTTGTAAACTTTTATGTCTGTTAAAATCCACACATATGTGAAAACTATAGAGAAAATTCCCTGCAAGCAATTATAATGGCTAGAGGGCAACTCACTGCGCCACTTCGTTCTTGCATTTCAAATTTACTGAAGTAAAACGGCTACATGGAATCTATGTCTGCATCTACTGTAAGAAAGTTTGGGTCACTGATTTGACCGGAATGTTTTTCTTATGTTAATCCATACTGCACATTTATAAATAAACTATTCAAACGTGCATTGTGTACTGTTACACTATCTTGCAGTGTGCTCTTGGTATTCATCTATTCATTTTTCATTGAGAAAATCTAATAACTGATTAGCACGTTAATCGCTCTGAATTAGCAGCCTGACATTAGTCTCTTTCATACCGACAGGATAATCTGTCTTTTCTAGAAAGACTTTCACGTCATCTCATCTGAGAAGTTTTTTTTCCTGATGTCTTTAACCACACGTATATACTCGTGTTATTATATTAGAACTAAGGTTCCACCAGTTTACCGTAAAAAACGTCAAATGTAACTTCTGCTCAGTTGCCTTTCTCGAACATTCTACCTGCGTAACTTCCTCCCGGATACTTGCTTCTTTGATAGTTAAAATCTCTAAATATTAAATGCAACGTCAACTAAAATTTCCTATCTGCCTAAATCCAGTCAACCTTTTAGCCATTTTAATCATCTCTTTTAGTATTTAAAATGTAATTTTAATTTTTCTTTATTTCATTGTAATCTCTTTCGCACCAGTGTCTGTCCTCCATTGCTTGGAAAGAAATGATTACAACAAATAAAATAAAATTAGATTGCGCATTTTACTCTCAGCTTGTTCCTGTATTTCTGTTTGTGTCGCTCTCAGCGAATGCATCTCTCTCTCTCTCTCTCTCTCTCTTTCTCTCTCTCTTTCTTTCTCTCTATGTGTCCTTCTTTTATTGGTCTCGGTTTCTATCTCTCTCTTCCTCTTGAATCGCTCCTTACTTCCCTCTCCTGTCGCGCTCGGCTTCTCTCACCCTCTTTCGTGTCGCTCTCGGCTTCTCTATCTCTGACTCTCTCTCTCTCTCTAGTGTAGCTATCTGCTTCTCTCTCTCTCTCTCTCTCTCTCGTGTCGCACTCGGCTTCTCTCTCTCTCTCTCTCTCGTGTCGCTCTCTATCTCTCTTTAATGTCGCTCTCTCTCTCTCTCTCTCTCTAATGTTGCTCTTTCTCTCTCTCCCGTGTCGCTCTCGGTGTGTGTGTGTGTGTGTGTGTGTGTGTGTGTGTGTGTGTGTCACTCTCCCTCGTGTCCCTGCGGCGTCTCTTCTCCCTCTCGTGTCGCTCTAGTTATCTCTATTTCTCGTGTCTGGACACCCCCACTCTCTCTCTCTCTTTCTCTCTCTCTCTCTCTCTCTCTCTCTCTCTCTCTCTCTCTCTCTCTCTCTCTCTGTCTCGCATTGCTCACGGTGTATGCCTCGTCTCTCTCACTCATTATCTTTTTCTCGTCTCGCTTTTGGCGTGTGCCCCCTCTTTCTTGTTTGTGTTGCTCTCGGCGTGTGCCCACCTATCTCTTTCTTTTTGTCGCTCTCAAACATTACTTGCTATCTGAGTGTTTACATAGTAACATTTTTGGATGTTTCTTAAACATATAAAAAAATCAAATTCTGTTTATGCGTAGTTACTTAACATACTCAAGAAAACACAGTGGAAGAATTAAAGAGATGAGGATTATTAGTGTTTAACATGATTCGAGAAAATCGCACAAATTATATTCTCCTCATAACTAACATTACTAATCCTTAATCTGTAGATTTTTAAGAAATATTTTGGCTAGTTGAGCGGTTAAATTTGCAGCTTAATCCTTGTTGGAATTGTTCCAACAGCTTCAGTAATAATGATAAATGTTACTTATATTGAACGACGAATTTTATTTTATTTTTTCATTTTTATTAATTCATCTACTTCAACAAATTCAACTGACGTAACTTTGTTTAGCTACGCTGACTGTATCTGGCTTTTGGATTTGTATCAAGGGTGATTTGTAAATTTAAATGGGCAGGAATTTGTTTTTTATATTTCTTTTTTTAGGATAGCAGTTATTTTTATATAAGATTAAATGGACAATTTTCTTCGAGGAATTTCCAGTGTTAGTCAGATCTGTTTTTATGCTTCATTCATTTTATTTGCTGTCCCCTTTAGTATTAAATGCTAAAAATATATTTTTGACCGTTATATATTCTATTTTACACTTAAAACCATTTGTTCAGATATGTTTTTTGTGGTGGAATTATGTTTTTGTGAGTACCTTCCTTACATTTTGTGGGTGTATATTTTCGTAATGTCAACTATTTCCTTTCTTTCTTTTAATAGGTGTAGGAAAGAACAACAAATAATGTCTGTTTTATATAAAGACGTGGTAAAATATCCAATTGGAAACTCAGTGTTCAACAATAAAAAATACAACTTTATTGGGTTGCTCAAACTAAAATAACATCTGGTCTGGAAAAAATTGAATACGGATTATGTTTTTACGAATTTATCTACATTCGGAATAGTCTGAAAGAAATGGTAATGCTCTCTTGAGAATCTGTTGTTAGTTCTAGTACTTGATCACATTAAAAGAAAGAGAGGTAATTATGAAGAATTAAATATCCCCGAAAGTAGATATGAATCAATAAAACCTAGAAAATACTTCATTTTTAAAATGAGACTATTATACAAAATCACAAATGTGCATGACTTAGGGCGACTATATATTTAGACATTTCTCATGTAATAACCGCTGTTAAGCAGGGTGGAGACACGTCAGTATTTAAATAGGTGACGTCTTGGAAAGAGTTATGTCCTCAGATTGAATGTACAGTTTGAATAATAGTTAAAGATCTACACGTTTAAATCAGAGTGGCGCGACCGAATTTCAATTGAAATCGTTATATTAAATTATTAACCTACGTTTAAATGCCATTCCAATTGTGTGAATCCAATTTCCTTCCGTAGCTATTCGTTAATTGACAAGTCTTTTATCATTAAAGAAATCTCAAATAATAATTACGATGTAAAATATTTTCTGGTTTTATATATACTACAATATTATTTAGGAAATTAATCAGTCACTCTACTGTTTTCGGTTACCGGAATTACCAAGGACAAATTCTGAATTTGACAAATCACTCTAATAAAATAAAAGTATGGTTCGCTTGAGGAAATTAATTTTGTCAAAGCTAAAATATTGATGCATTGAAAGTGTATTTTATGACATTCATATTGAGATCAGTATGCTCATAAGAAAAATAGAAAAACGTCCATGCAAATTTACGTATGTCAACTTTTAAATCACAAAGAGAAAGTTGAAAGAATAACTTTTTCTTAATGTATGAGAAAAATAAAAAAAAACATTAGAAATTCCTCATATCATGGAATGTAATAAAATATGAATGCTTACTACGAAATACCATGGAGAACTTAACGGGAAATATATGTTCGTAAAAATGATATAAAAATCTATGCGTTGAAAGCATAGAAAAACTAGAGGCTGATTGAACGAAATCCCAAAGATAACATTGATTTTTGTCTGAGCAATAGGTTACATCAGTATGTAAGTCTGTGTAAAGGAACCAAAGTAGACTTCAGAAGGAGCTCGATTAGGATCATGTCAACAACCCTAAATCTCTTAACAATTGATAAAAGGAAACAATATTGAAAGCGCATTAAAGAACGTAACGCAGAGAAAGACAAAAATGCAAGAATGAATGGTGGCATTTCAGAGATAGTCTTTCCATTGCTTTTTACAAAGGTAAAATCTTCTCTTAGGATTCTTAGAATGAATGCATGAAAGTCTTGGCGAAAACTGATAATACTCTAAACGCTAAAGGTTATCTGCGTATAATAAGAGACAGGGAAGTAAACGCATACGAATAAAATAGGAAATAAATATGTCCATTTAGAGATAAGGATGCGTGAATATTTTTGCAAATGTATGGAAATATAACTGTATATTTCCACGAAGTAATCTTTCGAACTGTGCTGTCTGACGATTTGTGGACTACGCAAACATAATTTAAGTGTAAAATTCAATAATTGGAAATCTGATTGAAAATTGAAAATACCCAAACCATAGAAACATGTGGATTAGGACGGAGCAGAAATCATGGTTTTATTAGATTTTGTACTGGTTTAAGCATACACATATTATTTTTATTAAAAATGAAGTCATTGTTCTGACTTGAAGAAATAAATATCTGATTTATGCATAAATCTGAACGTGTATGACAAAGTAACGACAAAAATCGATGTGATTTTGTAATTCAAATGAACACAGTACTGAAAAACTGTTACGGTTTTATAAACAATACGATAACTTGCACTATTTCCGTAGAAAACATTATCAGATTAAAACTTGTGGGCCTAGGGATGACAATGTGTAAGTGCATGTTATTAACATGAGAAATGTTCAAGACAGCGAAACTCAGTATAAATGCTTGGTGCGCAGTATATTTCCGCAACTTTTTTCTAGCTTCTTTTAAATTTTTCGTATTAGATTTTAAATGCATTCATTTGTAGATAATTTTTCTCAATTTAACAATGGAAAAATAAATCATGCAAAATGGGCGAATATTTTTTAAAAGAACTGAGAAAATATAAAATAATATGAAATTTAAGAATAATATGAAATTTTAAATATTCATGAATTATCATATAGAAAATTTAGAATTTGATAAATGTCGATAAAAATAAATCATGCATTGACCAGCAGTAAATATAAATATGGTTGCAATATTTTGGAAGTTTTGCTATATATTCTTAAATGTGCACATAATATCACGAAAAAATATCGATTTTAAAACTCTCGTGTCACTAACGTTGTATATTTGGAGGCAAATAATTTGATATATTTATCAAGTATATCATTACAACCGTGAATATAGATATACATTTAAAGATGAAGGATATCAAAAAAAGATTTCAGAAAATGATTATTTTTATTTTAGAAATATCGATTTCAAACGAAACACTTTGTATAAATCAATTTCTGGAAATGTGTTCAATTAAATTGCCAAAGGTTTTACAGTAACAACTGTACAACCATCTCCTTTAATTGGTGGAAGACTGAAGTGATAATCTTGAACAATATTTTCATTCCTTATTGATGAAAGTGAACTGACAATTATTAACGTATGAGAAAGGATACTGATTATCACATCATAATTCACGGTAGGGAAATATTTTAATCTTCTATAATTTATTTTACGAAGCATTACTAGAATCGTACATGTTTGAACCAGCTGAGATGGGTATAACAGCCAATAAATAATGGTAAATAGCGATTTTATTAATATATGAACTGATCATGAAATTTCAAAACGAAAGTGACCTACGTAGTTTTGCTAGAGATACAAATCAACTCTTAAATTTACCTAATTCTAAAACCCCTGTTAAAAAGGACTGGTAAAGATGGAATATTCTCACATTTTAGTCACTAGTATTTTATTAGACTCCTTAATTCTGTAATAGAAACGATAACTAATCTGAACAAATGACTCATCGATAAATTCAGAAAACATCTTCATTTTGAACGATACATTCTGTTTAATCTCAATGACAAATTAGAAACTTATAACTTTTAACATTTCTTTCATTTCCAGCAATCGTATTTGTTAAAAATAATTCCATTATGTTTTCTTACGTATGTTACATTTTTATCCACAGGCCACTCATTACTTTCCCACATAGACCCCTGTTGCTTTTCATACTTGCGAGAAGGCTGCTCAAATATGCTTAATACTGGATACAGTAGAAATCGTTAGTCACAGTGTGAGCCAAGATAATTCTTTTCAATAAACACATATATTTGATGTACTTTCGGTCTAGAAGTATTATGGGCTGTAAAAAATCACGATGCTATAAGTAATTATTGCGATACCGATCTAAACGATATAAAAAATATAGAGAAACTGGCGGATTTTAATCCTGTTTTAAGTCGTAAATATTTCATGCATTACATACATTTTGACAGCTGCTTGATAGTCGTGATTTACAAGCAAAGAAGGTCGCTCACTCAATATTAGAGAAAGCAAGGAACGTTTTTTAAGAAACTTAATTTTATATCGTGTTGATTTATGTACTGAAGTATTGTCAGTCTGTTTGACCATGTAAGACAGATTCTGTCTATTCTTTTCTATTTTCGTTTTGTCTATGTTAGAATCAATGCTAGAAGAATTACAATTCCTGACAAAACGCCAAAAAGGCATCGAAAATAAGCACATATACACAAACGCGCGCACAAACACACACACTTGCCACCACCAACACCACCATCACAAAGTATTATTTGGTTTCTTGAACCGATGTTCATTTTCTAGACTGACGTCAAAATATAATTACGTCGATAAAAATATAATGGCTACATATATATATATTTTTTCCATATGCAAATGATTCGTATAAGCGGAGAAGTCCCAACGTTCATACACTGATCAGTATATATTTTCTGATGGGTTAAGAGTGAACAGTTTCCTGATAATTTGAAGTTGGTATTTTGACGGTCTAAAAATGAGTCAAAGCGGAATTTGTCTTAAATAAAATTTAACATTTAGAATATATTCATATTAACCGATGCATGCGAATGAAATAATTTGTTAATAATTTAAATACTTCTTACTTAAATCATTATGTGCATGAAATTCAATTTTAGGTACAAAACATTGGTTGTGATGTCAATATCTGAATATTTGTAATTTTTTCTTGTTGAATTTTAAGAAATATTTTTTCGCAGACGTTACCCATTGCGTTGTTAGCACATAAAATTTGACATTTATCCCGAAAGGTCACATCCGAGATTATGAACAGTTTAATCGTTATTTAACACAGGGGATCAAGTATTAATTTTTTTTGTACAATATAACATTGCAGTTTTCTATTATAAATTGTGAAACAACACCGAAATTAAGTATGCGGGTAAAAGTGTTCATGAAACCATTTATTTATGGAAGATAGAAATGAAAGTTCTGAGGCAAACGTTATTTCCTACTACATCAAGATTAGGCATTCTTGTGCTTTGATCTACCTTCGAGCAAATTCTGCATGTGAAATCTATACACAGAAAAGACAACAGGGATATTATCAGTTTTAGAAAGCAAATGGCCCTAAGCAATGATCGGATAAAATATCAGGCAAGCAAAACTGTTGCCATAGGGAAAAAGCTAGAGGTGAAACTCTCATTAACATAATTAGAAAGTTTTGGCAATGTAATCAGAAAAGTACGAGGCTTTGTTTATAAATCCTATAAAGGCAACCACTTTGATAAATGATCACATGTTAGACAACCAAAAGAGTGGAAGGACCAAATCAAAGAGGGCATCGGATTGCCATTTCAAAGGATTGCCATAAAGAGGATAGTAAACATGTGTGAACTGAATGTGTGAAAGTTTCGCTTCATGCTACTAAAAGACAGAAATTATTATTGATCATTTAGTTTGATATTTCGGAATTATTTAATTAGCAAAAGCAAAATCACAAGAATACATGAAAACGATCAAACAACATTAATAGAGCTGAGTAAAGAATATCTTTTCTACTTCCACAAAAAGTGGGTGTAGCTGAAATACATCCACGTAATATTTAGATACTTTCTAGCTGAAGAAAACTTTGCTACTGAAGAATTACCACTATCCTGGTGATATTTTGTCGCAACCTGTATGTTAATACCATAATATGTATGCTTCAGTGGTGTGTCAGTTTACAATAGCGTCTCTCTGGAACGTTGGCGACAATACAGAACGGAATATATGTAGTGTCAAGTCTGTTCAGTATATCAATGTGGAGTGCTTGCAAACACCAGGTACTCAATCTCTTACCAAGCAAAATATGTTTCGGTTTTAAATATGCCACAAATGTTTGAAAAACAATAAACAGTTTCAGCAATTAAACGTAGAATTAAGCAGTGATACATACTGCTGCTTTTATCACAGTCTCTATAATTCATCTATTTAATTGCTCCTTCAGGAGAGCTAGCTGATTTGGTTGCCAGAAGAATAAGACGTTTCTAAAATGAAGCGTGTTCAAACATCCAAACATCTTGGAAATTTTTCCACGGGATTTATGTTAACCACACATTAAATATTGGTCATATCATATTTGATAATGAGAGGGTGAGTTAATCGCAATTACTAAATTTAGCAAATGGTTACGAAATGAACCGCATTATTATTATTATAATATATATATATATATATATATATATATATATATAGTCTTTTTATGACTGTATATTGATGATTTTGCTTTGCGTCATGAAATGGCTTCTAAATTATGCTTAATAAGATAACGGCTTTTGATCGCTATTGCTCTTAGGAAATCGAAATTCTGTGGCGTGTTTCATATTCCTCAGATCATGAATTCGATTATCCAATAGTTCGGTGTTGACGATTTTATTTTGTCAGCAGATTTTTGTGTTTCTGTTGTCTTTTGAAAGAATGTCAGAACATAGTGTGTTTCTTCTTACTTTTTTAAGCACTTGAAAAATCTTTGAAAAGAAATGATTTGCAACTATTGCTATTTTTGCGATTGAATCCGAAGATAAACATCCTGATAATTGAACACTGTAGTAAATTTCAGCTTACCCTGATCATTGGTACACCGTTTCACAATGAAGAAGTACTGACGCTTTCATCTAGCTTAAGGAAGAATGAGTTTGTTTCTTTGTGATGATATTATAAAGAATCAAATCCAATTAATAAATAATAGCTTTTCTGAAGTTCGCTCGTTCTGATTAAATTCCACCTATGAATTTAGGTCGAGTTTGATTCTCTGCTATGAAGGGTATAAAACGTTTTGTTTTATTATATTATAGATTGAAGAAAACGAAAATTGTGTAACTCGAAACTTCTAATTCTTACTTGTGCTAATTTTAATTTATAAAAAATAGTTGATTTTTATGCATGGCTAAATCTGAACTCTTTTGATAACAGAATATGCACACAATTGATTACATTATTTCTTAAAAAGCATTTTAAAATTAAGGCTATAAAAGAAATATTGAACAAATGCAATGATATTTTCTAATTCATTAAATTCACAATTTCTGAAATACCGATCATTGAGTTTAAACTTTTCGAGTTTAATAGCAATATGATTTCTTCTCCCATTATGGTCATTATTATATTCAAGTACTACTTATATGTGCCCTGTCCCTTCACGACATAGGCGATCATGGCTTTCCGCGTCTCCCTATCCCTGGTGTTTCTTAGCACGCCTTCTCCTTCGCCCTTCTCCATGCAATCGTAGTTTCATCATCCACCTGGTTAAGTTCTTCAGATATGTTATCCGTGCTTTCCCTGTCACTTTTCTCCTGCATCCCGCTTGTTAGTATCAGGTTCTCTAAGCCATCCTTCATCATTGCATGTCCCAGGAACTTCAACTGTCTCTTCCTTATACTCAGTATTAGTTTCCTTTTTGTTTCTATCATTTCTAGGACCTCATCATTGCTCACATGCTCGAGCCATGATATTCGCATCATTCTTCTGTAGAACCACATTTCAGCTGCTTCCATGTTTTCCTTCATCTTTGATGTTATTGTCCAGCATTCACTGCCATATTAAAGAACTGACAACACATAGCAATCCAGTTCTCTCTTTGTTGTTTCGAGCGGAATTGTCCTGTTTCTTAATAATTTGCTCAATTTCTGGAATGCTTCCTTCGCCAGGCCAATTCGCCTTCGGATCTCTGTGTAGCACATACTGTCTTCTGTTATAACACTTCTCATGTTTAGTTAGAATACCGTAATTCACAGACGGAACAGAATGGCTGAAAAAATTGATAAATAAACTTGTTTCTATTCTTCAGAGATACATTTATAATACAAACACTTTCACAAAACTGTATGTGTCCCAAGCGCAGAATAATATCTCACAGATATCTATACAGCGACCAGTGTGTAAGTATAAAACAACATAAGCCTTGCACATACTATGGAGATTCTTTTATTTTTTCTGAAGTTCATGTTTAGGAGACCAGATTAAATTTGGTCGGATTCATCTACTACGTTCCAGACTACCACATATTATACGAACGAAAAGTAGAAAACCATATGATTTCCAAATGTATGACTACGAGCTGGAGATTCTTGCTATATTTGAGAAAGATTGAATCATCATCATGCATTTGTAATCTCTCTGCAAGCAAATTAAGCTTTCTACCTGAGACGTGTATATAGACAAACACTTGTTTTGACTAGTGCAAACTGGCTGAATGACATCCGATTTGGTCACTCTATGCTGAGACATCATTAAGCGACAAAACGTGACACCCGCATCATGTTTTCTTCCAAAGATTTATAATATTCTTCTGCATTCTTACGTTTTTTGTGGACAGAAAGGTTGATTAATGCAAAGAGATTTGTTGTTCTTGTAAATATTTAGAAGTAAATAAGATAAGTATCAGAGATATGCGATAAAATATCTTTAGAAATGATAGTGAATATTTTAAGGATGAATTAAAAAATGGAAATACCATAAAATTAATCCCTTCCTTCAACGACAAGAGAATGAGCGGTGAATGCACGCTGGAGCATGTTTTCGCCCACTAATATTAGTCATCAAGTCCATGATATGTACCTTTAGTTATTTCTATTTATTTATTTATTTTTTGCGAGTGCAGTCGCCGTATGCTGGGATAAATGAAGTCGTTAAATAAAAAACTTGGTTTGTAACACAAGTTATCACCATGTACCAACTAATACTAGTCTATAATTTATAGTGAATTATTTTTTATTATAGAACACATATATTTGTTTTCATTGGTGCAGTTCTAAACTTTTGGTCGTTATACTGTTGTGCATTTTCCATGCAACCTCTTATATCTTTATATTCTCAGCATTTTGAATGAATACTTAATTCAATACGCTGAGATGTATTGATCTGCGAAGCATAACTTTCTAAGAGCAGCTTAAAAGCTAGACTTAACATGTACTAGCTAGTTGTTCCACCATTTGTTACTTGAAATATTACCCACTGAAATATTGATAATTGTATTGTTTCATTAACTTAGACAGAAATTGATCACAATCACGACATATACTTAAATTCAATCTACTTCAGTAAACCATCCAAAATCTTCATTATAACAATCAACATTAATATACTGGTCAAAAGATTTGGTATAAATTCACTAACTGAAATTTGACGTAACTACTTTAAGAGATTGAATTTATCTTAGAACTCGTAGTTATTGGCTGTTATTGCTGATAATCACGGTATCGCTTTTCATTACCTGTGTATGAGTGGAAGTTACCATTGTGTATTTTCTTTATACAGATCAACAGAAAATGTTAAGTGTAAAATTGGGTGCGGTTAACTGTATTTGATATTTCCTGTCGTTTAATGTCCGTTGATTGCTTATTCTCTAAAAAGATGCCCCACACTATATATATATATATATATATATATATATATATATATATATATATATATATCAACAACCCTATCGTAACAGTTATGTAGATTCTAGTGTTAGACCCAAATTTGCACATTAAATTTTACAAAATCAGTGTCAACTTAAAACCATGAATATAAGGAAATGGACATTTTTTAAAAATATCTTGACTGATATTTGCTTAGGAAAGTTTATAACTATGTTGAATAAATTATACCTTTTATTTTGGCAGACATTCTCATAGGCATTTTGAGAATGATGACTGCAACTAAATTAAACAGTTCTTAGCCATGTTTGACACTACAAATTCACATAAGTAAACCTCAAGACCAGGCAGTTATTAGAATAGACTTAAACTAATCAATGGCGTTTCAACGTACACATAAAAAAATTAAAACTATTTGAGGTAGTATGACTATGGATTAATATTTTCGTAGTTGATATATTCCTAAATACGTGTTAACAATAAAGACAAATAATAAATTAATGTAGTTCATTCTATTTTTGTTAATATCATAGCAAGAAATAAGAAGTGCGGAAAATATTATACCATGACGAAAGTATTATTATTTGTTCACATATAAGCAAATATTTCGCATTCATTGACTGAGCAATTTGTACGAGCTATTGATTTACATTTATCAAGTCTTTCTCTTAAATCAGTTAACCAGGAAAATATTTTCTCATGTCCAGAAGTTTTCAATATTCTTTAGAGAATTGATGTCGGCTTCGGCATTTGTCTCTTCTTTAATAGTTTGGAATGTTAGCATTTTAATGTTATTGGTCTCCAAGTGCGATACCTTCCTCAATTTCTGCAGTTGAAAGTCACGTGGTATCTTCAAGAGTTTTATAAACATATTCTCAGTCAATGAAAAATGATAAATATAATCGTAATTGATAATATCCATAAACTTTATATTATAGTTTAATAAGTGACTTACTTTTAAATAATCGATATTTCAATTTATTAAGTACTATGTTGTAAAAATGAACCTATTATAGGTCATCATGTTCATTATTTTTATTAAATATCATGTCAGCTATACGTAATGATAAATAGAGATGAGGTTTTACTAAGAGCAGCTTAGATGAGACAGATGGCCGAAATATTTATCAGTCAGTGACTATCAAACTCTCTACGGAATCTTATTGGAACTAGCGAAACAATATTGCTAAACATCAAACCACGTAAAATAGCCTAGAAATGAGAAATAAATGATCGTTTCTTTTTATCTTTTTGAAAATACATATCACAGTTTGATGATACCCTAATAAAATAATATAAATAATTTTCCATTTTATTTTTTGTATTATATTCTACAAGTGCCAAATTTGATCATGAATGTGCGTTTTTGCAATACCTGACATTGCTGTCCATTTCTCAGTATTACACCTGGTTCGAGAGCTGAAAAGATCAAGCAAAATTGTGCGTGATGGATTCTTCTGACTCTGCAAACATCATATCACAACAATTTAGATTTTCACTACATTATCCCCGTTATTATGGCACTATTTTGCAAAATTCGTTATCTTTCAGGTCAGACCGGCGATATCAGCTGTGAATAAAGAATACACCGATTGCACCACTGTAGAAGAGTATGCCTTCCTGGTCAGAACGAAGCCACTTTTTGCCGTGGGTGGTGACTCGCTATGTCTTGGGACCCGTTCCTAATAGATGAGGGCTACAGCTTTTAGGTAGAATACATGTAAATGCTAGTACATAAATTTGGCTATTACTCTTGCATGACAGGCACACGAAGTGGCCGCATTTGATCAATCAGTTAGTCATAACAATTCATGATATTAAAAAAAATTCACAACCTAGAAAAAGGAATTATACACACTAACTGAATTTAGTCAATTTCGTGCGAGAAAGCTTGGTTTGAGCTCAACAAGGTTATGCCTAAAATGAATCATCAAAAAACAAAAATAATCATACAAATAAACACTAGAATTTGATGAACAGAATAAATAATTAATAACTAAATAATTAGCCAGTGTATACACTTTTATATTTCTGAGATGTTTGGGCGAATGTGGTACCCCTAACTGTCTTCAATGGTAGGATTTTAACGATATTGAAGAGCAAAGATTATGCAAGGAAAATATATATAAGATGACAACAATGTAAATAACCCGAAGGGAAACAAGTTCTGATAAGGAAATAGGAATTTGTATAGTTACTTCCTTCAATATATGTCAATGGAAACATTTAAAGAAACTCCTGTTACAATCTATTAATTTATGTAATTGCAAAATTACTATACTTTAAAATTACTCTCTTAAATGTTTCTAAATAACTTTAAACAAAGCAATAATAAATCAAGTAAGAAGATTGTATGTAGAACAATTCTCAAAAGGCAGAATTTAATAAATAAAAATTAAAATCTACCCGCACTAAAGTTTAAACATATCTAGAGTTGTAATCTAAAGTCCAGACTTAACAACTTGTTCTCAAGTAGAAATTATAAGTGAAAATAAATAAATAAAATATTATAGATATAACCAGAATAGAAATTTAAAAAATAGCCAAACCATAAACACAAGTACATATATATTAAAATGTAGTGCTCCCAAAATAACAGATGAAATATAACATCTTATATCATCACAAGAGTAGAAAAGACATTCCCAGAGTTTTACAATTTTATTAATGCCAAATATATGGCCATCACAACATAGTTCCAAAAAGCAGCAATACAGATCAAGAAACTCTGTTCAAAGTAAACCATAAATTGCATCAGTTGTAAATAGAACATCCCTGCATGTTCCCATCTTCATAAAGCCTGGCCCCAAAAGAAACAGTCATCAAATATACCTCCTGAAGCCAGGAAATTTGCTGAAAACCTGAGAAAAATATTACAATAAAGTATTTTAACGTAAAGGTAAAAACAGTGGTGAATAATCATTTCCGTAAATTAACAAAATTAATAAAATCCAAAGAGTTTAATTGAAATAAGGGAAACTGATATCAGAAGGGAAAACTAAATATTTACACATCATCACTTAATAATAAAAAATATATGTAAAATGAAATTATAGAAAATTGCTATTATTTAGACATAAATGACTAAAAGAATAATCTACTAATTCACCCTAGAGTTACATCATGTATAATAAAAAGATGCTCCTGTTAAAAAAGAAAGCATGAAAAAGTATTCTTAAAACATCTCTGTAAAAAAGAAATAGACATGGGAAAAATACAAAAATCTCGCAAACCAGTTGAAATGTAAAAATTTGAAGGAAAATGCATCTCAAACAAATGAGAAGAAATTGAAAAGTATAAAATCAGAACAAAAACCAAAAACCTCAACATAAGAATTGTAAAGAATAAATTTATTAAATTGTACGCAAGATAGGTAAAACAAAACAGAAAAATATAGAACAATCTAATTGCCTTTGGTTATTTGATACGTTCTGTAATCATCTGCCTTCATATAAAATTTTTAAAGAAAAATGACAGAATAGATATTAAAAACTATCCCGCATAGAATGTTATTATTAATATTCGAAACAGAGCGTCCTGTCATAATTCTTATAATTCAAATAATATTACTTAAGATACAATCGACCTGGATATATCACTAAAATCCTTGGTTATAAGAGACTCACTACATAAAACCATAACCATATGCTCGCTTTACATTGTTCCTAATGATCTTATAGTTGGATCAGAACTGATGTACTACTGAAGCAGCGCCCCAAACCATTTGAATGAGATATTTTCATAATTATATAATTATACGAAATCCCAAAAATGAAGACAAGGGAGGATTAGTGGAACACTTGATGAACAGACGCAGTATAATTCATACAATGAAATATGCAGCTATAGATCTAACCTTCAGTCGTTCTCTAATATACCTAAGCTATAGCTGAAATTACATTGATATATGGCATTGATCACTTCGTCTTTGAGTTGTAAAACTCTGGTTGTTTGCCAGATGAAAGAAGAAAATTTTGAAATCTTAAGACACTAACTTCTAGGAATTTTAAACACATGTGCCCTAAAACATACATCAGAATCCAGTGTAAATGATGATCGCATCTCTCATTTTTCAAAACCGCTTAATAATGAGGAATAATAAATTAACATCTGACATTTTAAACATCATAGATCTTTGTTTAACGAGAAATGGGTATAAAGCAGTCAGATAGCGCCATGTGTCTTCACGTATATTCAAATTACATCCGACCCCCAAAAATATGTATATCTACAAAATAAAGCTAAAGCAACAAAATAATTAAAAAATCCATGCAATCCTCATGGAAGAAATTTCTGTCCAAAATAATTGTAACATCAAAATGATAAGAGTTTAGAATATAATTCGTAAAATTACTGGAAAATTTAAAAGCACTCCATTAATTATTTAAGTCACACAAAGAACATAAAATATGTTTTTCAAATTTATTAACACTAAACATTTACCGAATTAATACTATTGAGTTAATTTATACATATACGGATGAA
The DNA here is from genome assembly GCA_037127315.1 of Ascarosepion bandense. Taxonomy (NCBI): domain Eukaryota; kingdom Metazoa; phylum Mollusca; class Cephalopoda; order Sepiida; family Sepiidae; genus Ascarosepion; species Ascarosepion bandense. The sequence continues at coordinate 112,835 of JBBBDQ010000520.1, read as the reverse complement.
TAAAGAGGAAAAATTAATTTCTATTCTAACAAAGAATGTCAGAATTATTTTACCAAAATGATGCGATTTTGTAATAATTAATATGACTCAGCTGTTAGCCGACATAGATTTTCCTATGAATTAAAAACAACAACAAAAAAACATAACAAAATCGACCAACATTTTAAACATAATATTTTTCAGTGATAATAATACAATATCGTAAAAATAAGGTATCCAATCCCAAATCATAGAAAAGATAATCTCTCACACTATCCATTTAAACGCACTTACCAGTTGTTTAAGCAAAAAATAGAAAAAAAAGTTTGTTAATAATATTCTTGCATTATTCCTTGAAGTCAATAATAAAATTAACATATCACTGAATAATTACGGGGTTGACACATAAATGGTGACAGGAATATAAATACATGATTTTTTTTACGTACTAATCTTCGAATGGCACGTGTCGAAATTTGGGTCCAATCAAGTTATTAGTTTAAAAATTACAATTATTTAAGTGAAACTACCTTTGCAAAATTTTCAAAACATATGAAAAACATAATTTTCTTGTGTTGATAAATATTGCTTTCTGAGTTGGAAAAATACTGTTCACGCAAAGCAATGTCCCGAAAAGTGTTATTCAGAATTCGTTGTATTCAACGGTTAAGAAGTAATATTCTGACTTAAAACGGAGTCGTACAGACACAAATGACACTGAACGCTGAAGCCGTCCAAAGTCGGCATCTTTCTCGGAAAACAACAAAAGATTCACAAATATCATTTGACCGATCGTAAATTGAATTTGCGTAAGATAGCAGATGAGTTGAAGATATTAGAATGCAGTGTATTCAATATTTTGCATAAAAAATTGTCAATGCGAAATCTGAGTTCAAAGTGGGCACCGCTTTGATCACATTCAATGAAAAACAAGAACAAGTCGACGTTTCAAAACGTTGTTTGCAACTGTTTCAACGCAACAAAGAGCTTTTGTGTAAATATATGACAATGAATGAAACATAGATCTACCACTTCACTTTGGAGTCAAATCAACAGTCAGCTGACTGGAGAGCAACAGGTGACAGGAATCCATTAAAATTTCATTATGTAGATTATGTATATTATGTAGCATTTCTTGGGCATTTGAAAGAAAAATCACCAAAACCTGCTACTAAGGAAGAAGAAAAAAGAAATCTACCAAGACAAAGCATCATGTCAATTGTCGATGCCACAATGTTAAAGCTACATGAATTGCAATTCGAATTGCATAAAAATCCATCATATTCTGTAAATCTGGCCTTCAGGGACAACTGGCTGTTTGTCGACCACAAAAGAATGATCCAGGAAAAGATATCTGTCTCCAATGAAGAAATTATATAGGAGAGAAAGGCGTATTTTAGGGCCAAAGACAAATCGTTCTACAAAAATATATCAAATCGATAAAGAAGCGTTGGTAACTAAGAACCATCCTATAAGGTGACTATGTTGATGATTTATGTCGAATCTTTCACTAAATTCTTTTAATAGTTTGGCCCGGGATATATTAAGTAATTTGTTAAAACAAACTTCCATGTTTCTCTTTAGAAAAAAACAAAAGCGCAATCGATCACCTCTTTCGAATAGTCTTGTATCAGTAATTATTTCAATAAAAGAAACATTTAATAATACATTTCATTAAAAAAAGCTTCTGATATTTCAATGGAAATATGAAATAATTGCTCAGAATTTGTCTTAATGAAGATAGGAGTTCTCATCCAAAAATTTCCTGAATTACTATTCGTGTTGTTACCACATTTATGGACCGTGTTCCCACATTCATGGACCATGTGCAAGAATTAGCTGAACCTCAAAAAAGCATATTATTGCTAACACTCTTCAACATCAAAATAAATGTCATTTTTAAATGATTGAATCCTGGAGATGAATGAGCATTGAATGACGATGACTTTCTCATGTACTACAAATAATAAAATATCTGTACAATGGAACGGAAACTACAACAGTTTCAATAAATTAAAGAATTTGGCCGCAGAAAATGGAATAAGATTGTCCGAAAAAGAAATTAAATCTATACAATTTTGCCAACTTTGAAAGCTACTCTATACTCTTAAATTAAGATTCAATGTTACATAAGTTATTGAAGTCGACCAACACAAATACTAAGAAAAATATTCGACAAAAAATGTCATTCATACCATGTATGAAATATCTTACTCAGTCATTTCTCACAATGTGTGATCTGAGAGACAGATGACACTAAAATATCTGATGGGCATTTGTTTAGAATCAAATTGGTTTGTGAATGCTTTGTGGATAAATACTACACATGAAAGAACATGACACCATCCTTCACCAGGTTCTGCGGATCGTCCTCAATTGAAAGCGTATAAGCCGAACACACATTCCATATCTGGCATTAAAACAACAAAAATTAGTATTCCAGCATTACATTACACTGCGATTATCACAATGAAATTCAGCATAAAACAGTTTAATTCAGCCTCAATAAAACTTATATATAATATAAAGTAGAATACCATTAAACATTTTTTGCATCCATACAGAAACAATTTCAACAACTTGAAACAAACACATCTCTAATACAGAAAACTATTCTCTCAATAACCCTTTTTTGGTCAATAAAACATTAATAATGTAATATCAATTCTGTCAAAACACTCTAAAACTGAAACGGAGACAACTGTATTCATGGAAAAAATTAATATATTGCAAAAACATACAAATTGTAAGCATATGTAAACGGACGGCCAAAAATATTAGTAGTTGAATCATCAGCTATACTAAACGATAATATTAGAAAGTGCTTATCTGACATATGCTCAATATTTACTGTTAAATCTATGGCAATAGTCTTCACCATGATGAGTCAGACAAACTATGTTTCCTTAGATTTGCTTTCAGTTCTGATATCGTTAATGTATAATAAATATTTACCATCCCTTTATTACCAAACTTTTAAACTGCTGAATTCGTAGGTTTAGATGCATCCGAAGAAATAGAACGGCAAATAAAGCAATTAAAGTATGCTTAAAAATGAATATACATAAACAAATATCCCTGACACAGATTTCAAAACTGCAGTTAATGGATATATCTTATATAAGTAGAAAGTATTATATAAAGACTTACCCAAATAATAGATTGCACACAAACAAAACAACAATTGTGAATAGACTATCTAACACTAAGCGAGCCCGAAGAGAAATATGCTTAGCAATAATTCAAATTAGTCATACCATTATCCTACTTTAATCTAACAGAAAAGGGTTCACGTATATATATAGTATACCGGACAAAGCAGAATATTTTATGATATACTCTCGAATCTTCGTCAATCAATGAAAAACATTATGAGGTTAGTGACCACTTCAAAAATATTAATATATATATATATATATATATATATATATATATATATATATATATATATATATATATATATTTGCCCTGCTTGAAGAAAACAAAATTAGTCATCAAAATTTAATCTACATACTGCATATGAACGATGCAAACCTTATTCAGTCATATTTCCAAAATTTAAAACTTATGAAGATTTTACTGAATATACAACTGACTTGCAGCAATAGATGAGGGTTGATATACTGTGAAAAAGTCGAGTCGCAATCTCATGTAATGATTTAATGCCCAAATATAAATTTCGCAAATTAGCACAGTAGCATATACATTTTCTGTTTAAATAAGCGAATATAAACAATTTTACTCACGTGTAATATTTACATATAAGGGGTGCGATGAATGAATCGCCTGAATTTTGAAATATTGAAAGAATAACAACTTATTTTAACAGATATATTTTTCTAAATGGCACAAAAATACTTTCGTATACTAAAGACTGAATTCATCTAAAAAAGCGATATTGGTTTCAACTACAGCTACCAGCGACTTCTAAATTTCTTTTATTCTAATTAAAATAAAACTAATTAAAAATAAAACTAATTTTAAAACTAATTAAAAATATCATTTACCGTCATGCAAGAATGCACGGTGAAGTGAATTGAAATCCTTGTCATAGACTATAGAAATTTCGTCTATTAGTTTGAAAATTCGAAAAAGATTTCTCGAATATTTAGGCCGGTAGACGAAAATAAATTAATATGTTGTTTAATAAATAAACAAAGAGAGACGCAAATATGAGTATCCATCAAATTAAGCTTTAAAGTTATAAAATCAGTCGGATTAATGAGAAAATACAGCTACTTCTTAGAAATTACTTCGTTTGCGTTTGGATACGAAACTGATCAGATATGAACTTTCTAGAATCTATGAAAAGTATTTTGCTTAAAGGCATTTTTTTAACTTGCTTGATCAGATATTTCGTGGTGTATCAGAAAATCACATTAAATTTAACAAGTTCTATCTGCGCAGTGGGTGAGGCTAATTTCGAATTATGCCGGAGTGCATATTTTCTTTTAATTTTAATAATATTTCGGTCAGTAGTCCAAAATAAATATTCTACTGAAACAGTGAACTGAGTGTTTGTGACACTTTATATGATAATCCGTCAGATAAAAGCAAAATTGTCTATATTTCTGTGATGAGGTATTATTTACAGTATTCAGACTATTTGCTCATATTTGTTGCTATTTCTACGACGTTTCGGCCGTTTTAAGCACTGGAATTCTGATAGGAATTTCGAACAGATCCATTTTTTACAATCCCTGGGATATATACTTGCTTAGATTTTCTTCGGGTAGTCATGAGTTATCTCCCAGTAACCCTGTAATATACTTATTCACCACTGCTGTTGCCTGGTTATTTACTAACAAGTCAAGTCGCAAATAACCAACATATATAGCCACTGAATCATGTTTTCTTCAGAACAAGAAAAGCTAAATTTTTGGGACCTATAAAACTAATGTACAGTAACAATTATTTACCAAATTTCGTATTGCAATTTTTTATTTATATCTTTTTCTCAAGTATATTTTGATGATAATGTTTTCTCTAGTATTTTCATCAGAACTCATCTTTGAATTTTGAATCTAACAATTTTCTCTGTCACACCGTACTTCTGGTTCCCATATCATGTTCATCTCTATGCTTGGGTGGCTTAGGAGATTTTTGTAGCATAGCATATGTGCTGACTCCTTAACGTAAAAATAGTCAGAAAAATGTAAATACTGAAAAACAAAATACATTGACTACAAAGATATATAAACAGTCAATATCGGCAGATTGACAATATCCACTTTTAAAGATACTATGTGAATAGTTTTCAAATTATTGACCACTTACTCAATCTTAGTCGATTTCTAGGTAGATAGTTTCCCTTAGTTGATGTATAGAAGAATAAATCATAAACTCTCTGCATATGTCTTCCTGAAACGATACATATAACGTGGATCACAGTATATCAAGAATATTGCATTTAAACATGGAAATGTTTCAAATGTGCGAATCCAAATATTTAAAGTGTGTTTCAATATATATTGAATTTCCCCTTCTCATATAATATGGTTTTACAATGACCGCTTCGAAACCAACATTTAAACATACAGAAAAGGGATTTCCTGCAGCCATGATGCGCATGCATACACCGTAACTCGAGAATGATCGTATAAATGCTTCACCTCCGATTAAGTAAATCTTGTGCTTAGTGAACCAGTTAGACGTGCAGGAAGGAATGCCCCATGCATGTGATAAATATACACGAGAAGAGATGAAGTAGAATCCTGGATTGGTCCTGCTCAACTGATACGTATTCAAATGTGTTCATATCATGCAGCAAACTTATAAGATTTGGTTATATTTCATACAGATCTAAAGATATCGAAATATATTTGGACACAGAATCTGAATATTTTGCCAACGGAAAGATGTAATGTGTCCTTTGTATTTGACGACTTACACATAATACGTATGAATAGCGATCGATTTGGTACATGCAGAGTTGAGACTTAGATCGCAGTTTAGTCATATTACATTTTCGGCATCGATGTTTTTATGGAAAACTGATAGCAGCGTTTGAAAATGTATTCATTCAGTTGTCTTTAAGTTTTGAGAAATTTAACTGTGTAAATTCTTTAATTATAAGCTGACAGCACAATTAATTTTATGTTTATTCATTCTTTTTTTATGGAACGTTTATTCGAGGTTTTATAATTTTCAATTAAAAATAAACTGGATTAAATTTTCACACATGAAAAATGTAAAAATATGTTGTATTCTAAAATGTTTAGTCTGTGAAGAATAAAATTTAATACATAGTTTCATAAATAATTGATGTAAATATACAAAATATTTAGTCGTTCGTTTTTAATGGAAAATATCTTTACCAAATATAATCTGGTTTGGCAGAAACAGTGAAAACTTCGTGTTTGCGTAGATAGGTTCATTTAATTAGTTTTTTGGTTACTTAGTTTAGAAAACACCAAATTCTAGTAAAATAAGTGAATATTGAAACAGGAAACTCGAGGATTAAAATGTTCGATGGAACTGAAATGATGCACTTAGTCTGCGACAAATTAATCAGCGGCCAGATACAGACAGGAGCACATCGGCAAATAATCTTTTTCCTTTATTTTTGACTGGAGATAAATGAAAAAAAAAACGCCCTCTTAGTAAGCTGTATACATTGTGATAGATTGAATTTAATTGAAATAAAGCCAAACAGGAAAACGCATAGTTTAAATTATGCTTGCGTGCTTTTCAAATTTAAAAAAAATGATATTTAGTTTAACATTAACGTTATTGGAATAGAAAATATCGGTTCAAATGTTATTACGGACACCAGATTAATAAAACATTTATCGTCAACTTGAATAACATTTGTGTCGATTATAGATCTGTTCTTTTGAATTAATTCGAAAACACAGAGTGTTTATTCTTAGTGTTAAAGGAAATGTTTTCTCCTCACTGAGGCCACTAAAATAAAAACTTTACGACTCACATTTAAAGATCTCGCGAAAGCTATATTTCAGATTTCAAAATTGCTTTTCCTTTTATATTCCATTCATTTTTTAAAATATATATTTAGATATGTGCTTTTCTTATTTCACATCTACTTTTCACAAATGATGGTATAGATATAACAATGTATTGAAAACCTAAAGCATTTTCTTCGTACCTAAGTCCTGTTTTAGCTATTCCTGCTGTCTCAATTCTTTGACAGATTCTATTTTAATATAATGTATATAGAAATAAGTAAAACCGAGGTTTCAAAAATGAATATGACAGCTTTTATGGAATTAAACAGTGCTCCCTAATTCCTGCCGTGAATGTATCCAAGTGCGAAATCCAAAACCTTATAATGACTAGCTGAAAAACTATACACTTATATTAAAATATCTTTATTTTTCTTTCTTTAAATATTCAGACGGATCTCATTTCAATAGCACAATGATATTTCTGAAAGTAGCAATAGGGAGCTGTGCATCAAACGTAGAGTAAATAAGATAAATAGGTCGAGATCGTTTGGAATAGATTCAGTATTGGCAATCAAATCTTTTGATATGCATGTATAACATTCGTTGGTTGGCAAAGATTTAAGAGGCCTTTTCAAGTCACTCATTGCAAAAGCCTACAAAAATAGGTGTTTTATGTTCAGTATGTAAATGATATTTGCTATATTCTTGCTTTATTTTTGGTACCAAGTTTCCCCAGGAAAACATGTGACATTGAATGTTTAAAATAAGCACAAAACGGGAATAAAAATAAGAAAATACTTATTTAAATCTTTACGAACTGACGTTACTCCTGCCATTTAAGCTTTCAGTAATGCCCATCTTTTTGTCGTGAAGTTAACTGTTCTTCCTTTTCACGACATAATGAAAAACACAACACATTATCTCCCCTGAGAAAAAAAGTCTACGAATCAGAAAGGAAAACAAAGACGACAATAGATGCGCATGCGCATAGTTAAACACGAGATGAGAAAACAATACCAATAATTACCCCTCGATTCTCTGCTCTGAGAATTGCCAATACTTGAACACTGCTTTTATCTGCAGGCGCCCGTTGTTTTATAGTTATTTACAAATTTATTTTACTTGTTCTCCATTGCTATTGAAGATTTTCTTTCTGTGAGAACGTTAGGGCTAATTAGTCGATATCACACACACACTCACACTTCTTTTGGGCTTTGTGTTTACAAAAGTTAAATTGAAATGAAATCAAGAAAAATTTTCATCAATTTCTGTTTCGCGTGTTTTTTGTCTTGTTTTAATTAATTACTTTTAAAGATGGTAATATTTTCTATCTCAAATAAATTCTGTCGAAACTATTAAACAGAGATTCAATCAGGAACTTGAGGTGACATAAAAGTAAACAAACTCGTCTCGGTAGATCATTTAGGACTGAATAATGAATTGATCCTCAGTGGGTGCACAGACTTTATTTTTTGTGTCACATCTACGCTACGCTTAGTAAATCTCTATAAATTTGCTATCAAGTGAGTGAATTGGGAAGTAAATTAGCTCAATGTAGAGATAAAAATACAGACACACACACACACACACACACACACACACACACACACACACACACACACACATATATATATATATGTATGTGTGTGTGTGTGTGTGTATGGTGAATGAAAAGTAACTTTACACTTGAGTACGATGAAACCGTCTTATAAAAATTATAGTTAAATGGTAGATCCCATCTAATATAAAAGTTACGTGTAAATCACCGTTTATATAAGTATTCATATATATCAAATAATTAGTTTAAAAATAGCAAAAGAAGCTGTAGATTATTAGACAGACAGGAAACAGTTACTTCCTACTTTTTTACAGGTAGTAGAGTGAAGGTAACAGAAACACAATCATATGCATATAGATTATATAAAATACGAGGGGGAAAATAAATACAGTTCATTCGTCATTTCATCAGATCTTCTGAATTTAATGTCACCGTGAAGTTTTCATTATATATTGGCACAAAATGAAAATTAAATTTTTCAATATACATATATATGTATATATATATATTAAAAAAGTACTACTTTAATTACTTCTCGAGAAGTTGGGCAACGATTTCATCCCTGTGGGCGTACTCAGACGTCGTGTAATGGGTAGAAAGTTTGTGTTGCTGGGTCAATTTGTGAGTGAGTTATGACTTAATCTGAGCTACTCTTACATGTTCACTATATAATCACTGTATTTAAAATATGACTTATAGAATCCATTTTGAGCTGGAACTACGTTTTATTTGAATAATAAATAATTCATTGGAATAAAAAATTACTTGAATACCTGTGTCAATTCTTCGATATTATTATAAAGAACAATGTTTTTACTCACATGCTTTTTTTTTATTTCAGGTAAGTTTACATTATTCTGGTTTTGAAGATCCTACCATTGTGTGGGCGTTGCCAGACTTTCTCTGAGAAAATTAAAGGTAGGAATGAAAATTTAAGTATCAAATTTAACTACTTGTTTACAAAATGCAAGTTCTTCAAAAATATAATTTTCACTTATTCTTGTCAAAACAATCCTTACTTAATATATTAAATTGAACATTAAGACCAAACAGATACATATTTTTATGGATAATCTTTTCATGCAAGATTTTTGTAGAACAATTTGCGTTTTTGCTTTTCAGTGTATAGTAATCTAAATTCTCGAAATATTATGATTTTTCTGTTTTTGTTGAAGGAAAATTCGATTGTCTTAGTAATTCTTTGTGTAAAGGATGAAATTTTATATTTTTCATTATCATGATTCTCTTTAAATCTACATTGACACCTTCAGGAATATGCTTTTATTTAACACTAATCGATATTTGATATATTTAACTATCAGTGTCATCAGCTTATTAAATTTGTTAGCTACTTGCATGGAGGAAGGTTTTTACTTTTCAATTCATTAATAGCGATAACTCATTTTGCATTTTCGTTTTTTTTTTAAATTCATGAATATCTGAATGTTCGACAAAGAAAAAACGCTTACCTATTCATTTTAATTGTATTTAGGCTAATACATTTAAATTTCAATCTAAATGTATGCCTTAATGAATTCAAAATCTGATAATATAATTCAACAGATTTATCAGTTTTACACTGTAAAGCTATGTAGCGCTTATTTCTATTTATGGCTTAATTGATATCGGTTCGGAATAAAAAATATGTGAGAGGAGTTTGAATTCCAGTCAAATTCGGTTCATTCACTTACTCTAAAATATCTTGAAGAAATTTATTTACCTTTCTTCTCTATCTAGCTATGTATTGAATAACAAAACAGATTTGATGATATAGCCTTTGCTGGAAACCAGTCTATCAAAATAAGTAATGGTATACTACTAATCGTCTGCCTAGTCATTCTGCAAAAATCGTCTGCCTAGTCATTCATGTTTAATAAACATGATCGCACAGATTTGTATCACATACTGGTCATTGACAGCATTTTCTATTTAATGTCTACTTTATTTTAATAATGGATGATTTGATCTACAGGTACACATATAAATGTATAAAATTACTAGTAAATTTCTTGATATTTATTTTATTTTAATCACACTTCCTTTCTTCGTAATTATGTTGCAATTCTTTCTTGAAATCGATGGCTATTTAAAACATAATTAAAATGACATACTGATAAATGTTGTTTTGTAAATATTCATTAGTATATATATCGAACTGATATATCTATGATCGAATAAATTTAGTTTTCTTATAAGAACTCCAAGTGTAATAGATAATTTTACACTACAGATTTACGATAAAAATAGGTATGCTATGAATTTTGTTTCTTAAGGAATTTTGCTGAATAAATTATTTTTTATATGTATCAAAAAACGATTTATTTCAATAGTTTTAATTTATTAATGAAAAGAAAATCGTTTGCATTAAGTAATTGGAATTTACACCATGATTTTTAATTAAGATTTGTGACTGCCTTAATCGTTTATATTATTATTTATCATTCGCTGATTTTAAAAATCGTAATTATCCACATCAGTAGATTCACTTATATACAAAAAGTTTTATGTGCATTTTCGTTTTGAAAACGCTGTATCGTCAAAAGAACGGAACCTGCACAAAGCACAAATGTCATCTTAAATACAAATCTAATACTGTCCGGAAATTGCGAGCTGATTTTTGGTCGTTTATCTTCCAAAATTTTGGAACACGTCAAATCTACCACAATTTGTCGTTACATTTCATATTAGCTATCAATTCAATTTATCGCTTGTTAAAGTTTGAAATGAACTCGTGTTAATTTAACATTTTTACAAAAATTAAAGATTATAATATACATTTTAAACAGTCATTTCAATTCGCTCGCAATCAACAAAAAGTTATGTACAGTTTACGGCAAAGATGCTTCAGTTGAATAAAATGTATGGATGTGTTTCGCTAAGGTTAGAGTTGGTGATTTTAGACTTCTCGATGAGTAACGCTCAAGCAGAACTGTCACTAGACATGGTAAACAAATCAAGACATTGATTAATAACAATCCGTATTACACAACAAGGGAATTTAAAGAATTTTTTCTACGTATGAAACGTGGATACTCTGATTACTTAATATTTTGTAGCGCATGAATCGGATAAAAATAAAGATTTGGATTACATTTCTATCTTTCATTTGCTGCATAAATTTTTAAAATGTAGTGTTGATGGTGTTGTCCCTGCAGAGTAACAAGCACAATGATACAATATCAGAACACTGAGGGTGCAAACCCCGAAACACCTGGTTATGACTTTTATTGTATTTAAAAATGTTACTGATTATCTTACACCTAGCTAATAAGAATCACCACCGATTAGTTTTTAACCAACAAGATCTGATCCATCATCATTTTATGCAACAATTACCACCATTCCGCATATTCACATGGTTTCTACGTAAACATTAATGACAAAAATATTACAAAAATGACGTAAAATTAGATGTTTGAAGCGATGAATCCAATAAGAAAAATAAAGTACACCATATGGTTATCGATGCTTGTAAGCTCCATGGTTATTTCTGACAGAGGGTGCAGTTTTAACTATTGCTAGTATAAAGGGCTCCTCGAGTGTAGCCAAGATCTTCGTGTTATACAGGGTTGTTTGAAATTCATTCATCTTTGTGTCTCGACTGCGTTTGATCCGTACGTGTAGAGATCCCATTAAGAAATTTTCTTCGTGTTCTGCCCGTAGTGGTCCATTGTTCAGCCCTTTTCTTTATTCCGGTGCTGCTTACTCCCCGACTTTATTACTTGGTAATTTTCTAAACAACAAGAATATCATCCTACATTAGACAAAATTTTCAGTTATACCTGACACCTTCACAATTAGTTTAGCCGAAGTGATTTTTAATTTCATATTTTATGCTTCTTGTTTGGCTAATTCTTCACTTGTTCATATATTAGAATATTGTCCTTAATTCATGGCGAGATTTTCAGTTTATGGACAAATAATTTAATGTCTGCCATGTGTGAAAAAAAAACGCAGTTATATTGTTAAACTCGACATCCTGAGACATCATAGATTTCGGTCGGTTTATTTTGTTTTAAGTTAACATAACCGAATCTTCTATTAAAACATGACAAATGACTTAGCATGAGATTTCATTATAATTATCGCATTGCCTCACGCTGCACTCGTCTTCTCCAGTTCGATAGCTTCCAGAATTTATTTTCTTTGAAAGCTGAAAGTTGTTAGGTCGAAACCGGCTTTAGACTCGAAATACTCGCTTTGCCGTGGTCCTTCATGTATTGTCATGTAAGACGATGGATATTTTGTTTAGTTATTTTCTAACAGATTCATCCTTTCAAGTGTCTTCCATGAAGTGTCCGTTATGAAATTTTAATTGATTTTGCGTCTCATCTATCGCTATATTTAATGTTGGCTGTTTACCGACTAACGAATTTCTTTAATATCGTTCGCAAACCAGGTTATATATATATATATATATATATATATATATATATATATATATATATATATATATTCGGTCGGGTTTCAATCTCAAGACAGATGAATGTCGTAATATATTCTAACACCAGGCCGATGTCATCGGAAACATAAAAATCCCAAACCAAAACTGATTGTTATATTTATGAGCAATGACGAGGTTTTGAAAAGAATGGAGACGAAAAGGTAATTAATACTGAGCACCAGGAAGAGACAACTAAAGTTCCTATGCTATGCAATGAGGAAGGAGGGCTTGGAGAACCTGTTACTAAGAGGCCAGATAGACGAGAAAAAAGGCAGGGAAAAGCAGCGGATAACTTATTTGTAGGTCCTGATAAGGTTGATGACGGAACAAAGATTGCATGGTGTAACAAAAAAAGCGTGCTAAGAGCCACCTGGGACAGGCAGATGTGAAAAGCCTTGATCGCATACATCCTGAAAGAACATGGTGTATAAAAGAAGAAGAAACTTTTAAATGCTCAGGAAGCATTCCCTTGCAAATTCTTTGCGTAAAATATTTGGGAAGTTCAATTTTTTAAACATTGTGATAAATTCGGACATATTTCTAAAGGTAGTCGCAATTAGTTTATTTTGTAGAACCATCAGTAAATCTAATTATTATTTCAATAATCTTTTCAGTTAAATGAATAAGATACTTGAAATAAAATAGAGATAGTGCATTTACTTTTTCCATGCAAGCATGTCACTGATAAAAATAAACGAATTTAAGTTCTATTGAGAAATGTATGACATCAATTAAGTCTCTATTTACAAAGTTTTGTCTTACGGATTACCTATTCTGTTAAGTCAGCGTCCCTGTAATTACACGCTTCTAGAAATTCTAAGAAACTTATGCACTGAAGTAGAGAAAAGCCGCTTCAGTTAGGCTAACGTCTCATCCTATCTCTCTTGTTCATAGCATCATTAAGGTGAACTATAAAAAACCTGTGGCACAAAAGAAAACAAAACGTTTCGACGCTTATAGCTTCTTGAGAGACTATCGGTAATTACTGAAAAGCTAATAGACAAGAAACCGCCCAATGCAACTTCAAAGTGATGAAAACAAAAGAAATCACCAATAAAAAACAGATGACGACACACACATTCAGATGTACTTATTTGGAGATAAGGCAGCGAGCAAGTTTTATGTCTATGCGAACACTCATTATACGCCGGCAAGTTAATATGTATCTATAATTATACGTGCACGCACAAGTACAGGATTCAAATATGCGATTAAAAAAGTATTCCAAATGAATGATATTTATAGACAGAACAAAAATAGGCATGGAATCAAAAGCTGAATATATATATATATATATATATATATATATATATATATATATATATATTCAGCTTTTGATTCCATATATATATATATATATATATATATATATATATATATATATAATGGTATATATTGGTATAAAATGGCATTGATAGGGGAAAGGAAAAATGAATGAAAAAGAGCAAAAGTTAGTATGTATAATTTGGGGCCAAATTCCAATGTGAATATTAGCTCTGATTAGTTAAAAGAAACACACATGTAAATTTATATCTTCCCGCATACATACACAGCAAACCAGAGGTTTTTGTATTTGTAAGGCGTAGTGTTTTACTCTCTGGAAGGCATGCCTGTTCCATGCTAATGGGAGGGAGGTGCGGTCGTCTGTGGTGATGAATACAAGAATATACAACTTATATCATATAAGATTTATATCCACCACGTATACAACCCTAACCAGGCTTGTTTGAATCCATATTTTTAATTCACTTAGACAAATTTATATATATATATATATATATATATATATTCATCCGCAGACAGATCTGCTTCGCTGTATCACAGCTCATCAGTACTGTTAGACATCCGATTGCTTTTAAATCCGAATTGAAACCCGAACGAATTGGCGTCAGTCGGCGATTCTCTCTCCGATATATGGGCTTTCGTTAGAAGTAGACAGACATTTAGCGTATGATGTATCAGACGCTAGTAGCCAGAGTGCTCTAATTCATTACTGAATGAGCGCTATATATATTTTTTTTTCTTTGTTGGAAATGCATCAAAAAGTCGAAAATTTTTACTTGTCACGAATTTTTAAAATTTTCAGATCTATCCGAATTTTTTTCGTTTTTCACTTTCAAACACTTTTGTTAGTATATATTCAACATACTGTTAATTAATATACCAGGAATTGTTAGATTTGAAACAATCTATGAATTGTTTGTATTGAAATCTCTATTCCAAATAGTATTCGACGCTTATATGACTTGGCACTAAATAATATAATAATGAACTTAGACATTCGTCTGTGTTTTAATCAACACTTATGGCCACCTAATTCTTTCGAGTAACTTAATAATGTTAGGGTATGAATTGAATCCCTTAATTTGTTAAACATTTTTTATGACTAATATTCAGCTAAGTAATCAAGAGTCCAATTTTGTAATACATAATTTCATAACGATGTAATATTTTTTTCATTTTATGTTAGGAGAAAGAAATATAATAGCTATGGTGAGAATTATAAGCTTATGAGTTTTATAAGCACGTTTATACATGAGATTTAATGCATCCGTTTGGTTTTTCCGTCCCAAAAAATTAATTAGTTCAAATTTCTGAGATAAAATAACTTGTTGACTGTAAAGCGGCTGAATGAAAACCTCTCATATTACGGAGTATCAAAAATAATTGCTTACTTAGGTGCATACCGTAAAAGAAACGCCTAAACCATTACACTATATCAAATATTACCAAAATGAACAATGGATTATGTTTGCTGATATTTTATCTCTAGCTATAACTGTACGCTTTACCTATCTTTTAATAGAGTTTTTTCCATAATTTGATAAACGTTTGAAAGAAAAGTTTGGCAACCGTTTCTTAACTTTTTGAAAATCCCTATGCTTTTACAGAGTTCATGTCTCTGTACATCTCTCTTTCTCTCTCTCTCTCTCTCTCTCTCTATATATATATATATATATATATATATATATAAAGCGAGAGAAGGATATATGCATGGACAGTTTTTAAAAAAATGTTAAGACTAAGCTAACAGTAAACTTCTACGACTTTATGTTCAAATGTTAATTTTCGCCCACTGATCCGTACAGTAAATGAGATAATTTATCTCTTTTACTTATTTATAACGGGAAAAATAACCAGATTTTGAACTCAAATGTTATAACGTATGTTGATTTTCAAGCAAGTAAATCTCTCCTTGACAACTGGAGCAATACAATCATCCTAGACTTTCATCATTTGTATTAGTTTAAAATAAGCTCTGAAGGTATTAGTTAATTTAAGTATCTTTCACGATTTGTGGATATTATATCCCACACAAGTATATTTATAACGAATATAAGTGAAATTTTTCCTAATAATATAATTTTTTGTCTAATGTTTATGTTGCTATTTCCTTTATTTATTTCCTAATTTCCTAATTAATCGTAAAAACCAAAAACATAGTTCATCTGCACAGGAATCGAAGCTTTATTTCATTATTGGCAATGAACCTCTTCCATTGCAATTTGAATTTGACAACATGAAATCATCTTGAGTGCAATATAATTTTTTAATATTTCAGGAAAGCACCTGTTTCGTTGCAAACTTTACTAATCTAACCTGGTATATTAAATTTATTGCATGACCCATAAATGTTATTAAATCTTAGAGAGTTTTTTCTCTTTTGTTTAATCTTATAATATTTATTAATATAAATGTTATTCTTCGTCGGTACAAGTATGTTTGTGTTCTCTATTTTAATTTTAAAGATTTTCTTTCTGTTTTTCTAAAGATAGTTGAATATTTAAACTGTGATTTTTTTTTGGAAATGTGGAAACTGTTTTTTATTTTTAATCATATCCCCCAAACAATGTATTTTACTCTCACTGTTCTTCAGGAGGTTACAAGGAGGAAAGCTATGAGAAAGAATGACAGGTTATAGGATGTGTCAGGAAGTGAGTAAGAGAAGGATGAGAATACTGATGAGAATAGAGTGGACGGAGAAAGGAGCATGAGAGAGAGGATGCATGTAAGTGATGTAGGAGATGACTATTGACATTACAAATTTTAATTCTTAGAGATTATAGCTGTCGGGAAAGCAAATAAATGGAAGGGAATTCCACAGGCGGGAAGTGCGAGAAAAGAAGCTGGTGGAGTAGAATTAACATTTACAATTTATTGGTATCACAGTAAAAGTTTTCACAGTTATAAGTTTCACAGTAAAACATAAATTAAATATTTTTTTAAACAAACGGACAAAGCCTAATTTATTACGCTGTATTGCCATCATTTTTCTACTAGTCTTTCTGCTGTCATTCACTAATATTTGCAAGTCACGAGAGATGGATATGGTGACGTACTTAAAAAAAATATAATGGATTGAAATAATTAAAAGCGGAGAATAAAATAGGTGAATGTAAAAATGAAATCGTTTGAAAAATCATTATAAAACTCCATCGTCTACAGTAACAAATAAAAAATTCATATCGTGTGCCTCTTCTTCACATATGTGTACATCCACATCTTTGTTTCATGAACGATTCTATCTTTGTTCCAGGGTGTGGCAGCGCAAAGATTGGAACAAAGAAACATCACGAGAAAAAGAAAAGCTACTCGAAAAAATATTTTTTTTCAAATAAATACAGAGGCAACGGAGAAAATAACGAAAACAAGCTGGCAAAGAAATAATTAGTTCAAGCACAAAAGATGCTGCTGCGTAACTGAATAAGAACTCTGTAAGATGCTATATTAAATTCTGGGGCATTGATTAAATAATGTAGATATCTATCAGTGAGCCAAGGACTCGTTCAAGTAATCGATGACGAGTAAGACGCGTAACCATCAAACTTCTCACTTATTAAATTACATCAGGACGACCTATTAACTTGGCCATATACCGGACGTATTTGCGTTTAGTACCCTGTGACTCTCATTGAAACAAATCAATATCAGGTGTTTCTGGCAATAATTTAATTCTATATATCTGCAGGTTATTACCGAATTTCAAACATGCTACACGTGTTGTTTTCTTTAATGTGTGTGGCCTCAATCGGATAATATCAGAACAGATTTTTCATCCAGCGTCTTCGAGAATAGCTAACTGCAGGGATGCCATTGAAATTTAACAGCATAGTGAGTGGCAGAGATCTGTGATATATCTGATGTCAGTGACGGCCCCCCGATAGATTCTTGTACGTTGATCAATTGCGCTTAATATATGCAAAGAAAACACACACACACACACACACACACACATATATATATATATATATATATATATATATATATATATTTGTGTGTGTGTGTGTGTAAACATTCACCACGGAGTCAATGCATCAATACAAACATGAATGTATGTCAAGCCACTTTCAGAAAATGTAAGAAAATCGAGCTTTATAGTAATTTTTGGTAATTGAGAACGGGGTGAAATAATTTGAAATGTTAAATATGAGATACTTCAGTAGTTTTCACTCGTCAGAACGATGGCGATCAGAGGTGGACACAAACTTATTTATGTTTATTTTTTTGGAGCAAATAAGTTTATTACATTAAAAGTGAACGTAAATATATAGTTCAAATGTGGACGATACTGTGTATTTGAACTTAGTGACAGTGATTAGAAGAAATGGTTGCAAATAAACTTCACAGTTCTCTCTGGAAATATATAGGGTACAGGTTGAAATGTGATACCCGTCAGCGTCATTAATAAAAACGAAATGCGTATTACTTATGATGTAAAATAACATCTGAAGAGAAAGTCAGAAAATGTAATTCAGTATTCTTTCTAGATATTCAATTTTCTCGGCCATTTTTACAATGTCTTTTTTATACCTTTGTAAACATTCTTCATACGATATTAATATTCACAAATAAAAAAATCATTTTTTTAAGTTTTATTATTTTTTATCCATTATTCTTCCAAAGAAAGAATATATCCTAAATATATTCTAAAATGTTTTTTCGTTAAAATTGTATCGGTGTGATTTGCTTTTTCCTTCAAGGCAAAATGACGTAATTTTTTAAAACATTAATAATAATACATCATTAAAGATAAGTACTTATATATGCTGTGTCGCTTCAGGATGATGGCAGTCATAAATTTCAACGATGCCATGTCCATTTTAGCTCTTCGTAAAGGTTGTCGCACTGACACTTTTAACGATGAACTTACTAAGAATGTTACATGCAATTTTATTCTGCCGCTTTGTATTTAATCTGTCTTGTGTATGTCATATTTTCTAAGCTCCCATGAGATTTCCAATTGCCATTTTTCATTTTATGTATGCATTTTCTTTGTTTCAGTTTGACAGTCAACACTTAAATTTTTTTTTGTTATATCAAATTGTGTCACTTTTCATACTGTAATTGTCTCCTTCGCTTTCAGTCTCACAAGATTATACAACTCTCAAATCTATGTGAAATAGTAAATCCCTTTACAAATAAAGAAATAAATGTAGAGAGAATACATTATATTTGGCCGTACGAATAAAAAAAAACAGCAATATATGAACACTGATTTTGAATTCATATATTCATCACGACAATAAGATGTGCATATTTCGTAAAATCCACTTGCGACAGACAAAAAACAAACGCTACAAATATTAAAGTATTTTGTCTTCTGGGAATAAAAATAAAAGCCATTTACAAGTTTTAAACTTTAGCCTGCTCGATTATGAAATATTTTTTTTCTGTATGTGTCTCTTAATTCAGCTGTTGCATCCTTTCATTGATTTCAAAGTTTTCTTTCACAATTTATATCGACTCTCAGTCTACCGTGATCAAAATTTATATTAATCACTCGCCCGTTTATATATATATATATATCTATATATATATATATATATATATATAGAGAGAGAGAGAGAGAGAGAGAGATAGATAGATACATAGATCGAAAATCATATATATATACATCTATATTTATACACACACACACTCACATATATATATATATATATATATATATATATATATATATATATATCTTAACGTGTTCGTCGATATATACGATTGATACGTGTTTTTCAGCATTTCGTTAAGTTTAAAATGTCAAGTAAGTATAGTAAGTTGTAATCCGTCGCTATTTACTTTTGTATTTTGAAAAGAAAACTTCTATTTAAAATAAATTGCCTTATGTTCGTCTAAAATATACGAAGAAACACAGATAAACCTATTCACTTAGGTTAGATTTCGCTGTAGATTTTTTAAGAATAAACAGGGATAGATTAAGAAATGAAAAAAATCATTCCTTCTCAACATGAATTTAATTATTTTCCTGACAGTAACTAGAGGACAGAAAGTGCACCCCTGAAATTTCATAGGACATTAAAATATCTAAAGTAACTTTCTGAAATGTCTGTCTTTCTATATGGAAATTTAATATTGGAAAATATCAACACTGATGAAGAGAGACATGAAGCTACAAAATCTGATTCTTCACAAGTATACTGACAATAATATGAAATGAAAATATGAGCCTCGACAAAGTTTTAGAGAGAATGGATACAGAAAAGAACACGTGCATTTCTCCAAAAGAGAAAGATTCAAATTTGGTTTCAATAATGTGGAAAGTCGGCTTTCAAGATTTGATACACAAGAGAGGCATACGTAATATATTCTATGTAAGGACCTTGAGGAGAGCAATGTAAACAACTAAATTTATGAAGAATAACAAAAAACAGGAAATAAGACATGAACAGGCACATAGATGAATTTTTTTCTTTAGAAAGAGAATTATGCAAGTACAAATTTGTCATTCAGTTTTACAACTTTAGTGATTAAATCAATATTCCTCCATGGTCTTTATAATATTGTCACAAATACGCATATATTATTTCATGCAGGTATAATTAAATTTGAAAAATAACACTTAATTGATAGTAGCACTAATAAAAAAGTTCATATGAAATAATAATCTTCAAATGGAATCTGACAAAATTTGGGCCAAAACGGAATATTACTTTACAAATTACAATTATTTAAGTGAAACTACCTTTGCAAATTTTGAAACAATAGAAAAATCTTAATTTTGCTCATAGATAAACCGTTGTGTTCTGATGGGAGACATACTGTTTAAACAAATCAATGGCTGGATAAGTATTTTACGGACACTTCTCCTGTAGAAACAACGGTTAAAAGGTGTTGTAAAGACTTTAAATGCGGTTGTACTGTCATAAATATTTCAGAACTCGGGTCGCTCAAAATCGGCAGTTGTCAAAGAAAAAAAAATCCAAAATCTTCTTGGCCAATCGTAAACTGAAGTTACATGAGATAGCAAAGGAGTTGAACATAACAGAAAACAGTATATTCATCATTTTACATGAGCATTTGACAATGAGAAAGCTTGTTTAATGTGGGTTCCACGTTTGCACAAAGTCGATCAAAAGCAATAACGCATCGACAATTCAATAATTTTTGCGACTGTTTCAATGTGTTTTAACGTAGATTTTTGACAATGAATGAAACATTGATCCCCGAATCCATCCTGGAGTCAAAGTGGCAGTCATCTGAGTGAACAGCCGCAGGAAAAATCCGCCCAGAGCGACCAAAGTCGCAAATATCAGGAGGCTAGATTTAGCTTCCGTATTTTTGAATGCGCTAGTTTTTTTCTTTATGGATTACATTGATAATAAAAGAACAATCAATATCAAATATTATATAGCTATATTCGGGCGTTTGAAGAAAGAAATTGCCACAAAACGGCCACAAATGGAGAAGGAATTAGTGATATTTTACCAACAGATATGACCGTGTGGTAGGCCGATCGTAACGATGGGAAAACTATATGAATTGCACTTTGCATTAATTTTGCATCTACGTCATTCTCAT
Organism: Ascarosepion bandense; assembly: GCA_037127315.1. NCBI lineage: Eukaryota > Metazoa > Mollusca > Cephalopoda > Sepiida > Sepiidae > Ascarosepion > Ascarosepion bandense. The sequence goes on along the minus strand of JBBBDQ010000520.1, from coordinate 91,135 downwards.
TGGCACCCAGCGACTAGTGCGTTTTTGCAGACATCATAAGAAAACTTCATGGGAAAATATTTGACTCCAAAGAAAAGTGATATCAGAAACTGTGGCATATTTTGAGGCTAATGACAATTAATTCTACAAGAATCCAGAGACGAAATGGAATCAATGTATGGACCTAGAAGGCGACTGTTTTGATAACATTTGCCTGAAAGTGTTGTTTTTTTATATTTCTTAGTACAGGGATCTATTTAGTGATATGTTATATGAATATCTGGGAAATTTGAAAAAGAACATTTCTAAAATGAGGAGTTATCATTGTATACAGAATTTAAGCTCGGGCTATTACCATCATTTGCATGTTATTGTTCTCTAGACATTAAGGAATTATTTAAAATAGAGTAGATACTGATAAATTTGAATAACTGCTGAATTGTTTCGTTTTCAGCTATCTGTTAATTACAATACGAAATACTGATGAATTAATATTTGCACAGATTTCGGCATGCAAATATATCCCAATTGATATTATGTACCACTAGATCATCGGAATTTGTTTTTTGTAAGTTTAGTGCTCTTTGAGTCTATACCACATTTCTTTGAAACTTCAGCTCACTATCTGTTTATCATTTCAAGCATGAAAATAATAATATTTAAAAATACGCTGATATCTCTCCACTAATAATTTTCTAGTAATCCTCTCTGTTTATCATTTCAAACAACACTGCTTTTGCGTATATCACTTTTTTATTTATTTATGATAAGACAGCAGAACATGGGTTCATGTATGAAGATAAGATAACATTAGTAAAATATTAGATGCATCTAAACTATCAAGTGCATGTGGCTTAAATAAACAAATTGATGAAACATAACTGATTAAAAGAGTCAGTTAGGCATAAACATATGTAGATTGATACATATGTGTTGTGTTTTGGGCTATGTTATATTTCTTGGTTAAATTGTTCTATATCATGGATAGGGTTTATGTAAACCTTAAAATGCACATAAAATTTGGCACTTTTACCCTTACGTGTTGACCTCAATATCCACCACATACGCACTACCGTCATATAATTATCGAATTGAAGTAGATTGGACCACGTACAGAAATTAAGTGGCCATAATAACTATCAAGCATATTTTTTTTATGTTTACTTAAAGAGCATATTTACAGTCTCAAACCTAATAGAATTTTAAATTGAAACAATTTCTGAAACTCTCCGAAATAAATCTAGAAATCCATAAAATGGCATTTAGTATTATTTCTGATAGAGTTCATTAGATATACTCAAAACATTTGAACAAATCCAATAGTGTTTTTTATCAAAAAAATCATTTCAGTGAAGTGAAAATTCTTTGAAATTTAATGAAACTACCGAAATAAAAGTGAAGGTTTTTATTTCAGTTACACATTGTCAGCTAGTATTTGGGGCTTTTTCAATTTCCGATTATACATGGTCGGATAAAAACAAAACAAACAATCGTTAAGTATTCTATTGTGTACATTTCTAATATTTATTTAGTTTCTATAATGTAAAATCTATAAATATCTAATTTTTCCTCATATGTAAAGAAAGTATTTGCTTTTGTTGTGCTATATTTGTTTTATCGCTTCTCAAAGAGCACGACTTCACGTATCATATCTCATATTTTTTCCTTTATGCAATAAGCTTTCAAAGGTTAGTTCTATTTAGCATTCTTTTCATATGACTTAAGAAATATATTTAGTATAATTTCCCTCAATATGTCATAATGGTGTTGAGTTGATTTGATGCTTAACGCTTTTATTATTTGTAGTTACTTTGCAGTTTACCGAATACAGTATTTATATTTTGAAAAGCATGTACAAACTTTCGTATGATCTTTGTAAAATGATTCAGAATATGGAAACAATAAACCAAAAGCTCTTAAAGAAAACCCGATGGTATTAACATCTCGATTATTATCACCCATGCGTGAATATTGATATATATTCTTTTTATATATACATGATAATAATAACAGCCATTGTTATACTTAGCCCATTGTTTTTCTGATGTAGTTGTACATTTGCAGCCAACGCAATTTTGAATAATGTAGTATTAAAATTTTCTCGGCGTTTGTAGATGAACTAGTTAAAAATTTCTGTTGAAAAAGAGCAAAATATTATCTTGGCATTTAAAAGAGCTTCCAGAAAATGTAACACTTGTTATGTTTAATAATCAGCAATATATATGCTTGTATGAATCATTGAAATTTCTAGTGGTGAAACACTAAATTCACTAATGCAGGAACCATTGAGAAAAGAAAAACTTGATCATTTATAATTTATAAATGAATGTATTATCAGAACTGAAAATCACAACACACACACTGTTATACCTGTATCAGTTTCCTATAAATTCAACACGCATCTGGTCTACCTACCTCAACTTTAGTTGATCATATGATTCTTCTTCTTCTTCTTCTTCTTCTTCTTCTTCTTCTTCTTCTTCTTCTTCTTCTTCTTCTTCTTCTTCTATATGTGCAATGTCTTTTTAGGACGTAGGCAATCATGAAATTCCACTTGGCTGTTTTTCTTCTCGCTCTCAATATTTTTTCTTCTTCCCTTTATCCGACCTGTGAGTAATTTCTAGGCACTCTTTCTTCATTACGTGTCACAGGAACATCATTTGTCCCTTACTGATGTTAAGTACGAGTTCTCTCCTCGATTGAATGCTTCCCAACACTTCATCGTTGCCCAAGTACTCTATTCATGGTATCTTCAGCATCCTTCAGTAAAACCATATTTCTACTGGCTCCCGCCTTTCGTTCATACTTGGTGAGAATATCCAACATTCACTTCCATGGAGAAGGGCAGATATAACATAGCAAACTAGCACCATTTTGTTTGACCTTAATGCAGTTTTCTGTCTTTCAGTATTCTGCCTAACTAGAAACAAAGAAAAGAATGTTTGACTTCAATGTGATATGTGTTCTTCTCTAATGAAGTGAATGTGGGACAGTCAGATCATTCAATGAAGTTATTATAACATTAATTTTCTCTATATTTTTCGTGTGGTAATTGAAAATTTGTATACAAATATGTCGGATAATTTGAGAAACCTGGTTACGTTTGTTTATTTTTATTGTGACTTACTAAACCCAATTGGTTACTTACTGCCAATTTTTTTAGAATAGATTAAGAATAATAAAGTATATAAACATTGTAATAATTCAGTTTTAGACCTTGATTTATTGACGTATCTTTGTCAATAGGGTTTGTAGAATCTTATTATCTTGATAGATTCTTTTCAGATATATATTTCTCAGAGAAATTTGATTTTGTCTTATTTTTTTTAAAGAACTTTGTTTAATGTAGTAACACAATATAATGTGTGGCACAGATACAATATGTATTTAACGTCGAAATATATTGTTCAGCATATAAGTAATGTATCAAGACATCTGGGAATTTCTTTAAAACAAAGTAATTTGCAGAGTGAGAGGAAGATAACTCATGACTACCAAAGATGCACTACTACGCAAGGAATGAAAATCATATACCACAGTGATTGTAATAAAGGGTTTGCTCCGAAATTCTTCGTACGTTTAAAACGCCGAAGCGTACAAGGTCCTAAACGTCATAGAAATGGCAACATAGATGAGAACAATAGTCTGAATAATGTAAATACTGTATGGTATTCCCAGTACCCTTCTCTAAATCAGAATTATTTTTCTCCATGTTTGATGTGATTGTCCAATATTCACTTCGAGACTGGTGGCTTTTATTAAAAGAATTAACTAACCTTTTCTTTTTTTTTTCAGTACTTTGCATACATTTTGGAAAATCTTTTGCTTTCTCTTGCAACTTTGTTTAATGATTTTGCTTATTTGACTGGCTTAATCATTTAGTCCGACAACTTATTTTTATTTATATATTTTTATCGAAAGTGTTGCTTTTAGTATTTTTGCAATCGAGATGTATTCCATTATTCTCGCTGTCTTCACGATCTTCTGACTGAGTTCTTGTAGTTTTCTCTCTGTGACTGCTATGAACACATTGAAATATGTACATATTTTGTTGTTAAAACCGTGGCCGAGAAAATCTACTTCTAGGGGGGGGCATCTAATTCTCTTGAAATTGTATGTGTAATTTAAATAATTCCGATGAGAAGATACATCTTTGTTTTATGTTACTTTCTATTTTGTTTTTATTGAATACGTAATCCATACTTATGTAAACATTTTTTTATCTTAATATATGTCATATGTTACTTTGTAGTTCTAACAGTGACATACTGTAATCATTACTAAGATTAAAGTAAGTTTAGTACTATAAGGAATATTAGTTGCCTTGTTCTATCCTTGTCAGAGAACAATGGATGAGGTAAAGCATGGTATTTATGTGCCTGAAGATAGAGCCTCTCATTCAGAATTATTTCCTATAAAAAAATTATATTCTTTTTGCCATGGATAAAGAACATATATTTCAAGATCCTCAGAGAGAGTATTTTTCATAAGATTAAAGAATCGTGGACACTTCTGTTTGCTAACATTCTAGACAGTGAACTGCAACCTGATAATAGTAAATCAAAGAGTAATACATTCTACTGATAGAAAAGAAAATGAAAACTTCGTATTCAGTCAACGTAATGACAGGCATATTATTTTTAAGTCAGTCAATTTCAAAAAGCTGGGCATATTGCAAGTGGTAATATGAAATATATGAAAGAAATTTACCAAATTTTATTTTTTTAATTTTAAATTTTATTCTATTTGGAAACTCAATTATCTCTGGAAATAAGTAATTATACAAAGAAAAATTATCTGGGATACAAAAAATAATTTTGTAATATTGAAGTTGTTTTTTGTTAACATTTATACAATTATTTCAAAATATTCCGTCCGATCAGGCTACGTAAATTTCTGATATTTTTAAACCTAACCATTATTATTACAATCAATGTTAGTTACAGAATAAAATTGCGATATTCAAATTTGTCTCGTATGTAAATGTGATATGAACACAAAACTGGCACAAAATACTCTGATGCTATGAGATTTTTAAGCAGGTTTCACTCAGTGTGTATCGTGGTGTAATGAATATTGTTTCGGAATGAAAAGTCAAAAAGAATAATTCGAATTCTTGTCAAATTTGCTGCATACACCTACCATGGGAAGGGTACTAATCTAACTTTTTCTCCAACTATGTGGTTGAATATCAGGACAGAACAGATTCTGATGCATTGGGTGGTAATTCGTCTACCATAAAATGTGCTGACAGCCTAATACGGGAAAACATTCTGCCTAATTACTCATGCTTCGTATAAGATATGAATGGCTAACCGTGTATCACGTATGGAAATTAAATGACATGATAAATTATGCAACCTGAAAACAAATACCGAACTTAATTCTACTTAGCCCCAGACACGTGGCATTTAATATTAAAGAAGACATTTCTTAGTGATATTATTAACAATGAAATGTGTTTACTTTATTTATATTGATAAATTATTACAAATGCTGTAAAATTATAATTAAGATGAACACACACACACACACACACACATATGTGTGTGTGTGTGTGTGTATATATGTATATATATATGTGTGTGTGTGTATATATATATATATGTGTGTGTGTGTGTGTGAAAGCATCTCGGCGTACTGTAATGGCTAGCAAGCTTGTCCGGCTAGAACCTGTTACAAATAAGTAGTGAGTCAGATACTGACTGCCCCATACGTTCGGCCTTGTTCCACATCTAAGCAGTTCTTAGAAAATGAAATATATGGGCATCTCGAGGTGGTGTAATGATTAGCAGCATCCTCGCAAGAATCATTACAATGGAATAGTGATTTCTATCCTCACTGGGTATCCATTATTGTCGATCTTGTGCCAGATTGAAGCTGTGCTTCGAAATGTTTTCTCTGTCTCTGTCTCTGCCTCTGTCTCTGTCTGTCTCTCTCTCTCTCTCTCTCTCTCTCTATATATATATATATATATATATATATATATAAGAGATGTTCTACATAATATAAGGCACTGCATAACTTAGCGACTTATAAGAAAACCATAGAGGAAATATAATAATGTTTGTACTGTTGTTGTTCTTAGGCAAAACCATTTAAAAGTTAACATAAAAATCAATATCCATAAAGTTTATGCATCTTTCTTTAATAGACATTTTTTTAAAAAACTTTTAATTCATAACTATGGAGACAGCGTAAATATTAGAAACCTCGGACCACATTGTTGTTGTGGATTAACAATTTAATGAAAAATCATGTTAACGCTTCCTGCAGTGGAAATAATTGACAGTAATAAGTTTGCTTCAAATATATGCTATAAATTTTAATGTATACCAATGATGTTATTCGCAAAAAAACAAAAATTTGGCTATTTTTCAGAGCAAAAATTAACATATTCACTAACCTTTCCTTTGATGTATTTTTACCTGTCAAGCCGCTGTCATGGATACATGAGTTTAAGAAGATATAATAATCTCTTGAGTATAGCTGATTTTAGAAATTCACATTTAGTAAGGATTTAATCGGTGAAGCATTGTTCTAACATATTCAACATAAAGAAGACTATTATTTAATGTCATGAACTATATTATTAAACGAAATATTTTAATCAATTGACAGAGATATATTATGGAAATAAGAAAACTTCTTATCACTTAGATTAATCCAAGTAATTATTTGAATATTTTCCTGTATTATTTATTTATTAAGGGTTTCCTTTAATATTCGATATAAAACTCTATGAACAGTTATTGAAATATTGATATAAACAGTCAGCAAGTTAGTTCAAATTATAATTTACTTTCAAGCATACAAAACAGTTTTGGTGGGATTTTTTTTCATTCTCAAAAACAGAAGAAAAATTAAAAACGTCGGCGACATTATATTATTTCAATGAGTTAAATTTAGAAATAAGTCCAAACTTTTTTCCTACTTAAGATTAACGTATGTTCTGACCTGGATTCTTATTCAAAATATTTAATTATAACAGTCATTTTTGTTTGAACAAACTCTTTTCTCGCACTTCCCGTCCGTGGAATACATATCTGGTTACTTGCTTCAATGATAGTTACAAACATTCAAAAATAAAAAAAGTCCATCGATATTTTTCTAACTTAATCCCGTTTATATTTTATTCTTTCCTTAACTCAATCTTTTTCTTGCTTTCACTTTCTTTCCCTCCTGCGTACTTGCTGAATTCCCACCTTGCTTTGGATAAAATGATTTTAAAAGAAATGTATGTTTGTATATTTCCCTTATGTATAGAGAGTTGCTTTTTATCGCTATACCGACATTTATATGCACTAAGGTTTGTATTAGTATAATGCTCTTACAGACGGAGTGAGACCTCATAATGCTGGGGATGTAATTTTAGTAAGAAATCTGAGACAGCCTAATGAAATGATTATAAGAAAAGTTATAATTTGCGTGCCCGGATTTTAAAGTCCACAAGCATTTGCACACAATTTTAAAAATATAGATTAATGTATAAATTCTAGGTCAGTATTAAGCAATGCGGTGGAGTGTAGGTATCTGAAAATAATTTTACTCAAGGCGCAGGTGTAAAATTTGGCAGAACCAAATGAATGAATACCGAGATGATCATGTAAAAGAATGTTATGCAATTCTGGAGTATGTCGACCATATCTAATACGATAAAACATTCCAAATATAGACCAATTACGCCATTTTTTCTTTGATTCATTAAAACGTGTTGTTATATTTACCTTCAGTCTGTTTGCGAAAATGATTTCAACCATAACATTTTGACAAACTGTTCAGCTGTAAATCTCAATGAAAAAAAACGGCACACGCATAAGAGTCTGAAGACAGGAGGATCTAATGTCTTAATATGTCGGATTAGTTGAAAAGTTCGATTTTAAAGATCAATGCAGACGCACTTGAATAATTTGTTTTTATTCACCGTCTCTTTTCATTCATTTTCACACCATCACAAGCAAACACAGATTAAGACATTCACAGTAAAATGAAGAGCTTAAAACTTCTGATAAAAAAAGTTTGACAGCCATTATTTATGTTTAAACTTTTTAAAAATATGACTCTTCTGATAAAACCATTGAAGAAAAAAAAATTTTTTATCTTCAAATATTGTGGAATTTATTTTCGACTTATATCTCTTTAGGACATATATTAAAAGATTTTCTAACATAATAAAAATAACTGTTGATTAAAATAAAGCTATCTGTAAAAATGGAAATGAATGTCCACTGTAGCCAAAATGTTACAAACTTATCCTTTTAAGAAATTATAGCATCAGACTTATAAGAATATAAAGTTATTCAAATTCTAAATATGTGTTGGACTACCATGAAATATAATAAATGGCATTTTTATTTGCCAATAATTTGATCATTAGATATTGTTAGATAATAGCTTTAGATATTGTTCCTCGTTTTTTTAATTTCTTTTTTTTATAGCCAAGGAAAATCTGCTCAGTATTTTAGTATTCTTTCAGAAAAAATAACTTCCCCCAATAATTAACGCGAAAAACAAAAGCGGTGCGCAGACATTAGAAATGTACGTAACATACTTACAAACACACATACTCAAAAACACACATACTCACAAACACACACAGGAACACACGCACACAGTCACTCATAAATATATATATATATATATATAAACACACACACATGTGTGAGTGTGTGTGTTTAGGCAGCAAATTTTATTTAGAGATGTCATAATAACTAAAATGGAAACATTGTAAAAGTTCTTTTGAGAGTATTTTTGGAGTTTCATTATTTCTTCTATATTTTAACCAATTTAAGAATATCATCAACATCTCGTATGTAGATGGAGGGTTTTTAGTGGTGTTAGTATAAACTTTCCTTTGAACTCTGTCCTCAAGTTTACAAAAGAACAAAGAAAACAAAATCAATTTCCGTGACATTTTAATAGACACAAACATAACACATTTAGCACATCCCCACATAAAGAAAAGAAAAACAAAAAGCAAAGAATATTACACAATCAACTATAAGAAGGAATGCCCTAACTACTACAAAATAGTACGTATACACAACCTAATTAACTGAGCACAAATCAAGTCCTCAACAAAAAATCTAATTTATTCTGAACTAAAATATATTAAGCAAACACTCATTAATAATAATTTCCCAATCCATATTGTAGATGAAGAATTAAGACGATATTTCAGAAACCTCAACGCACATCACATAAAATAAGCTACTTTTCACGAAAGACCCTTTGTCTATCAATCTTTTCTACTGCAACCAGATACTCGATAACTACAAAAAGGATGAAAAAATCATGAAAAATGTCATTCGTACAAATATATCTCCGGTTGTTCATAAGAAAATTATAATTAATATTATATTATAGAAGGTACCATAGGCCTAATATTATGTTCCATAAAAACCCCTCCCCACTCACTAATTTGCTACGTAAAACCAACATTATATATCAATTCAAATGTAGCTTGGGAGAATGTATCTCTGAAATCAAAACAAATATGTATGTTGGGTTTAAAAACTACATTAATTAGACTACTTACATTACAATTGTTTGAACATTCGTCCATTTCTAGATGTCTACAACAACATTCCTGTTTACATTAACAGTACAAAAAATAGTGATCGATAGCAGAATTATAATAGACCAAGAAAACAACAAAAGTAAACTATTGTTTCTCGAGGCAATATTCATTTGAGCCGTCAATTAATACAGTAAGCAACGAACACTGTAAGAATTATCTTTAATGACTTAAAAATATACAATTATGTCATGCTTTAACACGTGCATGACCATGACATTAAAACATATAACATAATTCCATTTTGGATCATGTTCACGTTCTAATAAACGCTAAGAAATTTGTCAACCGTTATACTTGAAGCAAAAAAAACAGTAATTTTTAGCAACACAAATTTTCTCTAATTTTTTTTCCCATAACTCACACAACAATTTCACTAAAGTACTAGATTGGCCTTTAGTTAATCTGATTTTTCTATTGCACGTCTCAGCAGTGGATCTGTGTTCTGGCATAGGGCCTTCAAGTCAATTTGACTATTGTCACATTTGATGAATGTCAGTCGTTATCTTATTTTGTAAATTCGTCATATTTTTATCTCTTAATGTGTTTAATCTTTTTTCACGCTCAGTAACCCTTTATTCTTAGTTGCTTTACCACCCTAATGTGATTAATATTATTATAAAAAAGAAAGCGTCAAATAATTACATATGTTCCAACAATTGAATTAAAATGGTATATTCAAGAGAAAGATTCGGCATATCTCTTCAAAACAAAGTAAAACTTTTGTGCTGTAAAATGTTGAACTGGCATATATGAATTAATGCAACAAAAAGCATGCAAAAGAAATACCTTAGATTTGATTCAAATATTAGAAGTAGATATGTTTTACATGAAAGAATGTAATGCTTGCACAGGAATTACGGAGGATTAATCTCTTTGGTGTGGAGCATTTATGGTATCTTGCGTTTATCTGCTCGTAATTTGAAATTTAGATCTGCTGTTCTGAAAATTCAAAAACTTTCAACTTAAAAAATGTTTTTCATATAAAATATTTACTATGGGAATGTGCGTTGTGATCCAGTGGATATCGACTCGGAACGAGGAATCGGAGAGCCTAGTTCGAATTCCAGTTGAATTCGTTGCAATCATATACGCACAAATACCTTTGGGAAAGGTATTAATCCGTCTCTTCCCTCCAGCTATGGGTCCAATAACAGGACAGATTGGGTTCTATTGCCTTGGCTGGCAACCAATCTACCGCAGAAAGCAATAGCAACCAACAGCTGGAAAATCTTCTGCCCAGCAAGTCATGTCTCTTTCGAGACATTATCGCCCCAGCGTGTTTCACGTATGACACTTAACTAACTGATATTTACTATATGAACGGATTGATTTTCATGTTTTAGTTGTGTGATTTAATGAAAATGTACAATGCCTATATTTTCAATTTATTGTTTTAAATTTTTTATTTTGCAATCATTGGAATTAAAGACATGACACTCTTCAGTCCGTTTCAGTGCCAGTAGCTGTATGGAGGTTTTAAGCATACTTGAGACACGACAAACTATCGAAATTATTCAGAAACCAGTGATGTTATATTTCACCACTCTGTTGTAATTGGTCTATCAAAAATTGGCTAAACATTTCACCACTTCATATTGACCAAAATGACTGATCTTACATTACAGACTATCAAATTGAACCGGAATTCTGATTTCTTGCTTATATAATAAATTTAACCGTAAAAAAATTATAATACAACTTTGATCACCATCATGTTTTCATGAACTATATCTTGTCATTTCTTCAATCTTTCCTATTATATATTCTCATTCCTATTCAATACATATAACCTTCTGCTTCCTAGTCTCATTTTCACTTTGCTTGAAATAAATTTATTAAGATATATCACGAACATAATCTCGATGTTATATCTATTTAGGATGCTATTAAAAGAATAAACATATTACTTTTTAAAGCTGAAATTAATATTTTGGTGGCTTTGATGTAATAAATATATTATTCCTCATGCAGATTTGAATACGTTGTAGATGATACTCATCATTTGAGTATATATGTGTTTTGGGGGATATGATTAATAGATAGGTGATACCTGTGTTGCATGTTGCAATTTTGTTGATGATGCAATGTGTAATGCAGGTTTTTTTTTTATAATTTGTAAGAAATTATATGATTATTTTGATAGGGTTCATGATGATTTCTTGATTTTGTTTAGTGGCATGTAAATTTTTGTACCAAATGCGAAATCTAAATATTTTCAGGCAATTATTTCTTTTTTCTAAAATAATGTTTTAGTGATAAAAATTATAACTACTATAACGTTAGCTCGGACAGGAGAATCCGATTCCAATATTTCTCAAGCATATTTGCAAACAAGTGAATGTAATGTATCCAGCGATAATTGAACGCTGCACTCACATTGTAAATTCAAGGTAATTATACTTCCCATCAAGCGTATATCCAAGCTTAAAACTTGTTATTCCCTAGCGATCAGTCATGTCGTTAATGAACAGATTCGACGTTACTTTATTTTGTAGATCGAGATGTTGTTTGAATGTGATTTGTCTGTAGGTAGCATTGGAAAAGGAAGATATATTTGTAGAAGTTAAACATTTTTCGTATATTAGTGAATCTTGAGACAATAGGCATGACAGGAGTTAAGTATGCCGAGAATACTGTTAACATAAAGTGTCTTCACAACTATTTCAAAGTAAACTGAAACAAGTTTTTTAAATCATTTCACACCAAGCAAGGGAGTACTACAACTGATGTGCAGGGGGTTACACAAGAGAGTTAAAGGTTTAGACTTTTAAAAAAATGAGGAGAAAGAAGAATCAGATACAGGGGAGAATGGGAAAGGGCAAGAAAATGAGGTGAACACAGGGGTGAAGAGAGTTACGAAAGTAGAGAGAGAAAAAAAGAACAACATACACTGGGTGATATGAACAGGCTGGATTTAAGTGGATGTTAGAGGGGTATTGACTTTCCATTTAAAATCCTGGAGGTAGTAGCCGTCAGGAAAACAAGTATGTGGGAAGGAGTTCTACAGGTGGAAGCGCGAGAAAAGAACTTGCTGATGTAGAATTATCGCCTGTATTTGGTTGTTCTAACTGTAAAGCGGTGGGACCTTGATGCCAGTCTGGTTGCACGAGTAAATTGTTTGGAGGGGGTACCTGTGATCTAAGTTGTTCGGAAGAGAATCCATGAAGATATTTGTAGAAGAGACAAAGGGAAGCCACATCTCGTCGATGAGAAAGTGGCTGGAGTCGAGCTGCCAGGTCGGGACCAATCACATTATAGAATGGCATCTTTTGATTTGAGCATGTTTTTTAGTGACATAAAGATGATTGTGGGCTTAAAGTATTGTAATATATTAAGGAACATACACCAGTATGGAATAAGGAATCATATAATTTACCTTACAAGCCTGTTTAAATGTATGACTCTACGGTGATTTTCCAATTATCAATAAGAAACAATATTTTTCGTGGTTAAAACGGACAGGAAATTTTGTAATTTTAATCGTCTGCTTTCTTAATAGAAGGTAGAAAAAGATGGTATGGATTTAAATTTCATAAGCAATCTCACTAATTACGCTATATCGACAAAGGATATAAGAGACTAGGTCTATACTCATGTTGCATATATTGTGACTTAACATAATAAACGAAAATTATGTTACTAGGTTGGGCTATGTAATAATATAATGATAATCCAGAATGCTCTTAGACACAACAAGCCTCATCTGTTATTCTGATCTAATTGTGAATATTTTAATTATTGAACTAATTAAAAACAGATGAAATATTCATATAAAGATGGCTTCTGGTGATTTTTCAGAACTAAAATGATAAATACTTGATTGATATCAACGGAAACTAGTTTCTCGACAAACAGATATAAAACTTCTTGTGTAATATTAGATATAGAATTTTTTAGTATTATTGTGACAAATATATTTCCCTGCGAGGTTCTTAGTGGCGATATTCTGCATGTCGATCGATACATTTAACCAAACATGTGGAAATCGTAATCATGGGAATAAACGAAAAATGCAAAGAAATAGACAAACATTATCAGTTAAGTGCCCACTTAAATGTGGATATGTTTGGAGAGAATAATGTTCTTTTCCGCAGTACCCTTTGCCAAATGCACTTAACAAAAATGGATTTGTTGTAGATTTGAAAGTGAAGAGATGAGAAAAAAATGACAATAAAAGGCAACTATTCAACATCGGAACTGCTTGTCGGAATGTAAGTATCTGGGTCCCCAAAATTTTTTTTTAAAATGTAGAGTATCTCTTTGATAGAAATTGTTGAATGTTTCCAATATCTAAACATCCTAGTGATTTCATTGTCAGGAATTTCATATTGATTTTTCCACAGATAAGCTAGTCTTATTCGAAGAAAAAAAATGAAGACTTTTCCGATCATCTGAATGCTTTTAATCATTTCAGGGATGTGTCTGTGAGGGAGAATATTTATCAAATTATTGTCCGATGGACATAAATTTTGGTTAAACGATCAACTCCCTATCATAAGAGATTTGATTTGAAAAATAAAAAATAATAGACTATATATTTAAAAAAACTTAAGGGATTAACTAGACTGGCCTCGAGATGTATAAGATTATTATTGAGCTGGTTAGCTTCAACTGTAAATTCTAGCTAACAATTACTTTTCTTGCTTGTGGAACTCCAATTCAGCTCCATACATTCCAGATAATTTCACTCTGAAAATTTTAAATGCAATATCTAATTTTTCTCTATTTTTTCCTGGTTACTCGTTCCTCTTCTACTTCATTAATAATTTTTCTGTTTCTTAATTCTTACTCGTCCTATAATCCATGGTCTTAGTGGCTTCAATGCTTTGCAAGAGATAATAATAACAAAAAATATTTCCTCTCTTGGTGATTTAGTGTGATTGCTGATAGACAATGTCGAAAATCGCAAAGCTATGATTGCGTTTCTTTAATTATATTACTTTCTTATACGCAAATACTACTAAAATCCTGTTAGTTAAATGCCTTAAAATATTTGTCTCTAATTTTCCTTCATCTTCTTTTATATCTTTAGTTTCTAATTTACCACGCAGTGTGGACTTTGCATAACGAAAATGATTGAATCTGACATAATTCTACATTGAATGTAAATAAAGTTAAATGGAATGGACAAGTCGTATTTCTTTTCACGTTCGTTTCTATATGGGTACACAAAATGTCACAACAAATGATTATGATCATACTGCAGTAAATAAATAAAAACGATGAACGGAAGTAATTTTCAGCTGACCTGCCTCGTTAAATGAGAAAAAGTTTTGAAGAATTTTTAAGTTTTTCCTCGTTTAACAAAGTAATATTCTCATATGAACATAACGTATTCTTTCCTTTGTATTATATATATATATATATATATATATATATATATATTCCCGAAACTCTATCAGTAACTCATGTCAACAAATATCTTCACAGCAATGCGTGTAAATTTTGTTAACAATGAAGCAAAACACTTTTGTGCATTTACAAGATTAGAATGCGAATTTTGCTACCTCGTTAGCTGTCTTCAGTTTAAGTTTACCTCCTAGAAGCCGGTATCTGCGTAATGAAGCAATTTAAAATTTTCTCTTGGGTGACAGTTCATTTACAAATATGCAATCAATATGTCCTAATTTAATAGCCACTGATCGTAGTTGTTCCAATTTGCACTCAAATTGTTTATTTCGAGAATGGAGACTAATATTATCACCATAATTCTTGGCCAATCACAAAAGTTTAACTATTTATAAATTTTCCAGATTTAAAATTGTTTCTTACACATTGGTATGTGAGTGTGTATATATGTGAGTGAGTATATATATATATATATATAATCATTATTATTAAAATAATGACAGTCTTTGGATGTATTTTCAAATGGGTAATATCTGAATATCAAAATTGATATTTGGAATATATGTCAAATTATATATAAACAGAGGTATATTTTCGTTCAATTTTAGTATTCCGTAGTGCTTGCAAAAAACTATTAAGAAAATAGAAATTTTTAGGCTTAAATTCCAGATAATTAATCAGTTAGGAATATAGCGCATAGAAAAAATTTTGTCGTTTTTTAAAATCCCAAATTTTACTCCATAAAAATTTTAAAATTTTCAATCTTTCTTCAAGAAATAACAAACGTAAGAAATACATTTTGCTTCATATACCAGTGTTTTTCAAAAAATAACATGGAATGTAATTACTATTTTTGAATGTGTTAGTATTAATGTGTAATCAGATAAAGGTATAATTTCAACTGTTAAATCATATTTTAAAACATCGTCTTGACTTGTGAATCACAAAATTTCTTCGAAAGATTCCATTCTAGTGCAAAATGCTGGAACTTATTTATATTAAATGGCAAAATGTACTAATATTTGGAAACTATACTCTTAGGCTATCGAGGGAATATTTCTGTGCTAAATTGCTCTCATAATAATGGCAGATTCTCATAGAATTTCTTTAAAAATGTAGCCTTATATAATAAGATGTTATAATATGTATATAATTCACATCTCAGCGATGAACATTTTCATTATATTAATGGAAAATGACCGTTTATCACATATGAATGCTCCGTGCTACGATATAAAAGTCTAATAAAATCCTTGCTGTAGTGCCAGCCTCAGTAATTATATCTGCATTGTAATGTTCACGTTATCTTTAAAGGGCTTGATTTTGAACAGTTTGTGTTTTTTGGTATTTCTGCTAACGTGGATCCAACATACTCATTTCAAGTTTTAGTCTATGAGGTGAGTGTTATTATCATTGATATCTTTTTCTAGTTCGTTTCCAATGAGAAAATATAAACTAGGAAAAATATAGAAGATATGGAATTGTATATATTTAATCAATTTCCATATTTCGAAATGTTCTCCTTATTTCTATTTCTATAGCATCGTTGTATACCTGACCTTCTTTAGGTGATATACATTGAAGATGCGAAAGGAACATTTTTCATCCACGGTTGTAGATTTTTTTTAAAACGTCCAGTGCTATTATTTGAATATCCCAGTATTAATGTCTTTTTTTAGTAACTCAGTTTCCAAACATTGTACTCCTTCTGCTGTGACAAGGTATTGAACTCAAAATTATTTGTGTCAAGGCAATTTTAGATTACTCCACCGAATTTCAATTTCTCTAAAACAAGTAAAAAATAACAAATCATTCTTAAATATTTAATGCAGTATTTTTCCTCGTTTATCATTTATTTATTAATAAAGTAATACGTTTTGAATAACATATTACATGAATATAATGATACTAAATGACAATTGTATTTTTGTTATATAGCAATAACTAATTTTCATTCGGATATACTCTTATAAGATATCTTTAAGAGTAACGGATAGACAAGTATTTGCTTGTATTAATAATACCGAATTCGAGAAAGGATATATATTCAGCACCTGTTAATTGATTTTAAATGAACAGAAAATGAATGTAAAAAAGCTGTAACACATACATCATAAACATTTCTAAATGAGAAATTTTATTTCGCGAAAAGAAAATTATATGTGCGATTAAATCAAATAGATGCAATCTCCATATTTTAAAAAATACTCATAAACTTTAATTAATCAGGTAATGATAGCATGAAACCCGATTTCAATAATATTTTTTTCACTTAGGTATCTAAAAATTAGTTAATCTCCCGCTGATTGCGAACGCAACGCTGGAAACGCACGATTTTTCAGTGATTTAAATTATTGGCTACATAGATTTGATATCGTTTATCCTACAGTTTTAGGTTTCACCTATATTTAGTAATTATTTTTTAAGTAGGTGGACGCAGGAAGTATAATTTGAATAGAATATTAAATTTCTTGGTATAGCGATATCAACCTATTCCAAACATATACGAACTCTCCGCACCTGAATGTTCAGAGATTCAGAACAACAATTGAAATATAAATCTCATTCATTTTAATGGTGTTATTTGGTTAGAACATCAAGTTATTTTGTAATCACTTTTTTCACTGAAACATATTTACAAAAAATTCTGTTTCTTGAATTTAATGTTTAGTTATTTTTTCTGCGTTCACACATAAACAGTAGTAAACATTTATTTCTTGTTCCTCTATACTTTCTGTTACCGGACTTCTTCAAAGAGAGAATATAGGTTTCATTGCCATGTATTATTATCTGCATTTTGAAATTCTAATATCCGGCATTCGACACTGAGACCTGAAGGGGAATTGGCATAGCAAACGAAGCATTCCAGATGATGAGTAAAGTATTAAGCAACAAAAGTATTTCACTAGAAACAAAGAGGAGAGTACTGGATGTGATGTCTTTTTTTCAATATAGCAGTGAATGTTGGACAATGTCTTTGAAAATGAAGGAGTAATGTTGAAGCAGCTGAAATGTGGTTCTACAGAAAGATGCTGCATGGATCGAACATGTGAGCAATGACGGGATTTTGCAAAGGAGGGAGACGAAAAATAAATTAATACTGAGCATCAGGAAGAGACAACTAAAGTTCCCGTGACATGCAAAGACGATGGAGGACTTGGAGAACTCGTTACTAACAGGCCAGATAAAGGGAAAAAGATACATAGAAAACAGCTGATAGTATATTTGAAGGAGCTGATCAGGTGGATGTCGGGACGAGTGTTGCATGGTGCAATAAATGAAAGCGTGCTAAGAGTCACCAGGGTCAGGTACAGGTGGAAAGCCATGATCGCCTACGTCCTGAAAGGATATGATAAATAAAAGAAGAAGAATATTCAATTGTATGTGTTTTCTCTTTGTTAAATTTTTGATAGGGGTGGAGAGAGAAACTGAGTAACCAATAAATATGTTCAGCCACCTCGCACAACTGTCATATATATATATATATATATATATATATATATATATATATATGTGTGTGTGTGTGTGTGTGTGTGTGTGTGTGTGTGTGTGTGTGTGTGTGTGTGTGTGTGTGTGTGTCGAATTTGAAGCTCGGTCAAACTGCAGTTTTGAAGATTCCCAAAGCCTTCCGCACATAAAATTATTTATAATGTTTTTTCTCTTTCTGCCTACTCCAATTTTGTTGATTTATTTTTCTGTTATTTCTTTATCCTATGTTCCCCATTACATAACAGTTGGTTAATATTAAGGTTATAAATTATATGTCAACGAAGACATATTTTTAACTGTTAATAGACTGTAGGGTAAATTAGCAATAAAATTATATAATCGCATACAGTCTTCTAGGATTTCATGTAAGCTGATATATTTGCATTACCTTTGCCTTGAGATATTTTAAATATTTTTAAAAGTTTTAAATAAATTCTCATTCAGTGTACTATAATTCCTCAGGTATATATATATATATATATATATATATATATATATATATATATTTCATAAAAGATATTATTTAATGCTACTCATGAAATATAATTTTTACAGTTGAATGTCTCCAGTAATATGGAAAAGAATAAATATCATTGGTACTTCATGATTATCTTAAGAAAAATTACACCTGTGAGCAATTTGATAATCACAAGATGCGTGATACTGAATTAATATTTAAAAAGTAAAAATTTATATAACTGAGAAGTGTTCTAAGAAAGGAGGGAAAAGGGGACATAGATATAATTGAAACGAATAGCGAATGGAGGCATCTTAAATATAAATGTAGTAATAAGTATACGTTACACGTACATTTCTTTGGAAAACACAGATTACATTTATAAGCTGTTTTAATTTCATTATCGAGAAAGAAATTTTTAGTGATAATAAATTATTTATTTCATATTGTATTCCAGGTCAATAAAAATTCTGGTTATTCTTTTATCTAATAAGACACAATTATAAAATTTAATCAACTGTAGTACCGTTAGCTTAATGTTGGTCATAAAATAGTCTTGCTGTTAATGTTATTACCTTATTAAGAATTAAGGATGACTTTAAATGGAATGTTAATTAGAACCTTTTTTGTTCTGAGGAATGGCGATATTGCGTCGTGTTTGAAAATGATTAAACTAATTATGTAGTCTATGTCGTGAAGTTAGCACTATTTTGAAACTAGTGATTATCAGATAATGTTCAAATGCTTTAATTAATAAATATTTACTTTACGTATATGGACAACAATATTTTGGCAAACACGTGGATATATAAATATGTTGTTAATAAATAATCTACTAACCAACAGAAACAGCAAAGACGCCACATTATAATAGCATGGCAAACAATATGCATCGATGAGTAAGGCAGATTTTTCAGAGATTCTTCATCCCTTATTATCTGACCCAGATCATTAAAGATTCCATCCGTTTCCCGGATGCTGACTGCCAGTAGGCTAAACCCCCTATACTGGCAAATACACTGCAAAATATTTAAGTGAAATTAATTACCTAATCTGTGGCCAGATTGTCTCCAGATCAATGACATCCTCTGATTTACAGTTCAAGAGAACATGTTTTCGGCATGAGAAAATAAAGTAGTAAAGCTCTCCTATATAAACAAAGCACATCGGCCAATCTTCTTCAAATATGCTGCCACTAAAACCGCTGCCCTAACCTAAGAATAGACACTTTTTGGAATGGAATGTTTTATATTCCCTAAAGTATTCATAAAGAGAGTTATCGCCGGTTCTCCCCTGAATGTTTTGAAGCTACAGCACCCCGTCACCACTACTTCAAACTCCATCACAACGAACATTGTAATCTAGTCCTTAATTCTTTCAGAACCGCAAGCAATCATTGAAAGAGAATTCTGTAGACCGCATAGTACAAAATACGCGCGAACGTTCAAAGGCAATGTTTAAAGAAAAGAAATTGAATCTCGAAAATTCTAGATCACCAACAAAATTCCGAACAGAGACAAATCTGCTTTGTCTACAATTCTAAATTTCCCGGAGGTCATATACTTTTTGATAAAGTAAAACACTTGATAGTTGTCTTATACACCAGAATTATTTCCGATTATAGCAAAATACTTAACCGCTTTTTGGGGAAATTAAAAACAAATTTATGGAAGGTCTCAACTTAAGCAATCGAACATTGTCCCAAAGCAGAAACACTAGTTTCATCAGTCACATCAGCAAATATGTAGAGGTCATTATCAGCAAGATTGTCTAGCACCAGGATATGAAAAAAATTTCCGATAAGATCAGTGCGGTTTTCGATAAGCTGCCGTCGTAAATATCATTACACAAATAATTAGTGGGGCATATAACGATACATACTTTTTCTTTATAAACGTTTTACCTCAAGCAAGGTAATACTGCCTCTGGTGCGCAAGGGTTAACATAAGATGTTACTTATAGAATAAAGTAAATGTTGCAATGGGTGACAGAGAATGGATAAAAGAAGGATATGTACACTGGTCTGAAGAGGAATCAGGTTACGAGATTAGGGTGAAAAGGAAGGAGAACATGAAAAATGTTTTTCAGGGAATGGATGCGAGTCAAGTAGATAAAAGTTGGCAATTGACATTGCATTTAAATACTTACAGATTGTAGCACTTACTGAAGGAAATATACGGAAAATAAATCCATATACGGTAAGTGCGAGAAAGAAGCTGTTAGAGCAGAAGTTGAGGTTATATTTAAACGGTTTCATTTTTAAAGGGTGGAACGTATTAGCTAGTCTAGGAGCTCGAGTAGATTAATTCCGAGTCAGACTCAGAACTCCCCCAATCAAAACGAACGAATGTCTTTTCTAGGATGACTCGTACCTTTGAGACGATATTGAGCTTTAGACCCATGCCAGGCCTCAAGTGGAATTCTTAAATACGTTTCATTGGCAACGAAACAGGAAAATGATATACTTCATATTCCTTTCCTGAAGGTAACTGTCATTTCATGTTATCCTCTAAATTCATGAGATCCATTCAAACCAAAAATGGCATACTCTTGTAATATCTCGTCCGGAACTGTTCAGGCTTCATTTTCTAGTTATAAACTGCCTAGAATTTTTGCAGAGGTAATATTTTCTAAACTGTAACCTCTATCTCGCTCTCTTTCAAATAGGACATGGTGTATCTATCACTGCACTATCGCTACGAATTTAGAAATAGTTCAGAGGAACAGCATCAACTGTTTAAACCAGCTCTGATCTTCATAACTAGGTCCTGGAATACCACTTACATAGTAGCCATTCAGAAACTCTTCTTCCGTATCTCATCGGCGAGAAGTAAGTTCTAATCAAATAGCTTCTTCCCACGAACCATAGCCAAGAGAAAAGAATTTCAAGAATATATTTCCCCGATTTTACAATGTTGATGTGATCTAATCTAAAGTCAATTGTTATCTTTGCCTCGTATTCATATGAAATATTAAACAAACATGCTAACTTAATGGTCCCCTAGTTTGTAGAATGTGAATAATAGTGTAAAATACTGTTAATATTTTTAGTCAGCATAAAAGAAATTATCGTTATGCCAATGCATGTGCAAGAAACCCACGCATGTATCAACACAAGATATGTAGACTTGAGTGCTTTTATACATGCTTGAACTAATCTTCTCAAAACTCGTAATAGAGAAAGCTATACTTGCAACTACAGTGTCCATGCATTGAAATTCAATCTTGACTTCTCTTTCTGATTCTGCCTGGCACGAATCACATTTATCTGTTCGTTGATGTCTCGTATTTCTTTGCATATAGCATATTGTAACATTTGCTGAGACACGCAGCTTAAAGTTGAGAAAATTGATAAATATTTAGCAGTTGAGAATAAATGGTGACCAGTTTAGATTTAATTTACCCAAGCATCTACCCCAATTGGAATAATAACTGTCTTTTACACTTGTAAAGAAAATTCTTGCATGCAACTGTTGCGTATTAACTTACATGCCGAATTTGAGTTAAAATTTAGAGCTGGATATCAACATTTTCTGCTTGGTGATTTTTTTAATGATAACGAGAAACATGAGCTTTTAAAATGGTTAAACTGAGTACAAATTCTTTATCAAAACCTGAATTTGAATGATATAATATTATCTTACCTGTGCAGGATACTTATATATATGTATATAGAATTTCATCCGAGTAGGGTTCTTAACTTTCATTTGTGTATATATATATATATATATAAAGACAGACAGAGAGACAGAGAGGGAGAGAGAGAGAGAGATAGAAAGAACGAATAAAAAAGAAACTAGATCCAATCCAGGTACTGGAGATTACATGTTAAAGAAATTATATGTGTGTTTTTCTAAAGAGATTGCATAAAGGATAAATATTAAGTGTAATTTATCATATGGTTAAATAGATTTTCCCCGTATTAATATTGCATACATTAGTGCAGCAAACATATTTGGATAACACAAAATATACGTAAAAGTTTGCGTGTTTCCTGTATTGGAAAGAAGTCTGTGTTTGTCACACAAAAATCTCATTATTTATATCAACGTTTGGCGAAAACTAAACGTGGTCTTATGGCAAGATCACGTTGAGACTAATGCATTACGTCAGCGCTCTAGGTAAATATCATATATCCCCACCTACTATCTGTGGAATCCTCTCGTTCACTAAAAGACTTTTCAGGTTTTAGAAAAAAGAAAAGAATGTTTATTCTGAAAATTAATTTCTTTATTTTCTTATGTTATACAACGTTCCAAAGTTTTTGGTGATAATTTAATTATAGCAGAGTTTTTTGTCAGAATTCTTTTGTCATGCTCTTAGTAGTCCTACTGTCAATCTCGCAATTGACAACATTCACAATGTTCCGGAATCTTATCAGTCCTGACATGACACCTCGATTTCAATTACCTACACACCGCCGTAAAGTTGTGTGTTGTGTATAATTATTTCGAATCAAATTTGCTCGTATGATATTAAATGCAGTACAAGATTGACAGCAAGTTCTCACAGTTTTACTCTTGATATAGCTAGATGTGTAGAATCACTTCTACATGCATGTACATACTTATATACATATCGCCATGTACGCACGTGCCAACACATAAACTCACATACTTATACATTAGTACCGCACGTGAAACCTCTTTTTCCCGCGCTTTGTTCAGACATATATAAGCTGAAGTTCACACGTGTCTAGACCAGTTAGAAACTGCTTTTCGGAGCTAACAGTCCGAATGCCGTTTATTTCCTTTCCAACTCACATACTGCGCTAATTGAGTTTAGCAATTAGTTACACCAAAAATATTTTTGTCTCTTACAATCATACTTCACTGCATATATGATTATATTCAACTACTAATTATTACAAACATCATATTTCCTTTTTTCAGGAACTCTTCCTGTATGAAAATTGATGCATTTTCTTCAACATCCAAGAGAGAAAACTGTCCACTAAATCTTGCACGAACAAAATAATCAATCCTTTAACTATGTTTAATACATTGTTCTTATTCTTCTTATATTGTGCTCTGAGTTATTTTTATTATTAATGTGGTGCATTGGACAACCAGTCAATTTTATAATGGTGACTCTACTTTTAAATTACTACCATGTTGTCCAGTCTCCAACAGACATATCAGTAATTTTTAATTTTATAATTTCATTTTTTCTAGTTTTTTACTTTTAAAACTTTCTTCATTTTTTTAGCTAACATATCACATACGATTTACAAACATTTAAAGACAATATCTATCGTCATATTCTTTCGTTCTGAAACTCGATTTAGATGGTCCTTGATTCGCACAGAAAGTTTCACGTTTCATTGTCTGTAATCCTCTTGGGTCTTGCATTATCACCTTTCTCCGATCGAAGTGATTAAAACAAAATAGGAATTGTATTTCAAATGAGATTAAAATTTAAATAAAGCCCTCCAATGAGGGAACTGACATAGCACAATAAACAAAATACATCGTAATAGATTAAGAAGTGCGAAAGCGGTCACATTGAACAATTTAGAAAAAATAGATTTCATTGAGAGAAGAAATTGCGCTCATAAGAAAACCATTTTCTAACAGCAGCAATGTGTTCATTGAATGAATGCCAATTTCAATAATGTTTTAAACGTATAAGATTGTTCTGATATTGTAGAGACTATTAATCCTCGAATGCAATACATCACCAAGAATATTTTGAAGTGGGGATTTTTCTAAACGGAGCCTACGGATGGCATGAGACCGAAAGTATGAGTGAACACAGTGAGGGTATAATTCTTAATTTTAAGGATTCTAATGAGTGGATCTTGGTATCTGTCACACCCGTCGGGGTGAACAATAATATGTAAAATTCATGCAGAACGTTTGAATAATCTACACATTATTTTATTATCTCTATTGTCGCAAATATACGATTTGGTTTTTATTATTATGAGGGGTGGTCTTAAAAACTGGTCTTTTCTTCGCTTTAAAATAATGTCCGTATTTTTAAAGCGATGATCTTGAACATTTGGTTCATGAGAAAAAAGTCTAGTTTTGTGATTGGAATATTAAAAATACAACGCTATCAAAGCAAACAAGGAATCTGACCTTTTCTGCGTATGTGTTCTACTTGCCCACGTTTCTTGATATGAAACTAAATCCACTGTTAATACAAATCATTGATCTTTTTTTTTTTGGCGTTTTCACTTTTTGAACGATGTTCTATATTGCAGCGTCTTACCCATTCCCTTGTGTAAATAGAAGAATCTTGTTCGCGAACATGGTTAACTGCCCGCTGAGAAAATACAATTGCTTTAACGAGACTATTCATACTTTATGCATGGTCAATTCAATATATTGTCAATTACTGCTTACCCACCCAACACCGCCTATTTACATCCTTCAAGCGAGATTCGTGTCTAAAGTGATTGAATTGGGAATTAGACACAAACAGATTCATACAAGACTTGTGTGTGTCCAATAGTGTGTGTATTTGAGACTATCAACTCCATAGAAAAGTAAAAAGAATTAGTAACCTTGGTGGATATTTTTAAACTTCTTTCAGTAATCGTGCATTCTGTCCAGGCGAGATTAGATTCAAGCAATAGAATCTGTCCGTAAATTTTGCTCGTGTTAGGGTTTACTTTATTTGTTTTTATATAAATATTCATTTATTTCTGGTAGCTGAAAGGAAATTAGATAAAGCAAATCGCAAAGGTCAGTGGACATTTATTTCTTTTTGTTAAATGTGGTATTCTGTTCTTAGACTTTGATATATGTTTTAAAATATATTATAGTGAATCAGCGAAGTGTGTTATAAAAATTTGCTGTCTTACATATAAAGTGATACACTCGTTATTTGAAAGATCAAAATTATATTTGAATTTTAATATTGCACTGAACTTTTCCAACGGTCAATCCTTTTTATTAGAGCAGCAAACACGCATTTCTACTATTTATTAAATTTATTTTAACAGAAGGGTTTTTCTTGGAATATCGTTTTCATTACTCTTTCTCACTCTCTCTCTCTCTCTATCTATCTGTCTATCGCTGAAACACACACACGCATATATTTATATATATATATATATATATATATATATATATATATGTGTGTGTGTGTGTGTGTGTGTGTGTGTGTGTGTGCGCGCGCGCGTGTGTGTGTGTGTGTGAAGCGATAATTAGATAATATATAAAAGACGTCAAACAAATACATTGTTTTCATCTTAAGAGAGAATCGTGTTATTGATTTAACAACCTCTTATATATATATTCAGTAAAATGAATTAGACCACTCTAGCTATTGGGCGCGTGTAATGATAATATACACGCTAAAATATTTGCCTTCTCCTGCTGAACGCCCATAGCCCAGAGGTAGATTCGCCGACTGACGTCAATTCGGTCGGGTTTCAGTCCTGGGTTAAAAAGCAATTGGAGTCTTATCGTACTTATGAGCTGTGATACAGCGAAACAGATCTGTCTGTGCATGACTATATATATATATATATATATATATATATATAATCGGTTAGAACCGATATAATCTGAGTAAGATGAATGTGAGCGGCTTCACTTATCAACTAGATTTTCTTGTTTAATGAAAATGTTGATCGAATGTCGACTTATAGGATATTTTTCATATTAATACACAAAGTGATTTGCTTTTACTCGTCCGGACAAATCAGGATTATTTAAGGCCAAATGAAATCAACAATATTGAAAATCAATGAGATATTTTATGTTTGTTTTGTATGATCTGAAATTTACTGAAGGAAAAAAGGTAGGTTTTCATTTCTTGTTGTGTCTACTCAGATATTATTGGGTGTAGTTTTTCATGATATTTTTAAAAATGTATGTTTCTCAGATTAATAATTATTTACGTAGCGTGTTCCAAAAGACAGCTCTAAGATAGTAGTAAATAAATCTGTTATATCTTGTGGGATTTCACTATTTGATAATATTATTTGTCATAACAATTATGCTCTTAATTGAATGATTTGTCAGTCAAAACTTTGTGGTCCCGACAGTATGACGATATATACCACACCGCCAATGCAATTTTTTTTTTTTTTGTAAATGAGAATTTCCCTGGTGGCATCATTTCATTTTGATATCAGTTAGCCAACACGATCTTGTAACATAAAGTTTATAGATTTGGTTTTGGGGGTAACCTTAAAAGTAAGTTCTATGCCATCAAGCTAACATCTATGCAGAGACGTCGTCAAAAAATATACCATCAAGTGGAGATATTTCGACAAAAACTTAGTTGATATTTGGGCAATATTCTTTCACAAAATTTCCATAACATAAATAAGACGATCTCGTAGTAAAATCAATAAAATTTTACACACTAATATTTTTATTTACTGCTAAATTCGATATGTCTTATGCAGCATATATAACAGTTAACAGATAAGGATAAAAACTCTAGTGTCATTTATTTACAAGATAATGACGCATATTTTATATGTAACAGTATAGCACTGGATGGATGATTCCTTTTTATTTTGCTGTTAGATTAATTTGCAGACAGCAATTTTATATTTTGAATATAGTCGACTTCTGTCCAGAATAAACTTCATATATATTTTTTTTTGATGATATATTAATTCAGATAGATCTCAAACTAATATGTAGATTGTTACTTGAAACCATTAACAGAAAAGGTGAAATGTTTCCGTTCCAATAAATAGGCCCTTCATTTTGCTTTCAATGGGAAATAAAAAAACCGCCACTCTTATTTCTTTGTGTTTTTTCTTCTATGTATTCAAGCAGATTATATATAATCTGATATTTTAAATGTTTTTCGAATTGTGAAATGTCAGATAAAAGAATCTTGCCAAGCAACTAAAATATGCACAAAAAATTTGAGAATCAATCTTAAGTTTATCAGTTTACATGGCGTGTGTACTCAATATTCGCTAAAGTTTTAGCCATGTTTAAAAAATAAGTTGTATTCTTTTTGCGGGGTTGGTAGAATTTGCAATAACTATTGTACATATCTTAAAGTTGGTAGGAAGCGTGCTATCGACATTTTTTCATTAAAAATTCTTGTCGGAAGACTTTGAGAAGAAATCCTCGAACAGAGAAGAAATAACACATTATAAAAAGCGCATATATTTGTTAGGTTTCTTTCAATGGAATGGCCACTTTTTTCTTTTACTATACTAAATGTCTGACAAATAAGTTTTATTTGTCGCAGTGATGGTATATCAATAATAAAAAAGCAAAATATAGCTAACATTGTTTTAGATCTAAAATTAATCGAGAGAAAACACGAAACAACGGGACCCAATCATGAAAAACAAATCAATCGATTATATAAAAAGAAAATAAAATAGACGATGTTATTTGATGTCAAAGATTATTGTTTAATTATTACAAGAAAATAATATATCTGAATATGAGAAATAGGAATATATAGATATTTGCAACCTTTGTAAATATAAAAAGGACAAATATATGCGATAGAATCCACTGTTATGAATTTGTGTAAGCAAAGAGCATTATAAAAGTGCTAAATAAATAAGCGAATTTTTTCTCAATAAAGCTGCTCTATTCTTATTTTTTCTTAATAACAGTAATTCTAAATATTTAAATGTTACTTAATTGTTATATTTAACATTTGCACGAAGAAACATTCGGCACATGGCAATCTAAATTGTATCATTTTTGTAGATCTTAGAGTTTTGAAAGCAGTTATGTGTGAGGACCATCAAAAATAGCAAGCATAATGATCCATATTAAGTGTCCACTAGTATAAGAAAGACAATTTATGTATATGATAACTTTAATATTAGACATAAGGTGATATAATATAGATATTATATATGAGGTAATATAATTAAATACAAATAGAAGGAATATCAACACATATATTTGATAGCTTGCCCGTTGATTAAAGTTGTTTTCTAAAATTTAAAAACAATAATCTTATAAATTTATCGTATGAACTCATAAATTGGATAGTGAAAAAGTTTCAGTGTATAATACCTAATCAGTGGAATAATATTGAAAAATATCTACCGAGAAATGATGAGATTCTTAAATACCATGCAAAATAAAAATATTTTTAAAATTATGATTATAAATATATATGATATGGGTGAAATCACAGAAACTTACGTGATCCCCGCTGTTTATAAGTGATCTGGGTGTAGGACTTTAATTTCCATCGATGTTCTCTCTCTCTCTCTCTCTCTCTCTCTATATATATATATATATATATATATATATATATGCGTGTGTGTGTATGAGTGTATGTGTCTGTGTCTATGTGTGTGTGTCTGTGTCTGTGTGTATAAGTTGGCTGATAAATCTATATTAAAAAAAATAGTTTGTTATCAGTCATGTATGAACTTTTGTACTTTTTCCGGTAGATAGCGCCGTATGTGTCGACGTAATTTTTGACACATTAAATATTGATGATTTTTATTGATATACAAAATTCTATTAACCAAAATGGGGCATATTTTCAGATGTCTCTCTTTTTCAATATTGCATGTGTAAATGGTGCCTGGGAATATTTATGTTTAAGTCTATCGAAACCGTATATTTACACTGTTTAATTATAGATGTAAACTCAAACTGGTATATGAAATAAACATTTGTGTGTATAATTATGTATTTTTGTTTATATATGAATGTATGCATATGTGTATGTATATGCGTATGCATTTGTATTTAAGTCTGTGTGTCTATTTGTGTGTATGCATATGTATATGTTTATATTCATAGTTTCATGCACATGTGTATGCACATATTTGTTTGCATATGTGTCTTTTTATATATATATATATATATATGCACACACAGTTCCTTATAAAATGGCTGATTTTGTAAAGATTTTTAATATGGTACTAATCAAGGTGAATTTTTAAGTATATTTTTTTAAGTATAATAATTAATGCGTGTTTTAATCATTTTGAATCAAACTTTGGACATAAAATTTTTAGAAGATCCTGTTAATTATGTGCATAAAAAATTCATATCTTGCATGAGTTTCAGCTTGGTCAAATAATTCCCGAACTTCTGCCAATACCAACACAGCATGTAGAATGATGTCCACAAGTGATCACATGTAATCAAAGTGGATCCAGAAATTTCGAACTGATGACGACAGTCTTTATGTTGAAAAAAGATAATGTCTAGCATGCTGTCTTGACAACGAACAGTTGCAAGCAGTTCTTGAGCAAAACACACTTCAAAATCTGAGATAATGTATGTGCTAGAGTCTTCCACATTTTTTGGGAATATTGCCAGAGAGAATATCTCCTTGAACTATTTCCTCCTGATCTCAATGAAATACAAAGATTTAAGCGTTTTGATGTGTCCTCAAATGCTTTTTTTGTGTAACACCAATGATCGTTTTCTTGGCCGTATAACTACTTGTACTGAAATGTGGATTCTCTATATTAACAATGAAAATACAGATCATTTTCTTAAAATTGTTAGTCCTCTAAACATTTCCTAAAGGCAAAGATCCCTCAGAAAAGATTATGGTGACTGTTTGATTGTCTGCAATTTGTGCTCTCCACTACAAAATTCTTGAAGCCAATCAGAGATTACTGTAGAGCTTAACTACAATCAGTTTGCCGAAGCCTATGTACACCTGCATAAAATGAGGACTGACTTGGCAGATTGTCATTTTCCTTTCTGCTTTACGTTAATGCGCGATCACATGTTTCAAAAATGATTTACAAAATCTCACAGACATGTCATATGAGAGTTTACCACATCCTCAATATTATTTTGAACGCTCACACACTGATTATAATTTTTAAGCGTTTGAGCATATTTTAAATGAAATATGTTTTCATTTAGTTAAAAAGAATGACAGAACTGTGTTTGAAAAAAATGATCTCGTGTTATATATTCTCTAACTGATGTACAATACTGCTCCGAAATGTATTTTACGTTCAACCACGCAAAGCTTGCACAATTTAAGGAAATGTGAATATTTTTGAAAGAACACGGAATCCGAAAAACAGGTGATACCTGGATTTGTTTTAATGATCTGTTATTTGAAGAAAAAAAAAAGAACAAAATTCAAAATGGAAGTAGCTCGTGTCAAAGGAGCTCAATAAAATAAAGGACAAATCAGAGTGGAATGCACAAAGATCAGAGAGAGATGAGAATCCAACAATCAACTCTCCCTCGTGTGCGTGCGTAACTGCCTCTGATCATTTCTCTTTCTACAAGTGCGTCAACGAAGAATATATATATATATATATATATATATATATATATATATATATATATATATATATCTGTCGAGTTTCGATCACGGCCAAAAGGAAGTTGATACGTCTAGCCACACTGATGAGCTGTGATAAAGCGAAACAGGCTTGTATGTGATTGACTAATATATATATATATATATACATTTTTGATTCCCCGTTTATATTCGAAGAGAATGATTTGAAATAAACAATCAGATCTCCGAAGGTAAATGGAAATAATATTTCATATTGATTAACTTAGCTGTTCACCTCCCAATATCAACACACAGAGAAGATCACTTAGAGTGTTTTTCTCTGTGTGTGTGTGTGTGTGTGTGTGTGTGTGATTTTTTTTTTCATTATTATTATCTATAATATTGTTATAGGATTTTAAATCGCAGATTTTTATAGTTTTATAGACGCTAACATACAGAAATACATGTAAGAGTTAATATATTATTTTACGAGATTAAATTCTCGCTAACATCTACTTGTTACGACTGCATAAAATAATAAGTTAGTGAAACTTTTCTTAATGGATATTTCATCTACAGGAGATGACGATACCATGTGGGTAGCTGAAGACTACATAAAATGAAGACATTAAATAAACGAAATGGAGCAAGGAGGAAAACATGAATAATCATCATTCATTATAAATACACTAAAAATTAAAAATTTGATTAATGTTCCCTTCTGCATGTCAAATAGAAAAAGGCCCCCGAAAAGTATAACGCTATAAGCAAATAGGCCAGTAAATTTAAGTTCCTCAAAATTCAACATACCAGAATATATATATATATATATATATATATATATATATATATATAACAGTAAAATGTCAACAAATTTATAAATGCGGCACTGATAATTAAAATGATAATATCTAGTAAAACCGCGTTTAAAATACCTTGACCCGCCCAAAAATATGTCAACAATGTTTCGTCAATATATAAGTCAGATCGCACTACAAACGTTCCAACGATCTCATGTTTAAGATATATACTTACACGTCTGCTAATTTTTTTTCCGAAATAGTGGAATTAATAGCGGGTTGATCTTATTTTCCTGCGAATTAATTGATGTGATTTTAAATAATTCCCAGGAAGCGGCAAACTGGATCCAGCTCAACGCCGCTAACCCCACCTCATTCATTGCACGTTTCTCGTCTTTTGTTTCTGCAAGTTGCTAAGTATTTCTGCCTCTGGCAATTTTCGGAAAAAATCGATAGCCCATCGATCGATATGAACTTCATGAATCTGTTGACGGCATATCTTAACAGGAATAGAAAATGCAAAATGCCATGCAACATGTCTTTTCTAATGCATCAAAGCTCAGTCTGTTTGTAAGATGACATCATAGCCTCCTCCCGGAGACACTGGTTATCTTTATTTGTATTACTATAATACACCTTCTTCTAATAGATGTTGTGTTGCTTGAATACTTGGAAAATTATAGATCTCCACACTGTTATATTCTTTTTAAAACTTACTGTCTTTTCTTTTTGAGATCCGACTTCACCTTTGTTCTGTTATCCATTTACACAAAATGGCGACTATTATTCGCTGTGTGTGTTCTTTCACTATCCAGTTCATTATGTTCTGTATGTGTTTTTGTGTGCAAATATGAAAGCTCTCTTTTTTGTTCTTCATGTGCCGTATCCCTTCATGATTTGGACGATCAGGAAATTGCACTTTGCTCTGCCACTTTCCGCCCTCAAAATATTTTCTGTTGGTTTCTTTTCTAAAGTCAACTCCGACATTCATTTGCTCAGACCTATCAAGTAGATTTCGTGTGACGTTACCTGTCTCTTTTTATTCTATTTATCCTGTGAGTATTAAATTCTCCGGGGTCTCTTACTCTTTATTTGTCCTAGGACAGTCACCTCTCTCTTTCTCATGTTATTCTTCTCGTCTGAATGCTCTCAAACACCTCATCGTTTCTCACGTGCTCTGTCAATTGTATCCTCAGCATACTTTTGTAAAACCACATTTCTGCTGCCTCAAGCCTCTACTTCATCGTTTACGAGAACGTCTAACAGTCTTCCATAGTAAAGGACAGATATCACATAATAATGTGATATAGTAATCCAGCATTCTTTTCTTCGTTTCCAATGAGATTTACCTATATCTCAGTACTCCAGTTAGACTCGTCCGTGGCCATGACAATGCGTGTTTATATCTCAATGTCGTACATTCTATCCTCTGCCAGAATATTTTCCAGGTATTTACATTAATTCATTTATTTTATTTTCGTTTCTCAGAATTGTACTTGGTTTATTATGCTCTTCCTTTTGCTCTTGATGAGACATTCATTTTTTTAAGTTTATGCTCAAATATTTCTTTTCCATTTTTTCTACCTTCTGTAGAAGGTTCTATATTTTACGTTCCGTTTCTGTTGTCAGCATCGTGTTATCCACAAATAATATATTATTGAGATAGTGGCCGCCAGTGACGAATTCTAATAAGTTTTTATTTTTCTCATTGTCGCTGTACTTGTTGAATAGATCGGGTGGGAAAATATATCTTTTTCTTAAGCCGTTTTTATTTTTGTATACGCTTTGATTTCGCTTTGTTTTACGCATGTGCAACATGCATTTCCCAGTTCTGGTTACAAGTAGAAGTGCTTTTTCATTAGACTGTCTTTAAATCTGTGATGTGCATATATTTAGACCATAGCATTTCCAGCTTCATTTTATCGACAAATATGTCTCTTGCATCACGTCACTTCCAGACTTAAAGTATCACCGATTTTAAATAAAAATTCAGCACATTTTCTCCATTTATAACGAAGCATCTTACAGATTTCTTTCTTTTTTTTTAATAAAACTTAACTTTTGGAAGACTTCACTCACTATTTTCATATATCTTTTTACAATTACATCATTTACTAAAAATGAAACAGTATTGCTACCATTCATAATCCATATCTTGCGGTTTGTCTTTTGCTGACAAGCATTTTATTCTTTTTGCAATCAATGTTTATTTCTTTGATGTATTCATAATTATAATTTAAAGTATTCTTGTATAGTGCCTACTCTGAACACTTCTTTTGCTTATTTAATATGGACATTATAACCGCCACTAATTCATCCTAAGAAAACGTCTAATACCCACAGGATAGATTAAGTGTAAAGTGTAAAGTTTAACTATCTTTGTTAAAATATATATTTTTGTCTGTCCTTGATTTATTTTCCAGCATTAGTTTTAAGATAGTCTTATAGCGGGTATCTTTTCTCTTATTTCATTTATAGTGAGGGGTAGTAGGATTCAGTAGCATGCTAACGGAAGTTGGCCTTGTGGGAAGATAGCCCACTATAATTCATAAATGATTATAAATTCAAGAAAGTGTAAATTTTGAGTGTAAAATAACATTTATACATATATACATTTCAATCAATGTTTTACATAATAAGTAATGCTTCAAATAAAAGTCAAAAGGAGGTAAAAGAGTTCATGGAAAATAATGATGAGCTGAAAGAGATAAAAGAATGTTCATTTAGGAGTTGCCGTTTCTAAGCTCAGTGAGTCAATGAGTTGGTTTGTGTGGAATGTCTTAGAAAATGTCAGTTAGTACTTTGAGAACAGGGGAGGAAGAAAAAGGCGAACATAGTAGCCACTCGACCTAGGTCAAGGAAGAAACTAATTACATTTTTCCCTGTGTGTGCCTGTCTGTCTGGGTGTCTTTTGTCACGGCTTTTATATTTTCTTCTGGCTCAAAACGCTGTTCGTTTCGCATTTCATCCTTGTATTTCGTTCCGGGATTCTCATTGGCTGATAAATAAAAGAAATGGTAATTTGATAGTTGATTAATTTTTATTTTTCAACCGGAACATCTGCGCGGAGCCACTTGCGTACGACGACTTTTTATTCATTAGCTTTCTGGTCGGCATAGAGCCAACAGCTAGTTTGCTCTCTTTTGCTCGGTCGGTGCTATCAACACAGTCTTTCCCATATAAATATAAAGATTTCAGTATTTTCTGTATGCTTTACTTTTTATTCATTAGCTTTCTGGTCGGCATAGAGCCAACATCCAGTTTGCTCGCTTTTGCTCGGTCGGTGCTATCACCACAGTCTTTCCCATATAAATATAAAGATTTCAGTATTTTCTGTATGCTTTACTAAAAATGACTGGGTCTGCTTCCACATATCTGAGGATTTGATGGCTTTCATTTTCTACTTTACAAATCTTAATTTTTTAAACATTTGATTCGGAATTCTATTTGCTAGATATTTGATTTATTCGACGATTATACTTGTGCAATCGTTGATGCTTCCAAAATAACTTTATTATTTAATGAACTTTATTCAGTATTGAATACAAGGGGTTTAGGCATGTTAAGGTAAGCATATTATTCTCGATAATTTCTGATTAGTAGATTTTTGCTAATGTATTATTTAGGAAAAACAGTAAGATATATTTGCAATTAGTTTGTCCATCTGCATTTATTCTCTTTCGATTTTTATTTTTATTTTTAAGCTGAACGTTTATCTCAATACGGTCTACACTACAGTGTATGTGGATTGGAAAATAAACAAAATCATTCAAATGTCTCGAATTGCTTTAATATCAGCGTTGGAAACATACGTTTTTATTTTAGCGCAAAAAGTAATTATGAACTGGATGTATGTGTGACGTTTCAGGCAAGCTCAGTTTGCTAAGCCTAATAATGAAATGCTTTCTCACCGCTACGTTTCATGGAATATGATCAGCATTCATTCGCATTAATTGCAATGAAATCGGCACATAAAGATTATCGACCCCACTGGTGTAATGACAACCTACGCAAATTAGAATGCCAACACATATTTAACAGCGACTCATTTCTTAATACATTCTTCATGAGTGAATTTATTCCATATATGCGATAAATACACAAAACAGTACTTAATTTTGGTTTATGCTTTGAAAATTGTCATTTTTTTCCTACTATATTATGTATTATTACTCGTCTAAGTAATTACATTTAAAAATACATTTCTAACTCATTATATTCTGTGCTCGCATGCAAACACAAACACACGCACCCACTTACATATGCAAACAAACACACGCCCACACGCACATTTTACAGTTTTGCAATCGAACATGTTTTTTTCGTCCAGAAAATGTCTCAGATTTCAACAAGTTGTATGTGTATGAGTAAATTTTGGCAGCACCCACCAAGTGATCTAAAACAACTCCCGATCATTGTTACGTGTATTAGTAAAATTTATTCGTCATATTTAGTGAGTCTTTCAGTCTACGCATAAATTCTGTCGTCTTCCCCCATCAATTAACTGAAAATATTGAGTAAACTGCGAAACATATATATATATATATATATATATATATATATATATATATATATATATATATATATATATAGTGTGCGGAAAAATATTTTTTATGTACGCTTTGACTGCCAATGTAAGTTATGACTTCTCAGTAAAATATAGGTTATTGGCTGATAACTTGAATATCTGACGATTAGAAATAAGTTACAAGTTACAAGTAGCAATTTGTGACTCTCCATAACCTTGCGTACGAACACACATGTTCATACACACAAAAAAAAAACAAAACACAAAAAAGAATTTCAATGTGTATAGAAATCATTCAGCCATATTTGAGATTTTATGTAATCAGTGGATACTTTCAATGCCCATATTTACTTTGGGGAAAGCGTTATGAAATACTGAATGTAAACCAGCGCTAACTCTGAGCTTATACTTAAGCTCACCACCAGTTTGAATTTAACTTATAACTTGCTTTCTTAGGAAGATATAAGCAATTTCAAGTTTGACACTTTACTCCGACTCCAAGTCTTCTACCATCCCAATACATTATCACAATACTAGATTGGCAATAAGATATCAGCATTTAACAGTTGATATATTTTTAGATGTAACGGTAATTTCGAAACTAACAGATTATTTTATCCTACTTATCACTAGTGGAAATATATTCCAGCCTCTCACTTTTCAATCTTATATCAAACATTTGATTTTCATGTCCGTAGTGATTTGTACGACAAATATAGGCTAAATAAATCCGATATATTCCAAATAAATAGCTTGTTAGCAATCACTTTAATCTAGAGCGCACAGGTGCATATGCCTGGGAGTACAGATATGTAATTTGGGGTCAACTGCTAGTAGAAATATGCGAATTCTTGTCTCCCTTATCGGTATTCAAAATATTCTATAGCTTCAGTGGAATAAATTAGTCCTCGTGTATCGGTCTTAACTATGTCAAAATGACTATTCTATTAAATGATAAATATCTCCGTTTGATGTGAAATATATTGTTTAAAGTAGTTCCTGACGCACCGTAATTGGCTTTTATGTAATTTTTAATCGACCATAGAAATGACTATTTACTTTTTCTAGTTTTGCTAAGATGTCGCGCCTAAAACTCAGAAATGTTTATCTACACAATACGATGTCTATTATAAATGTATATTTTTGCATTATATTGTGTATATATCTAAGTATAAGCTATTAATATAATTCAAAATCATATCAGTCAGCTTCTTTTAAATATATGGCTTCTTGAATTATTTTCATATTTTAATTGAAATTGTCTGTTGTGCGATTGATTTGAACAACTATCTATACAAGATGGGTGAGTATAATGCCTAAAATATAGGATGAGTTTTCGATCCCCAAACTATATCCCATAGTTTGAAATAGGTTCTTCTTGTTCTATGTGCCCTTTCCATTCAGGACGTAGGTGATCATGGTTATCCACGTTTCCCTATCTCTTGTGGCTCTTAGTATGTTTGTTCCTGTTACTCCTGTCAACCCCCGTTCCGTCATCCACCTGATCAGGCCCTGCAAATATGTTATCCGCTGCCTTCCTCTGTCTCTCATTTCTTCTATCTGGCAAATCAGTATCAGGTTCTCCAGGCTCTCCTTCCTCATTGCGCGTCCTAGGTACTTCAGTTGTCTCTTTCTGATGATCAGTATTAATTTCCTATTTGTTGCCATTGAACACCTCATCGTTTCTTGCATGCTCTGTCCACGATATCCACAGCATCCTACTTTATAACCACATTTCCGCTGCTTCCAGTTTTTTCCTAATTTTTGATTATATTGTCCAGCATTCACTGCCGTATTGAAGAACTGACACCACGAAGCACTCTTTTCTTTGTTTCTAGTGAGATTTTCCTGTGTTTTAGTACTTTACTCAGCTTCTGGAACGCGTCCTTTGAAACAGGTATTAAGTACAAATATAGTATGAAAATGTATTTTATTACCTGTGAGAAAGATAAAGCAAACATATTCTATGATTGCAAATACATATATATGTACTCTCAAGAAATATAATTTGTTTTCTGTATATATCTAACAATTATTAAATATGTAATACAGAATTACTAGAAATTCAACTAATTTATATGACGTACTTCTCTCGTTCACTCAGAAAGAAAACTCATTGCAACTCTAAATAGTTTTACGAACACACTCAAATGATATATAACGAGAAAATCTCAGGTAAAAAAATAATAAATACAATAATCACCATTCCATCAGCTTTGCTTTTTAAGCATTTTACAATTAAAAAATTCTAGAGAATTATAAAACTCTTTCATTCGATTCTATTTGACAAATTCAGTTACCAGATCATTACAACGTCTCTCCACGGAAATTTATGCTATATAAAAGAATCAACAGAAAAATCTCATTGTAGTTTTGTATGTTCTCTTGAATCGTCTAGTTTTGTCCACTCGATACACTGGTACAGCCGGTTGGGTTTTTGCTATGAATCTTCTATATTTGTATCTGTTGTTGTCTTTCTTCCAGAAACTCTATTGAATAATCAGTTCGAAGCACAGAAACACTGTTAGTCTCTCCGCCAGATTATTAGCGCAGACGTTGCTATTCCTTGTGTCATCTCATACTAGGTCATCAGAAAAAACTAACTTTACGTTTAAACAGCGAGAACTCAACGACATCGTGTCTACTGCCAATACTAATCTGGGATATTTTCCTGTAAATTCTATAATACAGTGTATAAACAGTATCACCATTCTAGCACTGGTTGGTTATATTGGCGACATCTCATATACTGTTGTCATTCCAACCTTTGACGACAAATTCTATTGCTTTTCCTGAGCTATGTGTGTGGGCAAATATAGTAGAGTCAAACCTGTCCGAGTTGACTTGTATAGAACCCGCATGAGACCAGAGTTATCCGGTACTTCATAACAAAACTGTTGAGGATCATCCACCTTTTGCACAATAGACTCTTCTAAGGAGCACAAAATTCCTGCTGTACCGAGAGCAGGGGAGTAAAATGTGTGAAAGTGTGATTCTCAGGACTTCAGTTGAGTAGCTGGGACGACGCTAGTTGGTCAGTAAGTATATGGACCGGACTTAATTCTTATTTACAACATTGTACATATTTGACTTTTAGAGACACTATTCCTAGCATTTCTGAAACTACTAACCTTGTTCCAGGTTTTATATATTTTGTTCAATATACTTACATTTTTCCATTCATATCTGTTTTTATTATTATTATATTGTGCGGTATCTAAACAGGAATCCACAATAAAAGCAATTCAAGAGATCGTTTTGCGGGTGAGAGTAAACTTCCTTATTGAATGTTTGCACCAAACGTTAAACTGCTCCGTTAGCCGATGGATAATACGGTCTTATGTTCAGGTGCTTTATCCTACGTACTTTGCAACAGCTTTGAAATTATGTAGAAAGTAAATTAGTGTATTATCAATGAGCAGCGTATGATGAACTAGTCTTCGAGCAGAGCTAAAGTAAGAAGCGACTTCCCATTCTTTAGATCAAACATTGCGGTCAGTGGTTTATGATGAATGACTAAAATGGAGAGATATCACACTATGTACTGGTAAAATTTGTGCAAGCTATAGATAATCCCCAAGTCTCTCTTGCGAAATTGGCTCTAGTTTCTTTATGAAGCATGAATATTTCAAACGTTTGCTCTTTAATCCCGATAGCAATGAAACAGAACTGCTAAAATTCCAAATTTGAACGTGTCACAAATCAGTCCTAGTGGCTTTTATGGCTCGAAAAGTAACAGGATTTGAGGATATTAAATTTTCAATTCTTTAAAATGTGGCTGGCTCTTTATCTCCTTATTTCCAGAGATTGTAATCATTACTAAACGGGAAAATGACTCAGTTTTAAAGGTAACGTTTTGGGTGAAACTCGTTGAATTGTACGTCGACTGATAAATACATTAAGCTTGAAGAAGTCTGTAGCGGTTGCGGTCTTCATGAATGCCTCGACCTTCAATCAATACACAATTACTTTGGAAGATGATATATGGTCAAGATATTCATATTTGCTTGAGCAAAAAGAAGCAATTTTCACGACAACATCTGAATATTTTGTTATTCATTGAGAGGGCCAAAGCCTCAGGTTGTTCCATGGGTCAATGACTAGCATATAGACTTGGAAGATGGCAAGTTCATATTCCCCGTGATCTCCTAGAAGTAAACAGCCGCTGATTTCATTCTAAATGAGAGTCGTTGATACAGTAGTATTTCGCAGTGGGTGTTGAGAGCTACACAACGTTGGATTTCTTTCATCTGCAACCGTATTCCCATCCAGTTTTTTTGTAATTTTTTTTTTGAAGCAGCATTGTATGACGGTTTTCTTCAAGTTGATCTTGATGTCAACTGAATGGTCACTACTGACCGGCAACATGACTTCGCAGTTTCCAAACTATAGGATTTGTGTATAGGTATCAATGGTGTTCACTATTTGTTGTAGCACTTGATTTATATTCAGAAGTTTATAGCGAGGCTTTTTTCGTAATTTTTGGGGAAATTAGTGCTCATCAGAAAAAGCGAATATAACAGTTTTACCTTTGGAAAACCGGCTTAACATCAGAATTGAAATTCACTTCACATTCAGACAACAATTTTCAAGATATCCCAATTCTTCTTTTAAAACTTATTTGAGAAAACTTCATAGATATTATTACAATTTCGTTTAAGGGAAGCATGTGGCTTATTAAATGTGTCAGATTGCTATGTTTTTGCTCCATCACTCATGACGATTTGACGCTCTATATATCCCAGTACAAGAGCCATGTCGACAGAGATTCTCGGTGTCTTTAGGTTTTGTCCCTACAATTTCAGACCCGGGACCTTGGTGAAATGTAGAGAATTAAGCTTTGTTTGCCAGCCCTGAAATCCTTAGTTTGGCTAAAGAAATTACCCCAAATGAGCAGATCTTGCTTAATATTAGACTAGTGGCGATGTTTGAAACCATCTAGCTTCGGTTTTCCTAATAATTTCCAGATCAGCAAGGAAATAAAATTTCACGAATTTTGCAGTATCCAGTTCCATGTGACCTGTTGGCTCATGTTTGTCATTGGCATCAATAATCTAGAATTATTCTCTAGAGCTATAACGCAGTGAATTTTGATATGTTTTGCTCTTGTGAATATCTTCAAGGACGATTGTGAAGGATGCTTCTGTTCTTCTAATGGTTTTCAAATGGAGTTTGTAGAGTAAAGAATCAGTCAATTTATCATCTTCTCTACATGTGTAACTTTTTAGCACAATGTCTGTGGAATTGACTTCATTTTATTTTTACACTGACCAAAGATGTTGTGGCTCTGCCTGATCTTACTGACAGTCGTTGTCTTGAAACCTCAAACAGTTTTCTGTCAATCTTCGCCGCTTCTTCGTTCTGCTGCCCAGCTAAAATCCAGGTGTGTACTTGATGTTGAAAAGAATCTTTAAAACAGCTTAATTGTTGACAAGACATATGAATAGGTTTCTAAGAGATTCATTTGTGGGTTCATAGTCATAGAGATATCACAGGTAGCATATTGAACGATACGCGCTGGTGTTTCCTGAAGAGGTTCTTGTATATCCCTTTCAACGTCACTCCAGAACTTCTTACGTTCTAACAGTATGTAACATTTCAGATCGAATTGTTATTTCATAAATTTGGCGATTCTCTTTGTCGTTAGCTTATTAATATAATTCTGACGATTTTGTTGAGTACCTAGATTGACTACTTTTTTATAGAAGTCAACACTTTAACTAGTCAAGAAAACTTGAGACATTCGCTAGTCAAGCACTGTCTCAGACAACACTTTTTCAGAATCTTCCCCAGTAACCTGTCTTTAAAATTTCATCAATATTTTTCAGACGAATTGTCCGCGTTCCAGTCATGTGAAAATCGCGTTAAACTTTGATTAGGAAGAGGATTTCCTTCTCTTAGTATTTATCGATCTCACTCTGTCTGTCTCTTCCTATTTCTGACTCTCTCTCTCTCTCTCTCTCATATATATATATATATATATATATATATATATATATATATATATACTTAGCGCGGGTGTGTGTCTGCATACAATTAGTAAATATTGCATATATTCAAAGCCAAGATACACATAAAAAGTAATTCTGCTCGGACAATTTTTTCCGATGCAGTTTAGGTTTCAATAAACAA
Source organism: Ascarosepion bandense (assembly GCA_037127315.1). NCBI lineage: Eukaryota > Metazoa > Mollusca > Cephalopoda > Sepiida > Sepiidae > Ascarosepion > Ascarosepion bandense. The sequence goes on along the minus strand of JBBBDQ010000520.1, from coordinate 48,650 downwards.
GTAACTTCAATTTAAAATCAATTTTAATTCATAATAAATTAAAGTTTCTCTTTATTACATGTAATTCTATTAGAGGATGAGGCTATTTAGTGAAACGAAGGCGTTTCTAATTTAAAGAAAAATAATGAATTTAACTTCATCCTCATATTGAAATCAATGTGCAGCATGGTGCATAGAACACTTTTAAGAACTATACTCAGAAATTATATAAAATTGATTAATTTTATAAAATTTTGTGAGAAAAAATATCTAGAAAACGCCACCACGTGTTTGAAATATATGGCAATAAATAATCTTAATTATTCAATAAATATAAAATATTCAATATTTTCTCATTTATGCCGAAAGAAAGACCCAAATTCTATTATCTTATTTCTGTCATTATTATTGTTTGGGTTTTAGTTTTTGTTTTCCGATACTGATTAACAGTATATCCTGACTAATAATATTCCTGAAAAATCATTAATTTCTCCTCTCCTTCAGATTTCTCTCTCTCTCTCCCCCTCTCTCCCTCTCTCTCTCTCTCACTCACACACACACACACACACACACACACACACACACACACACACACACACACACACACACACAAAACTGACAACAAAGTAAAGAAAAAGAAAAGTGTAGCTTATAATGTATAATGTGCATTTTATGTTGTAGTTAAAAACTTAAAATAAGACAAATGCCTGTGTCTGGAAAAAGTGGAATTTGAATTAGATTGATTTCTTCGGGTTTTCGTTTGTCGCATGTTTACTAATAATATCTGATGCTCTTGAACTGAGAATAGTCCGCTACCTGTGAAAACATCTAAAATAAAATAAGCAAATAAAAAGCAGAGGACAGGCTTGAGTAATTTTTCTAAGGAGCTTCAGATAATTGCTTATCTAACAATCGGTCGCAGAATGCTAGCGCTCTTCATTAAATTGGCAGATAACAAAATGAAAAATCTATTTGATTTCGCAAATTATTGACTTGGCCCAAAAGTTCGTTCGGTTACGAATTTTAATAGGTTGAACAAAACGCTTGGTTACTCAACTACATGAAGCGAGTCTGACTGACTTCTTATTCATTTTATATTTCTCGACACAATTGCAAATGATTGATTAAAGACAATTTGAAGCTTTAATGAATGGGATTTAATTTGCCGTCAAATTGTTGAGTTAAAAACGTTCATCTCTTAGCACACAACCGACCAAAATATATTGTCGCCTACGCGACAAAAACACACGGCAAGTATCTCGGATTTCTTTCTAACCTTCATTGACAATATTAAAAAATTCCCTTTAAATAGCAATGAGAAAAGTGAAGACTACGTCTTTGCACAAATTAATTGAAAAACTGGTATAGTTTGCCTTCATTAAGTTCACTTCAGTTTCAAAACCACTAGAGTGACAGGGTATGATTGATTCCTACTTTTTTTTCAAATTGGTTTATTGACAGTAGTGTGCAGTAGTAGCATGAAGGTTGTTTGGGGTTGTAAAATAGTTCGTCATCCCTGATTGTACTATATATTTATTACGCCTAAACACTATTGGCTTAAAAAGAGAGTTGTCTTAGGCATACAGGGGTTATGATAGGTATGCTTACGAATATTGTAACACTGTACGATCACACTGGCAAGCATTGCAGAGATATCACGGATTATGTACGTGTTAGCTTTCGAACTGTCAGTCGTATCATCAAGGCGAAGAAACAATCTGGATCTATCAATCCAAAAACTAAAGGAAGAGAACAACGCCAAAAGACCAAATAAACATGATCAGGTTAAGTGTAAATGGTCTTAGGAAAGCAGTATTTGTTTTGTTTAAATTAATTTGGCCAAGGTGGTATATGCATTATGATAAAAAATAGTGTAAAAATAAACCTTTCTCCGGAAGAAACTTATATTCACTTAAGCACAAACAAATTATGTATCTGTCAAAAAGGTGTGGAAATACGGTTTACGTACGCAACCGAATCTACCCACTTCCGAACATCTACAAAATCGTTAGAAGAAAAAGAAATGGGTGGAATAAATAGTATGAATCCTGCATTTGGTTGTAATTACAAGAACACGTTAATTAGAAATAAGTATATTTTAATTAATTTACCTCTTTTCAAATACGGCATGTGTAGTATTATATGCTGAAAACGAGTAGACAGAAATATAATAATTTAGAGCAGGGGAACAGTGGAAAATAATTAAGGAGTTAGATAGTACGTTACAATCATGATAAGACCAGATATAGAAATCCAAAAATTGAAATATGTACGAAATATTTGTTTACGTGTCAGTAAAAACAATCAGTTGTATAGTGAAGGGTTTTTTATTTGTTTTTTTATTCGAATTGCTTTTTATCATTGAATATATTAAGTTAGAGAATAGAAGCCAGCATATAACTTCAGTCCGATATTTTCAAATATAAAAACACTTGGCTAAGGTTTGAAGCACCTCTTTCCTTTCCACAAATACAAATTGAATATAGAGAGTGACAGTTTTAATAAATGATATGTAATGCTAGTGCAAATGTCGTATTGCTTTTCGGTGAAAACATTCGGTAAAGTATTAAAAGAAATAAGCTAACACTTTGCCTGTAAAGAAATCTTCATATATAAGTGATTCAATAAGAAATGTTAGCCTTTCAACGAGATCAGATTTTTTTATTATTACAATATTAGCATGTAGCACAACATAGCTTGTTCTTGTTTGCTTTAAAGAGGGAAGTTATTGAGGTAATTTTTCACCCCTCTTTTTTCTATTATTTCAATTGAGTTTGTCACTATAAGATCTATTTTTATACACTCTCTCCGCCTCACTATAGCCAATCTGTAAACATGTACGTGGTCTGTAGTGAGGGATAACAGGTTATCATTCAGATCTTTGCTATCAATACATACAAGACGTTTCTAAAAATATGTAACAGTTCAATTTTAAAGCCATAAAAGTGAACTGTTATCCATACTTAAAAAAATAACATAAATATATTTGCTGTTACGTATATGTTAATTCTATGCATCTTTTAATAATAATGATTGTGGAAAATCATATGGCGTTATTTCGAGTTAATTCACAAAAAAATTTATTAGCCTCAGGTGTCGACAGATTCTGTAGTTCGTGACTTGGGAAGTAATGATATTTAATTATAAATAAAAGTATTATGCTTAACAGTTGAAAGGAGGATGATTATCTCTCTTAGGAAAGCTTTAGTATTTTGAATAAGTCATTTAAAAACAAAAAAAAAACAAAAAACAAATGGTGGTTGACTTGAATTAAACAATTTTTGTACACAAATGGTTCAAATATAATACCGATTCTCCGTGTGACGGAAATGAGATGCATTCAAAAACGATGTGGCGTTATGATAAAAGAGATCAATGGAAACGGTTATTGGACAAAGAATTCATCTAAAGACCACGCTTTCTGAGTTACTACAAAAATATCCGAGTTTAAATGCTAATTATTGCTAATTTGTTCAAGAAAATGTTATCAGATCTCAAGCAGAGATAGATCGTTCTTTACTGTGTGATAACATTTTTCCAGAGAATGTTTTAAAAGTTTTCGATATTGATGAAATATAAAATTTCTATCATCTGCGCAATGCAATTTTGAAATTTTACATTAAATTAAGAAATTCATTTAAAGAATAGAAAATATAGCGAATGAAGATTATACAGTGTTTTCTGGGTTTTTCGAACATAAATCTTATGTGATATTTTTGTTGTATGGGTATAATCGTAAGCTCTAATAAAAAAAACTTGATAGAGAGTTAATAAAGTTTTCCTTTCATTCACTTAATGTTTAATTTCAGATTCATTTCTAAAATAACAGTGTTTCAAAGCTTTATAATGATGTTATTTAATATCACATTTAGCCAATACAAATTTGCGTGTTAATAAACTTATTCTTCATAATGAGAGAATATTCCTGTCGCAATAAATGAGACGAGGTATTATTTGCTTTGTTATTATGTTCATGATTTTTGTATTAAGAAAATTTAAATATTGTACACAAAAACGTCTTAAAAGTACTTCATTGTAAATCAATTTCTTGAAATTTCTAATGAATTACTTTTTTCTATCCACTGGTTTAGAATATTATCCCATTCTTTTCGCATTTACGAGATATTGGATATTAACTAGTCATGAGTTTTTTCAATTTTCGTGTCATTTTGTCCTTTTCTTTGACTGAAACAGACCTTGACGTTTCGCCATTACAAAACTGAAAATATGAACATGATAATTCACACGAATCATTTGAATAAAGTGTTTGCTTATAAAATTCAGATAGGCTATTGAGTATACAATATCACTGAACAAAGCAAAGATAAAGCAGCAGAAACGATCTGGGTGTAATAAATTACCAGTTTACTTGTTAAAATATTAGTGTTTATTGTTACTGTAGAATATTATGGATAGTTTTCGCTTTCTGATTAAGTATCGAAGAGGGTATGTGTCTGTTTAATATGGTTGAATTCGAAAATAGCTGTGTTTTCAAATGGGTTGAACAGCTACGCATTCGTATGCAATTAGATAAAACAACAGAGCACTTTCACTTATCACTTTATATATATATATATATATATATATATATATATATATATATATCGTTATTTTATCCTAACGGACTGAATATTTGATAAATCTTTTTACAGTAAGTATGTGCTCTTGCTCATGAATCGAAGTATCCACTCATAATAACGTTACAAATGATAAAATGTATCCGATGAAAGAAAACTACTTTAGTTATTTTTTATATGTCTGAATAATTGTGTTTAGATATGAAAAAAATTATGAGAGCAATTTCGCTTCAAATGCATGGAATCGGCTTCACCTAACCGTCTTTTTATATGAAGCCAAACATGTTGCGCACAAAGATGAAATCAAACTCTCTCTCCCCCTCTCTCTCTCCCCCTCCCTCCCCTCTCTCTCTCTCTCTCTTATGAGAGACACAGTTTAGATTCAGGCAAAAATTCGCATTTGCATTAATATCTCTCAAACAATAACAGTTAAGGTATATTTTTGTTGTTAGTTACAAAAATAAACTGTTGAATATAAAAATGGTGGGTTCATTCATATATGAGTATATTTTGGCATTAACCTGGTTAGGAATACGTTGAGCGCCAGACCAGATATGATATAATATTCAATGCGAGAAGAATGGTAGATTTGTGAATATGCAAGATGGACACTGGAGAGAAAACATTCCTAGCGCGGAAGAATGTCTCAAATTTCCTTGCACTAGATTCAACTATTGATTCAATGTAATCACTGCGCTTCAAAAGAAAAAGCGTCAAACATTGCTATCCAGGAGTCTAGAGTCAGCCATGCAGATGGCAGGAATAAAATGTTTCTCTATGATGTTTAACTGGCAGCAGTTTTGTTTTGAAGACGTTAAAATTTGTGAACATGCCGTGTGGTTGTTTAGAGTTGCCATTCCAAATTTTAAACTGCTGTGAAACTTCGTGAAAACTAACTAAACAACCTAAAATTACGTTGTCCCGTATAAAAGAATATTTTCCGATGTGAAAGGAAAACGAAACAGCCTACTGATTTCTACAAGATTATATGAGAATAAATACGAAAGAGCCCTTTTTAGATGTCATGTTCCCTGTGCCGTGGTCCATTAAGGTCTAGGCGATCATGGTTCTCCACATCTTTCTAAACCTTTTAGATCTTTATAACCTTTTTCTCGTTACAACTCTCAAATGCATCATTCCAATCAATTTGATCAAGTCCATTAAGTATATCACGCGTTGTTTTCACTGTCTCTCGTTCTCTCTGTCCTGTGAGTATCAGATTATCCTTGCGCTTCTACTTCATTACATATCCCATATATCTAAGCTGTTTCTTCCTGATGTAAACGATGCTCAATTTCGTTTCTTCCATTTTGAAAACTCGTCATTGCTTAGATATTCGGTTCATAGTATCCGCAGCAGCCTTTTGTAGAACCACATATCAGTTATTTTAATTATTTCCTTCATCAATGATGAGATTATACAGTATTTCTGGTCAGATTTAGGACGTTTAGTCAACATAAATTGTAAAAATCTTTCAAAACATTTCAATTTAAAAAAATATATGTGACAATACATTATATATTCATATTTACTTAAAAATGACATCATGAATTAATCAAAAATCTGTTTGTTTCATAATTATTGGGAAATATAATAAAATGATCACACGACAGTAATAAATTAATACTTCACGGCACAATTTATATTTAGTTTTAATTTAAGTCATTAAACATTTCGAGTAAAGAGTATGCGCATGATATGCAAATGCTTTTGTAATATAATATGAAATTCAATTTAGCAAATTTAACCGGGTTCACATCATTTCATGACAAACTGAGAGTGTTAAAAATCTCGAATCTGAAATATAAGATTTACCAGCTCTAAACATGAGTAACTGAAATGGTATTTTTGTCGAGATTGCAATAAAGACTCTCTGCTCGTGGGAAATATGAAATGAGAAACGTTGATTTACACTAATGCATCTGCATAATTTTATAAGAAAATAATTCCAGAGGATACAGGGTGGTAGATTCCTTCAATATAGATATGCATCTCTGCGTTTTTCTCGGGTGTATAAAGCTATTTACGCTCAAGTTTTTGATATGCCAAAATTTAGCTGACCATAAAATGAAACTTTCTAAAATTCACTTCATTCTCGAACTTCCATGCGAGTGCATCCACAATAATTTCTCACTGATACTTCTGGGTTAAAAGAAATAGACGAGCGCAAAAGTCTTTTAAAGTTAAAGTAGAATTTGCCTCAACTTCATGAAAATGGAAAATTCATGTAGCACGAAGTCATATTTGGTATCTGAGTATACTATTAACAAGAGTGAATGAATGTATTGCAAATAAAAAAGTCACTCGTTCTATTAAATATAGGCTAATGTATTCCCGTATAGTTTATTGATTTGTATAAATTGTAAATATTTTAATTTATAAGTCTGCATTAATATATGTGTCGTTGTCGACCTATATGAATTCCATGTATTAGAATATTTCTTTCAAATATAAAGCAAAACCAAATCCATGAAAGATATTTAATATAATTTAACAATATCTTTTCCTGTGTTGACATTTTAAAATTTTAAAAAGATCATAAGAAATTACATTTTTATCAAATTAGTGACTAATTTGAATTTAGTTTCTACGTATAAATCATGGTCATTCTTTAGTGTGTTGCTGCTATCTATGCCATAAAAGAGACATATTATTAATTTTCCAGTTTTCATTGTCAAAACGCTGCTACGCGACATCTTGGTTGATGAATTATTTGCTGCCATGCAACCACTTTACCACAGAAGAAACTTTTCTAGACTTTCATTTGTGTACCAGTCTTTGAGTAGAAATTAATCAGATGAACTACATTATTTAGGTCACCTACGTTAATATTTCACAGTTCAAACTTGCTATGCAACGCACATTGCGACGAACCACTGTTGTTCATTTCGTATTCCATTGAAAAAATGGATGTGCCATTTGAAATGCTTCTTTCCATTAAAATCTACTGCGTGCAACAGACTCCCTAAATAATATACACTTGATCACTTCAAATTTAACAGTGTCTAGGTTTAACGTTTAGTTTTCTCCCATTTTCTCATATAATGTTCCCCTTACTACATAGACTAGAGCGTCTTTCGTGTTTTCAAATTATTGTAAATATTTCTAAAACAGTGAAAAGGTGACAAATTTCTCTAAGAAAGTAGTCACACACAAAATCTTATTAATGAATGCAATAGTACAATATCAAAACATGTTTAAAGGAAAAAAGACAGAAATTAATGCCTATGGATGGATGAACACGCCAATCTTTTCTCACTTCCTTCACGACTTCATTCGGTTGGTTTTGGTGAGAAATCTAGATTTCTCAGTCTATTTCTTGCAGATATCTCCAGAGAGCGGTGTACGATAGAAAGCATTCCTTCGAATCTCACATCCAAATCATAACGACCACTTTTGGCGAGTTATACCTGCTTTCAATTCCCAGCAGTTTTCTCCAAAACAGCCGATTAAATTTTGGCACTGTTTCCACGTGATAATTGATTTTAAATATGATTGATGTCCTTTCAATTGCCAAAGTAGCTTCGAGACACTATAGCGTTTAAAAGTTGTTCCAACGTCGTGTTACCTAATGTGATAATACCTGAGAAGTCGATCAGTGGTTGAATATAAACATATATATATATATATATATATATATATATATATGATTTATTATAAGAACATTCGAAGAGATTTTGAAAAGGAAAATCAAAATAACATTTTTTACGCAAATTATGTTGTGTTAATATTTACTCTTCAGAAGTTTCTTGGAAGCAAATCTGTTTCTAATAAGATTCTTAGAGAAAAGACGATTAAGATAAAATAATTATGAATTCTGACAATTTTTATTAACTTTCGTATTGATATAATAGATTGAATTACAATAATTACGTTTGGAATTGCTCCACAAGTGGTTTTGTACTGTTCCAATGTTTTGGAGAAGCAATTAACTTGAAATAATTGACGCATAATAATAAAGAATTTCCTACAAACTAAATTTGTGTTGTGATTCAAAACAATGTCTTTCTTTCAGAGAGTCCTTTATAAACAGTGCAATTTAGCAAACTTATATATATATATATATATATATATATATATAGTTGTCCACAGAAAATTATGTTTCGATGTATCACAGCTCGTCAATACAGCTAGACATCTGATTGCTTCCAGCCGGTATTGAAACACGACCTATGTGGCCTTTCTCGAAGATTCTATCTCTAAGATAACAGCGCACGAAGGAGTTAGGCAAAATTTAGCGTGTGGTATGCACAATGTGAACAATCGCCAGTAGCCAATATTATGCAATTCCATGCTGAAAATCTAAGCGTGAATAGTTGTTCGTAGCTACTGGCTTTTTAAATCTACCATTTCCGCAGAGTGCTCAATCGACGAGCGTAAATTGTTCTCATCTAACAATAATCTTTTGATGTATCACAGCTTATAATTATGGTTAGACATATGATTTGCATAATTTCAGATATGTATACCTCAAATCATTTTAATATTGTTGGAGAATATGATATTCTATATAAGGAAAAATTGAAAATATTACAAGATTGAAGATTGTTTTCATTTGTGTGAATGCAAGTATTTGTCAACTACTTGAACTCGACAAGAAAATACGCGATTCGCATAATTTTTCTGGTTACAGATATCGGTATAAGATAACTATATTTTTTATTTGACCGATTTAAAACTTGATAATGAAGTGTTCATTAGAAATTCCTCTGAGAAAGACATCTCACATAAAACATTCAGTCGATGTAAATAACATGTAAATAATTACGTTATGCATGTCGGATGTGTTTCTGCTACTGCTTGAAAAAAATTTTGTATCCTTCCTCATAATTAAATTATTACATCCTAACAATAAGGACCTCTCATAGAACCTTATGCAGTATATTGTTGCCAGGAACGAATACTTCTGATATTTCATTTAATAATATCCAGATGTGATCAGACCTCTAGATACATCCTAGGATCATAAAATCATGCATAAATGTGTTTATGACCCTTAAGTAACTCCTCACTAATTTTTAAAATTCTTGGTTGTTTAAGTTTCTATTCGCACGTTCATAAAATTCTTGTTATACATTAGTAGAAAGTTGGAAAATCAATTATATTTATCGCCTTATTGTGTTGAAACTTTGAAACATAAGTTGATTAGTATTTTACTGTAAATAATGATATCGAGTAGGATAAAATTTAATGATGTTTTCGAGCTGAAAATTTGTGCAATTATATACCAAGCAAAAGATAAAGATATACCAGACGTAATACATATTTTGGAAATAAAAGATAACAAATATAATGCATATTTTATTTCATACAGTTGAACAACAAACTGTTTATCTATTTGGAAAGGTAAATACCTCAATCCAAAGATTGAGCTATTATCAGCGGACAAATATTCTCGGTTATTTTGTAAAACAAAAAAATCAAATAAGATTGTTCGATAATTGCTTATCTGATATGTAAATATTTCAGTTTTCTGAAGATGCCTTGAGTATAATTTTAAAAAAATATTGAATTCCCGAGTAAAATTGAATAAATAAGGTATAATTTAACAATTTCTATTTAATTTAATTTTCCGTCCATAGTTTAACAACACAAATTTTAATTATATCGACTAAACATATAACCCACGCTTGATAGATATTTGTACGTGGAAGAATTTAATTTTATTTTACCATGCTTTTACAAAGATAATTAACATTAATTCAAAGGTATCTAACTAAAAAAAGTAACGCATATAGAGACATTCGTTGACTGAAGTAGAATAAAAAATGCTGATAAATTTATAGAAATTTACATAGAAGCATAGAATTGAAATTTGTTAATGTCTTTGCCATTAGGGATTAAACATCATTCATTCATCAATGCATTTTTTGTATCTCGATAGTTATCACAGAAAATTTTATTTAAAATTTTCTTATGTGATGTAATATGAAAATATATGTTCATGTAGATTGCAAAACGTTTTCTTGTATGTATATGTATTTCTTAAAAACACCTGTTTTTTATGATCGAGTGAAGTTTAATCGATTAAATCAATAAGCAAAATGATGTAACCTATTATGATTAAAATATAAGGCCCTAGCCATGAGAACTTGCTGCTCTTCTGCTTATTAATTTGAAGCCACATTGTCGCCTTTTATTAGATAATTATTAACCTTGGAAATGATTATGCTGTAGTGTACAGGAAATAAAAGTAATAAACATATTTGAAGTTCAGTATTCATTTTTTTTAATCATTTCACCCCAAGCAAGGCGGAAACGCCACTGATGTGCAGGGGGCTACATAAATGTAAAAAGATTAATTAGAAAAGAATGAGGAGTACAAACTAGTTAGAAATGAACAATAGAAAGCTGAGAAAGCAGGTGCGATGACAGATAGATAGGTGGAGTGAAAGGGAAGGTTATACGGGGGTGGGAAGAGAGCTAGAGTTCAGTGCTTAGTAGATGAGTATTGACTTTGCATTTAAATTTCTGGAGGTTGTAGTCGTCAGGAAAGCAAGAATACGGGAGCGAGTTCCACAGGCGAGAAATGCAAGAGAAGAAGCTGCAGGAGTAGAATTGTCGTCTGCATTTGGCTAACCTGACTGTAAATGGGTGGGGCCCAGTTGCCAGTCTAGTTGCTCGAGTAAACACCTGTTCAGAAGGCATCAGTGACTTAAGTTCGTCTGAGGAGAAGCCATGAAATTATTTATAGAACAGTCAAAGGGAGGCCACATTTCGACGATGGGGAAGTGGCTGCAGTCGTGCCGCCAGATCAGTACCTATCACATTACAGACTCTCCTTTGGAGCCTGTCAAGAACACTGAGGAGAAGGGCCCCTGACCATAAATGACAGCAGTACTCCATGCACGGACGGATGGTTGACTTGTATATATGCAGGATGGATTCAGGTGGAAAAAACATCCTGGATTGACATACTGACCCAACCTTCTTAGCAGTAGATTTTGCTATGGATTCAATATAGTGGTACCATTTGAGGTCTGAGAACAGGGTAAGTCCAAGGAGGCGTAGTGTATTACTCTCCGGGAGAATGCAAATGAAGAAGCGGGTGGAGGCACCGTCCAGCAATAGGTTAAAACAGACGAGAAAAAAGACAAGGAGACAGAAGAAAAAGACAGTCTATGGGAACTAATGATTTTATTCATAATTCTTTGCACAGCAAAAGAGGGAAAAATGTAATTAATAAATATAAATGAACAAAACATCAATTCTTCGGAAAGTTCAAAAGTTACTAGCTGCTACTATGGCTAGTCGTCACTGACGTTAAAACAGTCACTGTCTCCTTATGCAACCCTTTCTCTTTCTCTCTGCTTAGCAACGGTGGACGTGCCTCTCTGCTTGGGGAGAGGATTTTCACGTCTGCGCTGATCATTTCTCCACTGCGTCTAGTGTGTGTCTGTTTTGTTTTAACTCCGCTCTGTCTATTTGTGAAAAATCCTTCGAAATGCCGCTTCACTGGCTGGCAATTGGGGTGTTTTTTTCCCAAATTCTAATGTTAATTTTATATAGCTAGCTTTATTCAGCCGTTTAGATTTTTCACCGACGTCTGCGAACGCGAGGACATTGAAAATTTTTTTTTGATTTTGTATATTCGCATGCCAGCGTTATTATAATTCTTCTCATCACGTGGGTAGTCCTTTTCGAAGCCAGCTTATAAGTTATTCTAAGTCGGTCCTGAACGCTTTTCTGAAAAGGAAGGGTAAGAAATCCAAAATTAACAAAAAATGAAGAGGAAGATTTCTCTCCTATTGGTGAGGCAGATTTTGGTTTGTGTTTATTTGCGGTCACATCAATCAATGTCATTTCGGGAGTTTCTTGGTTCTCGACCCTGTCTCTCTGTCACCCACTAGCCATTGCCAATTCCTCACACATTTTTTACTAGTTCTTCCGAAGAAAATGAAAAAAAATGCTCACACATAGAAATATACTTCAATTAACTATTTCAGAGTTCAGAATCATGGTCCATCGAAATATTTAAACGTGGATGCATAAGGACAATAACAGTGTTATATTATATCAGCCGTTAATCCATTAATTCCTTGAGAGACATCTGAATTAAAGTGTTTAAGCTGTCTATGTCACGAGTTAGAGGATAATAGTTTCTGTCTAAATATCTTTGTTTCCTTTTATTTTTGAAAAAAATTCAAATAAATATATCTTAGTATTTTTCAAACCTAGGAAAATTATTCGACAAATAATAACCACAAATTTACTAAATCTTATTTATATATGCATTTAATATGAACATTGGGGTTTATATTTCTAACCTATGCATTTAATTAATGAAAATCAATATAGGTTCTCATCTCAATCTCCTATAAAATAGTGAAACCATTTTTCAATTCAACTCGTCAAAAGTTGAGTGATAGTTTTATCATTTTAAATGATTTATCAATATTAAAATGCAAATTAATAATGTTCTTTCACTACATATTGTCAGAGCAAAACTATGCATAATGACCAGTAATATCAATAGAAAAAATAAATTATTTTTTTCTTATTCAAATATATGTACATATATATACTGTGTACAAAGGATTAATTTGTTTGATGGCATTTTCTTTTATCTGTACAATATATTGTATTCACTTTTTTCTCTGTTTTATTCATCTACTGAAAAAGAAGTATTTATCAAAATTTATAATTTTTGAAATAACTGAATAACTTCAAAGAAACCTTAACATAAATTTAATACGAAAAATTAACGAGTTGTAATTGACTTAAATGTGTATATTAGATGATTTTTATAAAACTCAACAAAACCAAGTTAAAACTGCGCGTGTATCATATATTTTTTATGAAATCTTTTTTTCAAAAAAGATGTATTAATTTTATTTTGTTAATTATCAGTTTCTTTGCAAACAAACTGAGTTTTTAATAAATAAAGATATATTTGTTTCTAATTTCTCTACACACCATAAATAGAATTAAATAACATAAAGAAAATTATATTTAGTAAGACTTGATCGCCCAGAATGACATTTGCTACAAATCGACCCCAGGTTTTAAAAGATTCATAATTGCATTCTGAATTAATATCTGGAAATTAATGTAAATATGCTAATAGTTATAAACATTTGACTTTTGAAATACATATATTTTACCGCAAGTTCTATTCTAATAATATTTTATCACACTCCACAGGTGCGGAAATAACTTCAGACTTTTCCTTTCACTTCTACATATAATGTGAAAAAATGTCAGTCACTAGCTTCTGACTTCTTTATATGTGGACAGTTACTGTTCATTATTCTCCTAAAGTCTTCTCCTCGTCGTCCCCTAGTAAACCTCGGCGTCTTAAAAGCATTTAAATTTGCTTGTGGTGAAGTCTTTTCAGAAAAAAATATACTCGCACCAATTTTACTTAATATAGAATATTATCATATGGGATATCTTTGAAAAAGGTGGTGCAGTTTTTTTTGTTTTTTTTGTGGTGGTTTGCTTAGAAAAGAATAAACTCTGACTTTACTATTGTGTTCAGTTTACTGATAGAAATATGAGAATTTATTCCTAGACATAGTGATTATTCTGAAAACAAACTCGATTGTAAAATTATCTAAAAAGTATTTAACAACTTCAGTTTCATTGCACATCGCCACTAATATATTCATATTGATATTTGCCTTTTATAATGGAAAGATTTGATATGGCATATTAGTAAGTAAGACTTTTTATAATAATCACTGATTAGATTTTGAGAATATTCCATGATACAGTGTCGCGGATTCAGACATTTTGGTATGTGTGTGTAAACATATTTACGGAAATAATTATGCGATCCTGGAAACCATTCCATACAAACAATACAAGAGAATCATTTAAATCAGGTAAAACAAATATATAATTACAAAAGGCAATGAACGCATGTAAATAACTAAAACATTATGCGTTCATATTGTTAATCAAAGAAAACATTAAAATTTACTACCTGAATATCTGAGAAACAAGCATGTGTGATACGTGTGGACACATATCAGAGATCAAGGAAAACAAACGAGCCAAGGTGGCAAACTTTGTCGACCCATTTTCGATTACAGTTTTAAGCAGGAATATAAAGTAATTGTCTTTTTTATACTGGCTTAACGTAAGCGTCCTATGGGCCACTTTTTGGCAAATTTATGTAGAGTCACCTGTAATAAAACAATGTATGACATTTGAAAGTATTTTAAAATCCTTTTTTTTTAATTTTAGAAATAAGGCATCTTCGATATTTCTCACTTAATATATAGCATATATGACGAACAAGGTAAGACTTTGATCTATATTTGGATGTTAGAAAAGTGGATAAGAATAACCTTATATAAGAAACAACGTTTTACTAAAACACCTGTCTACGTAAATGCAGTTTGAAGAAATGTTGGTTTTAATCGAAATTCGATATTTACAGTGGTACAATGTTAAACAAATCTTTGCTTTACAACGTTTATCGACAGGTAATGTTTATAATTCTGACCGGTCATTGACTACAGAAACACATCAGTGAATATAAAACTCGGTTCACGACAATAAAAAACATTCTCCATTTTATATCCCAGCACAGAGTAAGTAAAAACATAAAATCCTATTGATTATTTTACCCCAGATTTCAACGTTAACAAAAATAGTTTCTTTTTTTTTGAGTAACTGTAAAATTTGCAATAATGTGGGTTATAAATATTTCCCAAACGAATCCGCATTGTCCACTTTTGAATTTCGATTTCACAAATCTCGGCTGTTTAAAGCGCAGATGTCTGGAGACGATCTAAAAAAAATGAAAAACAAATGGAATTCCTTTTCTTCTTTGCTTGTATTCATGTCTGTTTTAGTCGCTTTATATCGATTTGTTGGTCTGTTTCTTCAAGCAGGATGCGAAATGTTCAACGGCATTTAGCCCGATGAAGTTTGCCATTTCATAGATTTAAAATCCCGTCCGCACTTACCCTCCGTCAATAAAATTAAATTTAAAAAATATTTATTCTAATTCGGTAGAGTCATTAATGCTATATCGACGTTGTTTGAGTCTTCGTTTTATTTTTTGTTCTCCTGATATATCTGCATTTTTCTTGCTCAATTATTCTCTTGATATATTCTGACAGATTTTATAGTTTCGTCATTTGTAATATACTTATTTTTTCATTTTATCACATGTTCTCATGCTGACATCAATTTCCATGAGACACAGCATTCATACCCATCTGCCCCGATGTTACACACATACACGTGTCTCGTTCTTAATATGCAGTTATTGATAGTCATAGCTCACTTTTCAGCGATAAAATATAAGCTCCTTTAATAACAAGTTTTAATACACGTTGAGATTTTCACAAGATGAGTTTGACAAAAGACTCTTTCCTCCGATGCTTTCAGAAACAATAGCTGTGGACAGAAGTTTATCTAAAAAAAATAACATTTAAATTATAAACCATTCAATATCAAACTTCTATCACAGGGAAATTTTCCTTCTTTAAATTAACACAATTATTGTTAACATCAATGATAGAATGTCGTTTCGGCTTCTTCTCACATATTTTACGAGCATGAACTAGAGCAATATTATTGAGCAAATTACTACACCTGCTCTTAATATAGTTTTTCCCTGTGTCAGGAAAGACATTTTTATCGTCAATATATATCTTATACATTAAGAAACTACAATGTTGTGGATTAATTTCCTCGAGTGCTATTATATATAAATTTGTACTTAAAAAGTAAAATATCAGATTCAACTTCTTAAATTATAATATATCATCTGATACAACATCAACTGTAAAGTTAAAAAAAATCCCACCAAAATCAAATTAAAAATATGATTAAATGAATGAAAATCTTAGAGAAATCTGAAAAAATGTTACGAATACTTTCAGGAAGTTTTGGAACATTACGATCATAATATCAATCGAATTATCCGAATGATAAAAGATATGCTGATTCACGAATCTAGATGCCGGTGTAACGTTCAAAGGTTGTACAGCCGTGGATTTTGCAGCACCAAACATTGTGAATGTGTTAAAATTATTTGTTCGAAGAAGATCAAATTTACTAATGTTAGAAACAGTTTTAGTCGGAGAACATAAAAAAAACAGTTTTTTTCATGAAATGATCTTTGAAATATTGTATTGAGATAACAATGCTTCATATATTGAATCCACAGATTTTGGGAACATGTTCAGCAAAGGTATATAATTATCCAGAACGATGTAATATATAATTTATTTGAACATTATTTTTAATAGACAATCGTTTTTGAGCTCAAAGAAATAAATTAAATATGTCGTGTGTTATTTCCTTCTCGCTAATCTCGGGAACATATATATATATATATATATATATATATATATATATATATATATATATATATATATATATATATGTGATGTATGTGTGTATATATGTAGAATGCTTTTCTTATGTAGAAATTTAGATAGAGAGGAGAATCAACTAAGGTTTCTGCACTTAGATTTACCTCAGGAAATTATTTTCCGCCAACTCAAAAGCAACCTACTAATTAAAACCAATATTTTCGTGGTCGTACAGGTGCTTGAAAGATTGCATAAGGCATAATCCCGGCGTACTTAAGTATTAATATTTGTAATTGCGAAGCGAGTATGAAAAGGAAAAAAATATATTTGTAAGCGTTTATTATATTTAACTTATCGTTACAGATTATTTTTTCTGTTAATTAATCGCCACTTCAGACGTTTATTTTTTCGATTAACATACCATTAGAAACTAATCGATTCTTTTAAGTTGTTTTAATAATAACTAGTACTTCCGTAAAATATCTAAAAATCAAAGGACAATTTTTTAGATATTTTTCCTAAAATTTAATTTTTCGCGTAAACATTTTTGCTTTTTATAAAATGCGGACATTTATAATTTGTAACTTATTTTTCTGCATTAATGAATTATTTTAATCATTGTTTCTCTGGAAAATTTAGCTTTTTAATACAATAAAATATAGACGTTAAACATTTCTGTGTCAATATCATACGCAGTGTTAAAATAATGACAATATTTTATTTGTTTTTAATTTATTTAAATGGATATGGATTCAAATATGCAATGAGATTCATCCCAATATTAAATGCTGTTAGCATCGATAATCGTGTTAGAGGTATTTGAATGTATATTTCCAATAATTTCAATATTTAGTATATTTTATGGTGAGGCATAAGGTTAAGAGTCATACGTGATACGAGCTTAGGCGACGAAGTCTCTTCCGAGAGATGATTGACTGGGCAAAATGTTACCCAGCCGTAGACCGGTTGCCAGAACCAAATATGTACTGTTAGTTAACCCATAATTGGAGCAAGAGACAGATTAATACCTTTCCCATGGCTATTTGCAAGTATTTGAATGCAAGGAATTCAACAGGAATTCTTACTCGGCTTCCCGATTTATAGTTCCGAGTAGATATGCACAGCACCACAACGCACATTCGCAATACGGATAATGTAATATAAGTTCTGCTAATGTTGATATTTCCATGATAAATTGTAGTGCAGAATAAAAGTAATCGTCACCAAAAATATAGCTTTAAAGCATGATTATATATTAAATTATTTCCATTTAAAAATCTTAAAAAACAAAAACAAAATATTATGTAATTTGATCACTCATAAACTTCATGATTTTGCTCTGTGTTAATGGATGTCTAACGTAACACTAATTGCAAATCAACATAATGTAATTAATGCTTTGGCCAAATATGCTTTGTTTATTCAACAAATGTTGGATGTATTAACTAAAATTTAGGTCACTATTGATTTAAACTGCTTTTAAGTACTCATTCAAAAATGTACAGTAACGTTGTAAGAAGATTTAACACAATTACTTAATATAAAATGAATTTTCTAAAATGAGACATGATAACTTATATGTAAACGAATCCACAGTTTGATTTTCCTGTTTAAGCACAACTTAAATGGGGAATATTTTTTTCATATATATATATATATATATATATATATGTGTGTGTGTGTGTGTGTGTGTGTGTGTGTATATATATATATATATATATATATATATATATATATTATATGCACATTCTGTTCTTTCGTCACGTAACTTCAAATAGGCAAGTCTATAGAACCAAATATGTACTGTTATTAGATCGAAACTAACCCTGTTAGATCGATACTAACCCTGGGAATTATGTGAAAGTTTTAGGTATTACAAAATGTAATTAATTTTACTTGGGTTTTCAAGTAGCCCTGCATTTGCTATATAAAAATCAGAACACTTAACTTTTCACAATTTTTAATTTGTCTACGACATAACTGTTTGCGCATGGCCAATTTTATATTAAATGCTAAAGCGTAAGAAAACGTATGAATTTATTATTCACTATTAAATATGAAAACTACATTTGATTTAAATATATTTTTCCAATATGAAGTCTTCTAAAAGAAAATTAAAGTTATTAAAGCGTGAAGTAGGATTTTTCCAAACAAATCGGCTTATGCAGATTTTGTATTGTTTTGCGAAATTGAACGAAACGTACTTATTAATTGTCAACAGAAATGTTTAGGATTAACTCAACAATACTAAAACTGAAGTTTTCAGCATGCGTTAACGTGTTGCAAAATAAATTCTAGTGAATAAAATGTGCAATCTGAATTTTTTAATTTCATAATTTATTTTCGTAATTAGTTTAATTTTTTACAAATCGTGCGTTTAATATATTTTCATTTAATGTTTTTGTCATTTAGAATTACTCATGTAATTAGAATAAACTAAGATTGTAATTTCCAAATTTGAAATTGCGTTTTTTTATATAAATAATTAATTTTTTTAAATAATTAATTTGTGTTTCAAACTTCATAAATAAATGTAATTTCAAATCGTGATTATTTGACATAAGCTATTATGCACTCTATTTTATTCGAAGTTATATTTGGTCTATGAAGAAATGTTTTTTCTTTGTAATTTATTCTTTTTTAAAATCCGAATGATTTATTTTTAAATGACGGATAACTTCAATTGTTCTGTCTCCAAAACGCTCGATGAACATTACTTTAATATCATGGACTGTTCTTTCAAAGGTTAAATATTTTAAAAGTTTCTAATCATTCAGTTCAATTCCTTGAACATCACTTTGGCGGATTCTCCGAAAGGAAAAATTACAACTTTAAAGAAACTTACAGGTTTAATCGTAAACTGATTAAGACTTTGAAAAAAACGGTCTCAGCAGACACAGAGATAATGTGTCTTGAATTTTTTTATATTTTGTACTTGTTAAACGTATTAAGCCAAATCTGTAGTCACACCATTTTCCAAAAAAATTTTAGCATTGATCACACATTGCATTCTATCCATTTGATGTTAAAAACAAATTTGCTTATTTACACTCTCTTTAATGTTTTTTTTTTATTTTCTAATAGATGTAGACTAAATTAGGGTGAGAAGTCTATAGAGTAAATTCAAAAGGAGGAAGAAAGTACAAGGTAATTAGAGTTAACGCCAAGAAAATTCAGTCAGACGTATAAAAAATAAAACATCCAACAGAATATTTCCAACTTTAGAAGATTTCCTTAAATTTCGTATCTTCAGCAAACATTTTCAAAGTCAAAATCCAAGTCGTCTCCCTGAAAACAATACACTCTTCTCTCTTTCAACCTCATGTGGATCTATTACGTTGAATCAAAAACTTGATCCACTACTAGGAAGTAAGGTTAACTATCTCGCACATATACTAACCATGCGATCGTGCATTGAATACATTTGTCATATCCGGACAAAGGCCCACCTATTCATCTCAAATTTCTCTACAGTCTCCAAAAGAAGGATCTGCACTGTTATTTCTCCCGACCTGACAGCTCAAGTCTAGCAATTTTCTCACCAAACGGATGTGGCATCCATATGTAGCTTCTACATATATTTTCATGACGTCTGCTCTGAAGAACATAGCTAACTGACGCCCCCTCCACATGTAATTCGCCCCAACAACCAGACTACCAATAAGGTGTCAGCCTTTTACAGTTACATCTGCCAAATGCATCCACCTCTTCTACTTCATCAGTTTCTATTCTCGGACTTCTAGCCTGTGGATCTCCCTTCTGTATACTTCCTTCCCTGACGGCTGCATCATCCAAAAATTGAAACGCAATGCCAATTTACACTTTTATCAATTTGAGCCCAAGCTTTCTATAGTCATGTCCCAATCACCCCCTGAATCTTGTTCTTGTCGTTTCTCACATTACTCTCACAATACCTTCACATTACCTTCAATCTTGTATTTCCATCCGTCTCTTACCATTTTCCGACACATCCAGTAAATGGTTCATATTTCATTTTGCTCTCCTCCTGCTTAAACATTCATCTTCTCTTATGTAGTCCCCTGCGTACCAATGGCGGTACCATCTTGCTTAGAGTGAAACAATTAAAAACAAAAGAAAATTATACTCGTTTCTCCAAAGATAGTTCAATAGTACGCAGATGCCAGCAGAAGAGCAGATTGAAAAGTTACATAGTAAGAAATCGAAGGGAAAGACAAAATGGTTACAGGGTGTATCAGAGAAAGGCCAAGATATGTATTGGATTATTTGTGTGAAGAGGGATGCGAGAATAGTAAAAAGAGAAAAAGAACAAATTACAAGAAGTGTTGTGGAAAGAATAAGATAAGGTAATCAAAGATGGCGATTAACATTGCTTTTAAACGCTTGGTGATTGTAGCTACCAAGGAAGCATATTCACGGGAAGATTTTCCATTCGAGGAAAATGCAAAAAAAGAAGTTGTTAGAGTAAAAATGGTGACTGCATTTGTATGTTTTAAATGTAAATGTGTTTGTCCTAGTTACCAGACTGTTTATTTGAATAAATTAATTTAGTGCAATAAATGATCTAAGCTCGTCGAATATTTGCAGAAGAGACAGAGGGAAGCAATAACCCGTCGCTGAGCATGTAACAGAACTCATACTGCTAGGTCGAGATCGATTAAGTTGCAGATTCTCCTCTAGAAACTGTCGAGGACACTGAGACGAATAGCAGAGGTGATAGACCAGACAGAACAACAGTATTCAGTGAGGAGGCTGATGTTTGATATGTATATATGCAATATGAATTCACACGAGAAATACTTTCTGGGCCGGCACAGTGAACCAACATTCCTAGCAGTAGATTTAGCTCTTGATTCCATGTATTCATGGCACTTGAGTTCGTAAGTGAGAGTGAGTTCGAGGAGGCGCAGTGTATTTCATTCGGTGAGATTAGTTGGATCCATAATGACGTGGTTGCAGGATTGACTCTCTGCGGTGGCTGATAGATAGCCGCTTGTTTTGGAAGCATTAGTGTTACACCAGTCCACCACATTGGATATATATTTACGTCCCCTCTTTTCTAATTTGGCAAATTTAGAAAATAAAATAATTAGTGACAACAATAAATCCTCTATATATGTAATATATATATAGATGACATCTTCATTTTAGCTAAGAATATCGATCAAATTACACACCTTAAAAACAAATTTGAAAGTCAATCCGTCCTCAAGCTTACATTAGAACTTAATGATAATAACGAAATCCTATTTCTTGATGTATTCATTGAATCTAGAACACATAGATTTACTACTTCTCTATATAGGAAATCAACTAGCATAAACTCGTGTCTTCTTAATTATAATATTGAATTCGGCCTATGATATAACTTAGTTATAAAAAAATCTTAATTCAACGCACACAAATGATGTCTTCTTCCAAATGCATATTTTATAATGGCTGACACAACATTAAGCAAACACTTGACAATAATAGATTTCCTAACTCCGTTATTGATCAACAAATTAAAATCTATCTCAACAAACTTAACAATAGCCTAACATTATTGGTAATATTAATAATAATGGTGTACATCAAAATAAACATAGCACTGTTAAATTATACTATTGCAACATAATAATTACAAACAAGATGAAAAAACTCTCAAAAAATACGTAGAAATGTTAAACCAATAAATAATAATAATCAAATTAAACTCATCATATATTTTAAAGAAATAAAACAATTGACCTCATATTCTCCCACTAAACCTACAAGCACTCACCTAAATCGTTTACAGAAAACCAATGTAGTATATAAAATTACATGCCCGTTCAGAGATTGTATCTCTGGTACTAATAATAAAACAACTTCATATATTGGTTTTACTACAACTACGCTCTCCCTTAGGTTTACCAGTCTCATTTCTGATCAAAGTAAAACTAAACAACATTTCTCAGAAAAAACATAGTCATATAAGTAATATCAGACAGATTTCAGTCAAAAATACAATAATCGTCACTCATACACACAGTAAAAAGAAACTTCAGATATTGGAGGCCATCTACATTAAATCGAAATAACCCACACTTAAAAAAATAATGTTTGAATCTGGCCATGACACAATACATTGCATTTAAATATATGGTTCTCTTATCATTTCGATCTTTCACGCGGTGTGAAATCATAGAACCGCATTACAAATTTACGAACTGCGTTTTCTATTTTTGGTAACTCTTATTGTTGCTTAGAAATCTTTTATGCCAACACAAAATAAAATCGTCGCTGATGGTGGATGTTTTATGTTAAAAAAAGCTATCTGGGGATGGCTCATCATAGTCGAAAGGTTAGAACGAACTTAATAAATAATTATTCAAATGGGAGAGAATTTTTGTATTTATTTTGACCTGAAATTAAAGCCAAAATACGATATTTAGAAAGGTTCATGATTAAATATAATAGATATTCCTTGTTTCTTATATTTAACAGCATATATTTAGAATATATATAACATCTGTGTGTAGGGCAAATCATAATGATTAGGCACATTTTGAATTTAAGTATCTTAATCATAGCAAAGAAATGTACTGAGAAATATGTTTAGTGCATAACTGATATTGGACAGTCCTACATAATATCCAAGATGACCATATTCCTTCCATGAGATTGTCACTACTACGAAAAGAACATGCAGGAGGTCGATCTTTCTTTTCTATCCTAGGCATTAATTGTGTACCGTCTGCATAAGAGCCACAACATACCTGTATGTAATAACAACAGCTTAGATAAAATTTGATTTATTTTATCAGTTACGTAATAAATCTGTTTGGTAGTCTTTCAGTTTAATTAACCAAAATACTGTCTTTGTCCTGACTTCATGTTTATATATATATATATATATATATATATATATATATATATATGTGTGTGTGTGTGTGTGTGTGTGTGTGTCTGTGTGTGTCTGTGTGTGTCTGTGTGTGTCTGTGTATGTTTACCTATTATGTGGAGCTCATGATCATTAAATATATGTTTCTTTTCATCTGTAAATATACGAAAACTGTCTTCACTTTACTTAATAATGTCATTTACAACAACTTGCTGTAAATAAAACCATTTGCTGCATTATTTTTCTCTTAAAAGTTCAGTTCCCGGAAGAAAACCCGAGATAGTTTAACATACGAAACAATTCTCTTAGGATTAATCATTATATATACGGATGACAAATGACGTGATAATAATTGTGGCATAACTTAAAACACATTCTTAGCAATAAAGTTCAGTTTTCTCGAAATAAAGCGATAGTTATGACAGAATATCTCAAGTAAACCTTATCAAACACCGTTGATTGACAATTTACGATAAACAGACAGCTATATTTAGACACTGGAACAGCGTGAGCGGACAACAGGCAAAAAACGCTTGTAAAGTAACAACCTTTAGTGATGTGAAACTGGAGTCAGGAGAAAAAAATATATCATCGCCTCGACAGACATGTGTACAATACGTATCGGTAATCGATGAGAGGGAAGAAAGAATGTAGGTTACCATTATTAACAAAATGTCTTTGTTCTCGTTATAACATGACAAAAGAAATGTTTGTCGATAATGGACAGAATGAAACACTCAAAGATAGAGCACGGCAAAAGACGTTGCAATTTTATATATATATATATATATATATATGTGTGTGTGTGTGTGTGTGTGTGTTTATATATATATATATATATATAAAAATGTGTATGTTTATATATATATATATATATATATGTATATAATATTTAGGCTTCAATTTCTTATCTTTTCACCGTTAATTTATAATATTTATTTATTTTTATTTTCTCATTTTCTCCTATCAACTTTTCTACCTATTTTAAATTTATTCCTCTCTTCTTCCTTCTTCTTCCCTATTCCTTTAAGTTATAAGATACTTACCTTTTCTTTTTAACTCTCTTTCTATCTCTCTCTCTCTCTCTCTCTCTCTCTCTCTCTCTCTCTCTCTCAACAAACTTTTTTACGTTTCAAATCTACGGGTCTGCAAATCCAGCTGTCAGGCTGAATGTATCTTCGAACTTTTGTTGACATCTGCCGCTACGCGTGTCCTCTGATTATATGTTGCCTATATATATGCTTATGTATGAATATGTGTGTGTTCGCCGAACTGATGTGTTTTTTCTTTAATTTTCTCTTTTAAGGGGGCGTTGTTTTTTTTATTCATTTTTAGAGTTCTTTGTGAATCTCATTCGTGTGAAATCCTTTGTACAATAAAGACGGAACCTGATGATGGTTCTCCTGAAATAGGCCAATACACCCGATTTACCATGAAATAACGTGTCTGCCATAAGTTTTCTTATATTTGCTCTCTCTATATTTATATACATATATATTCAGAGTTCTCTTAGAGAGTTATCCCACCAGTGTATGTACAGGATACTACTCTGGATTCTTCTATAACCACACTGCTTATATATATATATATATATATATATATATATATATATATATATATATATATATATATAATGATAAAGTTTAGAGATTGGCTTCAGCAAAAAATTTTTTAAGCCTGTTATGCTTTTTATGAGCAAGTTACTGATATCATATTCAGAAGATTATTTAAAAGGTTTTCTGCTTGCGATTTTTTCTATATTCAGGTATCAATTTTCAGAGTTAATATTTAGACAACTTTTACACAAATCTGTTCAAATTTGTCGTTGCATAAAAGTAAGAAAATGTATATCACTGATAGAGTATCATAAGTCATTTGTACCGGAATGCAAATATCACAGCTTATTTTGCTATTCTCTTGCATTGATATGAGTAACAAATATGTTGCTGTAAAAATCAAGCATACTTTATGATTCACCGTTCTTTATTGCTCTGCCCTCCCGTTTCTCTCGCTGTGTAATATTTTGGAAATAAATATGTGGCGAAAATTTATTTATACGTGTGTGTACACCCTCCATATATATATATATATATATATATATATATGGAGGATGTATATATACATAAATATATATATATGTATATATATATATATATATATATATATATATATATATATATATATATGTATATGTATGTACAGAATATCTAAGCAAGTGACTACAACGACCAGGGTTTTGCACAACGGCGAAATGAGCTTTACTTTCGTCCTGAGCGATTCAGTATTAGGGTTTTCGTCTTGGGTTTTTTTCTTTCTTACGTGTGCTTGACGTTTTGTCCATGTACTTCGTTTGTTTCTTTTTTTGCTTCCCATTATTTTCCCTCCGAGTTTGTTCTCGGTGAGTTATACACGGCGATTTAAATTATAGCTTGATTAATACTAGTTTTGGTAGAGTTAGTTCTCTTTCTATTGGTATTGTTGTTGCTATGGTTAATATATATATATATATAATTTTCCGAACTTTGGGGGATTCTATACAATCAACTGGGTTATTATATCATGCCATGAATTAAATTAAAAAATAAAACAACTTACCATCAGTGTTACCATATCAAATATAAAATACATTGAGTAAGCTGTTATTTTAAGGTCAATCACACTGGGAATGAAAGGAAGCCCATATTATCTCTAGTATAAAAGGAGCTTAGAAACAATCATCTTCTCAGTAAACCAGATATATAGCAGCGAGGAGTTAGCCGAATGGGATTTCCCTCCTCATCATCACCGCCGCATTAATATCCGACTATGTTAGAGAGAATCGCTGGTGAACAAAATATAATAAACCCAGAAAACTAGTGAGTACATATTGATAGCGCGACGTTAACACATAAAATCGAATAGTAATAGAACAAAAAGAAAACGCACTTCTGCCGAAGTTTGTGATTTAGACAATAAAATAAAAAATAAAAATGTTGAAATATTACGTTACTAATAGAACTCAAAGAAAACTTGATGAAGAAATCCTTACTAACGTTACCAAAAATTCATGATATTAAATTAAGAATCGTTAAAAGAACAGAGACACCACTGTGTGCACTGGAGGAAATTAGGAAGAATAATTATCAAAACAGTTTAGATATAGACTATAACTTATTAAAATGATATAATTATAAACGCTAACATTCATATCATTACTTTTGATGGACCGGATATACCACACAAAATAAAAATTAGATTTCCATATGCCAAAGTAGAAATACATATTTCAAACCTATTGAGATGCTTAAGCGGACATAAATATCGACATAATAAGAATTAGTCTTTATGAAAACCTGTTATGGAGAAATTCTGTATAGAGTAAATTTTATAGTGCAAAGACTATATGTTCAATGGAAAACAAATGCTCTAATTGTAAACAGAATCATAGGGCTACTTCGAACATCTCCGATAATTAAAAAACAAAATAACTGGAAAATTAAACAAATCCAAAAATTTCGTTTCTCAGAAGAAAGAAAATGTATCGAAAAAAAACGCCAGTGCACCATCATATGGAAAAATTAAAAACCACCAGGAAAATCTAATATCAAACACATTTAATAATAATTAGAACTAACAGTCTTTAGTTAAGAAATAAAAAAAATAATTGAAAGCATTAAATGCGTTGTAAACTTGAAAATAACCCCCACTACATAATCAGAATATGTACATACAATAATAACAACAAATATAACCTACGACAACTTTCAACTACCAAATAGTCAATATCTATCAAATGGAAAATTTCACTAACAGAAAAACGAATGAACAAAAAGGAATTAAACAGCAATGGCAAAACAAAATCGAAATACGAAAACAACAAACAGAATTAAGAGCAAATAATCAGCACGACAACCCATATAAAAATAATACAAACATCAGAAAATACCAAATATTCAAGAACATTCAAATACTTGTTGTGAACAAGTATAAAAATATGGAATATATGAAAATACTTAAATAAAAGTTTCATCAATTTTCCCTCAATAAAATAAAAACAAATCTACCATTCAAATGAACAAACGGAACACAAGTCTCATACATTGGAACTCTAGATGTGATAAACCAAACTATGAAGCAACCGAACAAAGTTCTTAGATACTGTAATCCATATAAAATCTACTCCCAAAAAACGTTTCTCTAATAAACTGACATCATTAAAGGATACGAAGATTGGGTAACTTCAAGCTTAGTGAAAATATTAATACCCCATAAAAACTAAAATTCAACACAAGTTTATAGAGCAAACGAAAAGAAATTCAACTCATCAAACAAATCCCACTTATTCAATGTATATTCCGCAAAAAATACATAAATAAAACGAAAGTCTAATAGAATAACTTCACACACGCTGTCTACACATGAGATATTTAAATCGCCACAGAATGTGAGGCTGTAAGAACAACAAGGAAACCTGCTAAAATAACAGAATATCTACTATAATAGTCCGATCTATGTATCCTAAATAAGCAAATGCACACATGCATACACTCAGGTACCGGATCAATATCAGCTATGGATCATATGACCCCCAAAAATTTAAGAACTTTTAACGGCAAGTTCACGTTGAAAAGTTACTTATTTTGATAACTATAAATTATTCCAGAGAGAGAGAGAGATAGATAGATAGAGATAGATAGATAGAGAGAGAGAGAGAGACAGACAGGGAAAGGAATCCAGAAAGGCAACTAAACAAAGACAACTGACTAAAATTTAGTGAAATCAACTGCTTCAAATTTACCATGGAAATTCTCAGAGAAAAATTGCTTTTCATCTCCTTAATAGACTTGTACATTTATTAAGAAAAATAATATCCATATGTTCAACCACATAACAAATCATAAACCAAGGTCAGAATGCAAAGAAGCAGTTAAATCTAGGAAATCTGCTTAAGATATTCTTACGCAAGCAACTACAAACCACCTACAAATATACAAACAAGCTCAATCACAGGAATGCTTAACAATGTAAAACATAAATAAAATTGTGGCGTAACTCAATTAGCAAACGAGACAACAAAACCTCAGTAATTAAAACATCAAAAATAATGAAAATTAATGGAGAAACAACATCAGTCCATATAACCAAACAAACGGAGTTAAATGCACTAGAGAAAAAAAAACAATTGTTTATATAAATAGCAACAAATTCATCAGAAATTTCTCTAAAACCAACACATTTTTACATTAAAGAAGAAAACATGCAGCAAGACAAAATTACTTTCACTTTAAACAATAAAAAATGCAGTATTGTCTTTACTATGAAATAAGGAACTTATCAAAAACAATGCAAATATTACAAATAAAATCAGTAATAATTTTAAAACATCTGCCAGAAAAGCATATCAAATCTCATCTAGATCTTCAGTGATATATGGTGATAAAATCAATTTCCATCATAGTGATTGAATTTGTCTTCATTCCAATTTTTTAACCCGGCAAAAAACATTTCCAGTTAACAAAATACGACCCATTTCATAAACTGTTTGCATTTACAGGAGATTGATGAAATCATAAAGTCCCCTTAAATTGATGCCGTGACATAAACAATCACTTATTTAGCTACCAAAGTTGATTCCAGAAAAACGAAAGCGCAAGTGATCAACTGTATTGCTTTATTTATGATAGCTTTTTCATGTTCATCATGGGATATCAATATACATTGCTTTTGAAAAATCTGATGCCACATGGAAGTATTGTATCCTAAATTACATGCATATGAGGGAAATAAAATAAAAATTTCTATTTTCATCCAAAAATATCAAACTATAGACAATGTACGAAATGGAAACTCATCATCAGACACGTAGAGGCATGAGTTCGTCAAGGTCGGATTTTATCATTTGCATTATTTACTCTGAAAGTAAATATTATTAAAACCATTAATGCACGAATAGAAAGCCTTCTCAATATTACATCACCAAACATGCATCCCTTTGAAACACATGTACAAATGTCTAAACAAGTTATAATAATGGGCAAATGGATTCTACCGCTTCTATCTAGAACTAAAAATAATTAGTGACTAATTCCCTATATTCCTAAAAAAAGAAACTAGTAATTATACAAGATAGCAAGCATTGAATACATTTAAAAATGTCAAAAGGGTTTGAATATTATACATCTATTGCAAAAACTGAATTAGAGTGACGTCCAAAAGTATTGCTTATAGTATATAGGTCGGACATCAGTTCGAAATTAGACTGTGGGAGCATTATTTACAGTTCCACTCGTATATAATATTAAGTTCTACAAACTATACAAAATCACTGACTGAGTTTTTGTCTCCAAACCTTACTGACTTCACTCATGCAAAGTTTCTAGATAGAACTCAATGAATCACTCTATGTCGGGGATTGGGAAAGAATTTCACTCCAATATACAAAAAATACAATTCAACCGGCCTTACGGCCATATCAGGTTGAATACGCCGGTTCTCGCTCGATCACCGAAGTTAAGCAACGTTGAGCATGATCAGTACTTAGATGGTGGACCGCTTGGGAATACCAGGTGTAATAATCAGTAAGCCGAGTTCAAATTCCACTTGAAATATACTGCATTCACTTAAGAACTGGTACCCTTGGGAAAGGTTTTAATCCGTCCCTTCTCTCAACCTCAAGTTATTGGTTAAATAACAGGGTAGGACTTGGGGACCCTGCCCTTAAAAACAAATCCCAATGAATCTTGATACTCAAAAACAAAAAGTATATCTAGACACAAAACTTATATAAAAACAACAATAAATCTTTGTAAGAAAAAGGTATTACGAGCAATAAATAAATAAATTTAGTTGGTAATAAATGACCCGCCGAGGTTGATATTTTTTTTTTATCGTATCACCCCGAGCAAGGCGGTAACGCCACTGATGTGCAGGGGGCTACATAATAGTGAAAAGATTGGAAAAGAGAAAACCGGAAACCACATCCTAAACAGAGAACAAGGGATGAGCCTCTTAACCTGTTCAATAGACGTGGGTGGAGTGTGAACCGGGCGATAGATAAATCTATCTACCCCAATTGAAAAAAAAGTGAGAAGATTGGTAAAGAGAAAGCCGGAAACCACATTCTACACAGGGAACAAGGTATGAGCCTCTTGACCTGTTCAATAGAGGTGGGTGGAGTGTGAGCCGGGCGATAGATAGATCTATCTACTCCAATTATGCCATAAAAACAAAACAACAAAACAATTAAACCGAAATAACTTAATATAACAAATTACATATTAACCTAAAAATGTACAGTTTCGTCTGATTCCTTTGAGACCATGTTGTTTTCTAATGTCACTAGCGCGTCTTTAATTTCAATTTTCTATTTCCACTTTTTAATCGTATTTGTTTCTCAAACGCTTAGTGTACGTTTTAAGCATGTTGAGGTCATTTAAAAGTGACTTATATTGCAGTTTGTACCGTACTAGGCCTCTTCAGTCTTCGGAGTTTCA
>JBBBDQ010000520.1:0-12500 GCA_037127315.1 Ascarosepion bandense | reverse complement strand
CAAGTTTAGAATTGAGATTGACATATTTTCCATTCCTTAAGGACGTGAAACACGTTGTTTCATCAGATAAAACAACACCGTTAAATGCTACAATGCTCATGTTTCAAATTTGATAGTTTTTCATACAATATTCAGAATATCGGCGTAGCTGTCAGAATAGATATTTTTTGAATAACATGGGTCAAGTATCCTGCGAGAAAGTAAGTAAAAATTACATACTTTTTTCAATTTATTACTTTTTCTGCGATAAAACTTAACCGGCATAGAGGAATAGAAAACAACGGATACGGTTGTTCATTTGACGACTCTTCTGATGCTTTCAAGAGATTTCACAATGTAACGATGTACTATATATATATATATATATCCTGGGTTAAAAGCAATCGGAGTCTAACCCTACTGATCACATGTGATACAGCGAAACAGATCTGTCTGCGGATGACTATATATATATTATAATAAATATAAAATCTGGGTCATTTTACGCTGGTAGAATTTTGTTGTTGTTGTTTCTTTTATTTTTATTTTTTTAACTCCTATGACCTATATATGCGTTTCTAATTTTGATGAAGCCAAAAATTACGAGGCTGATTTGTTGAGACGCTGAGTTTAGTTTTGCTTGAAAATGCTTCTCTACCGATCGCGTCGCAGTGTACCAGTTGACCATACCTCTGCTCTGTATTGGAGCATTTTACAACCGGCTATTTGCTAAATTCAATAACCGACACGTAGCATTGCTTTAAGCTGAATTAACGGAATATTTTAGTAAATATATTTTTGAACCAAGCGTGATTTATTCTTCGAAATAGACAAATATAATATATATTCACAATCCAATTCAATTGTAGTCAAGTGCGTAATTTTTTTTTTTTTTTTTGTAAAATATCTTGACATTTTTCCATATCTGCTCTTTTGCTTAACGTAATGTTGATCTCATTTTATTTTTCATTCGGCCATAATTTACTCGGTGTGCGTTGACCGATTAGAAAATGACATTTCAATATAAATAATAGAAAGAAACTTTAAATAATGAAACATTTTCAGTTGGATTCTACAATAACACTGCTTTAAGGACATACCGATATTTTATCCTGCCAGCAAACATTGATTACAAAAAAAGCAACGGGAAAAATGTATTCAATTTAAATTTGCATAAAGCGAAAGGTGATTTTAACAATAATGTTCAACAAAATATTTATGTTTGAAATGTTAGAAAATGTGAGATTTTTCTTCTCGGATATGAAAGAATAACTGCAAGATCACTTTATAGAAATGTGTGATTTTAAGTAAAGAACCAAGCAAGGTTCGGTGCAATCTCGTAATTATAAGAAGGACTGGAAAAAGTTTAGTTGCTCCACAATGGCCTATTCAACCGATTGCACAATAAGCAATTATATTTCTTGCAATGCCAGAGATCATCAAACGCGACAGGTTTGTTGAGAAATTTCATGCGCTGATGAAAATCAATCGTATGAACGGAGTTCGGATGCGAAAGTCTTGTACAACAATTCCGGGCTCGTTCTATTTGTTGCCGTTAAATCAGTGTTTTCTATTTTTCTTGAGATGTTTTAACTGTTGCAATTTTTGAATTTAAGCTATTTTCATGCCGCACATCTACTGTCTTTTAGCATATTTCACAACTATTATAACATTCCGATATTGCTATTTTTTGTACGAGGTACTGGATTTTTTAATATGGGGGTAACTACAAATGTGTGCCTTTTATAAGGCATGAATTACAGAGTTTCTTAGCATCTGAGACAGTTCACATTCAGTTTTACCGGTCATATATACATACAACATCTTATTAATTTCGTATTGGTAATAGTTATGCATTACTGTTCAATAACATTGGCTTTATTTAGCATTGGGGTGTTCTTATATGCATTCGTTTGCAATGGATATTGCCTAGGAATGAGAAAGCAAATTTTGAATTCCTGTTGAATTTTTTGCATTAACTTATGTGCAAATATACGTAGAAAAGTTATGAAACCTTTACTTCTAATTTCATGTCTGGGTTGAATAGCAGGATAAGTTTGGTTCTATAGACTTGTCCAGCAGAAAAGAAATCTTATATCACAGCGGGAAACAAAAAAACTTATCCCTAGACAGTCATGTATCGAAAGATATCTTTTCGTTCAGGCGTGTATCATGTGTGGTATTAACAGGGTGTAGTTCATATATTTTCATGGTTCCTTGAGTAATTTAATATGTTTTCTTAAAAAAAATGGATTAACATTCTGTATCTGATGTCTATGGCGGGGGATTTTGATTCTGATCCAAATTTCTGAATACTTCATTCATATTTTTTAATATTTTATTTGCCAACATCCGTTTGATTATAAGAAGGAAGAGAAACAAAAAGGGTTCTCTGGTGGAACAAGTTTTAACCCTCGTCTATAAAGCGTGATATCTCTGACCGTAACATGTACATTTTTTGTCCACTAATTGTAAATATGTCATAAATCAGATTAAGTTCGGCTTCAAACTGATACTGATGCATGGTATAGCTTTTCATATGCTTTGTTTAGTGATTGTTGGTCTATTGGTAATAGTGCGTTAAGGTAAAACCATCTCTCAATCCAATCTTTAATCATTGTAAATTTCTGTATTATGGTATCGTATGTGAATAAATATCCCCAATAATATTTTATTATTTACTGAGATGAGTACATTTTGGACAGTATTAAATGCAAAATAATGTTAAAAATACGAATAATAAACCGTTATATGTCTTCTTTATCCCATCAACGCAACCGTACCACTATTGTTTATATTATCCACGCCGATAGTCAATACTATTTCAAGTGTAACGATCTATCAGAAGTGACCCTCTAGTTTTATAGGGCAAATTTTCATATGAAAATAAATAAAACCACAAGGATACACTCACACACACACACACACACACACACACACACATATATATATATATATATATATATATATATATATATATATATATATATCAAAAAGTCATATATTTTGTCTTGCAGCGAATGGTAAGTATTACATATTTATCATAGCAATTTTCGTGTATCTGCCACTATTTTCATTTACTATTGTATCTCGATACTTTTACTTTCGACAACGTAAAAAAACAAATCCAATCATTTTCACAGATTTCGATTACGCGATTATGTTTTACAGAAAATGTTGATATGTTAGTTCTATTGAGATTTAGTGGCGCGATATAAGGTATGTCTAACTATCAGCCTCTTTTTGACTTGTTTATTTTACGCATTGATTTATTTTTTCTATCATAAGTTTCAGTGCTTGCACTTCAAAATATTTTATTCAATTAGCAGTTGGCCACATTATATGGTTTTTCGAAATCATTCTTGGATGAACAGTTATTGATTGAAGAATTTCAATTTCTCACACAATAAACACACACATACATGTATATATATTTCTTTACTGATTTTAATTGCCTTGAAATATATTTGCTATCCTGATTGTTGGGAGCGTGTTTTGTTAACTTTTCTTTTTTTTAATATTTTCCATTTACGTTAATTGTGTTAGATTAAGAAATAATTTCCATCTTCTCAGCAATGAATTACTCATATGATCCCCTACTGCATCAATCACAAATAAGATCCAATTTATTAATATTTCAACTTGAATGTCTTTCATACAATTTATATAGTTATGATCTGGAATATCGAATTTACGTAACCTAATTTCTGTAAACTATTGATAACACTATAATTTCTTTTGTCTGTCACGATTTTGTGTGAAAGTAAGTACAATCACGTGTGAAATAGATAATTTTGATTAGTTTCAATACATTCCAAGATAAATTTAACTTCAATGTTAACATTTCAGTTTATTAGTCATTCATAATCTAATTTATAATAGGATTTTCACAACAGCAAGTTAACAAACCAATGATTTTAATCAACTTTTCTGATATTGGGATTTGAGTTCAACCTCTCTCACAGTGACTGCAAGCTTACCAACTGAAAATAGGATAATAAGAACAAGACATAATTTACCTGCACTTGGCCAATGGTAAGAGAAAGATTTATCTCCCTTAATTAAATAGAAGTTTTAGTTAGAAATTCATTCTAGTTTACTTGGATTGAGAAATTGCAGAGGCAAATTTAAATTGTAATGTACGGTATGTTTTAGACCGTCCTGTTACTATTGACGTAATAAAAGCCGATGATTCCCAAAAGGCTAATACTATACAGTTCCAAAATCTTCCTTAGCCAGAACATTCACACCCCCCACTCCCATTGAACATAGATAGAGCGCTATGAAACGAAGCCGGAACTGCTGATTTTAATATGCAACTATTGCATCAGATCATCATTTTGTGCAAGCGGTGGTGAAAATTATATTGAAATATCTTGTTAGAACTGATCCTATGAATAGTGAGTAGAAGAACTAGTATTCATTGTGGTGCATATCT
This sequence comes from Ascarosepion bandense, assembly GCA_037127315.1. NCBI lineage: Eukaryota > Metazoa > Mollusca > Cephalopoda > Sepiida > Sepiidae > Ascarosepion > Ascarosepion bandense. Next base: position 8,083 of record JBBBDQ010000520.1, on the reverse strand, counting down.
TCAGGATATGGTCGTTTATGGGTCCCGAAATCTTCCTTTTACCCAGTGTCCGTTAGATGTTTTTCTCCGTTTTCTCAAGAGTTGCTACCTATTCCCACAATCTTCTCAAGTGAGCGACTAATGATTTCTCCCTGGTTATCATTATGCTTCGTGAGAGTTAAATTTTTCATTCATCCTTTCTCATATTTGTGTTCAATTACTTTCACACATCTATTCCTGAATCTGAGAATAAGTGCTCTTTTTCTGGTCATTTTCTCTAAGTTTTTACGATTCTAATTCGATCCGCTCATGGACTTGCATGTGTCTTTCAGTAGAACTATTTTTATTGCCTCCAGTTTTCCCCAATTCCGTGAGATATCTTAGTTTTCACTGTCATATAAGAGGCTAAAATGTATAAACTTTTGCTGCTTTTGATGTTTTACTTTTCAGTCAGGTATGTGCCAGTATGTAATTTTAATCAAGTACAATTATCTTTGAGCTTAAATTTGATTGGAATGCACACGGAGTATTTGGCTGGAGACAGAGTATTTGGTTGGAAAAATTAATTTCCCAACTGTTATGATGTCAATATCCGATAAGCTTGTGATTATTAATTTAACATAAAAAATTGTAGATGTTGCATTGGAATTGTTTATATCGATAATTACGGAAGTTTTCGTTATTTCTATTTATTTCTGTGACATTTGTAATTAGACATAATTCTCATTTTTATTGTCAGATATGTAAGTTGCGATCAAATTATTAGGTAAGAAAACATATTTTCATTCAGAAACAAAAGAAATAAATTGTAGATTGTATTATACTTTTTTGTCTCTCATGCAAAATATTCTGGTATATTTAATGAATGATTTTTGTGTAGAATATAAGTTTATATGTTAATTGCACTTGAAGTCAGGGTAAGGCCGCACAAGAAACTGTGAGAAAAACTTTCTAAAGTTTAAACGTGCATCATTTCAAGTATCAATAATAAAAGCCAACAACTTATCAGACACAATTTGTGAAGTTTTGTAATAATATTTTTCCACTATTTATATTGTTCAGACTATTGTTCTAATCATTATTGCAATGTTTATGACTTCCTTGTAATTGCAGACTCCGCACACCACCATATTCCATATTCCAATGAGCCAAACATTTCAATACGAACAATGGGGCACACAATTCTACCTCCAGCAGCAATGCAACCCTCTACATTAATTGTTCTCCACTGTTGAACTCGCAACACTTGGGTCACGTTACTAGAACCAGGCATCGTCTATTTCCACTGGGCCATGTGTAATTTAGAGCATAGCTGCTGGATGTGGCCACGCGCGGGGAGTGGTAATAGAATTCCCCAGTGATCGTGTTTAGTTAGCCTTTTCTGGCAACTAGCGGGTTGGGAAGGCTGAATGTGCAGTGACCGGAGTGTCATAAACATGGCAGTATGAGAACAATATTCTGAACAAAATAAATAGCGTAAAAACTACTTCATCTTAGACATTTAGTCAAATGCTTCCTGTCTTACTTGTAATATTCATTTCCTATTTTTTCAGCAGTACGTCTTACAAAATATGAGAATATCAACGGATATAAGGAAGGTTTGATAGAGTTTGAAAGTAAAATACCAACATTCTAGGAATGTCCGTTCCGACATTACATTTTAGTAGAAACGGCATAAAAAAGGCTGACCCAATTTCAATAAAGCATATAAAGTAGTAAATGAATATGAATTCATAGATTGATATAAATGATATGTCAAAGTTATGAAATTTCTTAACGTATTTCATAATAAAAGATTTATAATTTCAATGCAATGAATATTTATCCATGTTTTAAAAGAAAAGCAAAGAATCAAGCATTTTATCATGTTATTTTACAATCCGTTTTCTAATGTGATTTTAATGAATTGTAGGTTGATATGACGTTGTATATATTAACGAATCTACATCAGTTCTTTTCAGTATTCTCAAATTTAATTAGTCTCAAGTTACCGCTGATATGTTAAATGATATCTGTCATAACAGAAATCCATCAATATAATTTTTGAAATATTAGGTATATTTACAGATATCCTCATGTTGGACCCTTGGTTATCCTATCATCCATTACTAGTCTGTCGCTCGACTTTCACAAGATTTTTCCTTTTCTCGACAAAAAAAAAAAATCTCTGAAGGTTTTCATTCAAATCCTAATGTCCACGTAACTTGTAAATAAGTATTCAGTATGTATGTTCTCAAAAACACAAACAAATATCATTTGTCATTACTTCTTAAATGAGGTATTATTGACATTATTATATTGTTCGGAAATTGTCCTGATCTACATTGACACAGTCACGACGTTTCGAGGCACCTGAAAATGGCGGGAACGTAGAAAAGACGAAAAGTCATGAATATGACAATAAAGATGAGGACAACAGTCCAAACAATGTAAATGACGAATAAAATATTAAATGTGAATAAAATATTAAATGTGAATAAAATATTAAATGTGAATAAAATATTAAATGTGAATAAAATATTAGCCCAAAGCAATGAATATTACAAAGCATTGCGAGAATCATCATAATCAAAATTACAGTCACATTTCGAATAATATTCATTACATTTGAAGAAGTTTCTTAAGTCGTTATTTTTTGCTTCTAAATTAAATCCCCAGTTACCGACCTTAGCCGCCTTTATAGTTAAATCTATATATTCAAAACTTTATTTGCTGTTCGATGTCAAACGATGACTGAGTAGTCTTGCGGAATTTTGTTAATATATTATGAATTTATAGAAGTGTAGAAATACCGCACTAAATAATTTTCATACTTTTGCCAATTAATCATATATTTTTTAAAAAAAAGATAGACTGTTTGACATGAATTCACTATTTTGGCTGAAAGACAATTTATAAAATTACAATATTTTTCTTGGTGAATTTTCAATTTTGATTCAATTCTGTTATGTTCCATGTCACATGAGAAAGTAGATGTAAATGGCTCTAGTAAATTTCACATATACTGCAACTCAAAATAAATTCTGTTTTCCGTTGTTTGCAAAATTTGGTTCACTCTCATTTTATTTCAGTTTCGTTATGAATGTTATGGATTGCTTTTCTCTCTCTGTCTTTCGTTCTATCTTTCTCGTTACTAATAAATTTTCCAAATGCTTCATCTTTATGCGGCACATAAATTTCAAATGACCCTTTCTGATCCTTTGTATCAGTTTTCATTTCTTCAAAAACATCGTCATTGCTCTTATGTTCTTTTCATGTTATCCACAGAATCTTTCTGTATGATCAGTTTTCTTTTAAATTTATTAATTCTTCCTTTATTTCTTCCTCTTATAGGGTTTGTAAGTATTACGCCTATGTGTACATATTGCATATATCTACTTTTCTTTTAATGCCTGGTTCAATTGATATAATGTTCAATTCCCTTGTCAAAATTGCATTAAGAATAGACTAAGTGAATTTTTTTAAAAATTTTTTACGATCCAAATAGAAGAAAAATATTTAATAACAATTTTATAATGAAATTTTAAAAGAAAATATTATTACCGAAAAAACAAATTGTGCTAGCTAAATTTGATATATATATTCATAGTTGATATCCAGTTTTAAAATGCTTCTCTTATTAACTGGATTTAAAATATTTTTATTATGCGTGAAGTATTCTTCTCAGCATATATATATATATATATATATATATATATATATATATATATATATGTATGTATATATATATATATATATATATATATATATATATATATATATATATAGTATATCGAGGCAGCAAGCAATTTTCTAGACATATGCCATTAAATATAAGAGACAATGAATGTCTATTATGTTTAATCCTGAGCCGTTCTAAACGTCGTATTTTTGCTTTAATTTCAGTTGAAAATAAAGACAAAAATTTTCCAACATTTGGATAATTATTTATTGGTTTGCTTCTAAGCTTTCGGCTCACATGAGCCATCTTCAGAGAGGTAGTTTAAACTGAAATATTATAAAATCCACCATCACCGACGATTTTATTTTGTGTTGACATAAAACTCCGCTTGGCAACGGCAATAGTTACCAAAAATAATAAACGCAGTTCTTAAGTTTGCGATGCGGTTTTATGACGTCACACCGCGGGATAGCGCGAAATGACAACAAAACCATCTATTCAAATGCAATGTAATATGTTATTTCCTGTTTTAAAGTTGATTTTATTGAGTGTTGGTTGTTTTGATTTGATGTACATGGCCTCCAATATCTGCAGGTTCCTCTTACTGCGAGTATGAGTAAGGATCACCGTATTGTTGACCAAAATCTGTCTGATATTACCTACATGTTTATGTTTTTCAGAGAAAAACCTAGTACATATATTGGTTTTACCACAACCACGCTCTCCCGTAGACTTACATGTCATCTTTCTGATCAGAGTACTATTAAACAACATTTCTTTGAAATATATATATATATATATATATATATTAGTAAACTTCTAACTATCTACTGCAAGCGGAGACATGCAATTTGATATCACAGAAATGAAATATTTTTTCAATCAGGCGCAATTATCTCTAAATCATTTAAATAACCGAAAGCATCGCAAACACGCAATTATATTTATTCACAACTCGATACCTGGGTGTCTACCCTGTATACGATATAAGTTAAAAATTTGAGAGAAAATAAAATCTGATTAGCTTTTGTTACACATCATATTCTGCTATTTACGTAATCGACGAAATTACGTTTTCTTGCACGAAATTATGAATCGCTATTTCTTTAGGAAGATATTTTTCCGTTGTTTTCTTTAAACAAGAATTTGGAATAATTAACATTTTTCTTGGCACATCCTAGCATAAATGCTTATTTTCCATGTTTTCATTTTTTTCTGTCAACAAGAATATTAAGAACATTTTCGAAACCAATTAACTAATTAATGACTTCAAATTCGAAATGAATAATTTTCTGCATATTTTAATTAATACAGAATTTATTGATTTTTCTTTACCGACTCTTCAATATATATTTGACTAAATATAAAAGCAAAGGAGACTTTCCTTTAAATTTAAAATTAATATAAGATTACTGATTTTAATTTCAAAACCTGTATGTTTGCTGAAATTATTTACACCATAAATGATGATATTTTTCTTCGGAAATATATTAAAATGCATGATAATCAGAAATTAAAATCATATTTATTTTCAACATTTAATGCCTAATGATAAAAAATTGCTATCTAATGTAGGCGAATATTTTAATATTTTACATATTTTTTAAAATGAATTTGAATTTAACTTTTATCGTTTCACGCATATAAGAGACAGGCATTTGAAAGAGTAGAATTTAAACCTTTACTACGAAAATTATGATTGGAGTAATAGAATAGGAATCTAATGCAAGTAACAGAATTTAAATAAGTACCATTTGATAATGTTAAAACCGAAACTATTGAAATAGCTTTTTTTATCGAGTAAGTCTTTAAATCTTTCAGTTACGTTCAATTTTAAGAGGGTTAGTTCAACGTTGGAACTCTAACAGTCGATATATAGCAATCTCTCCAGAATAAATTCCTTAGATCTAACATTTCTCTCTTTCATGATTATGTTCATTCATGCTATGCACATTGTAGCGAACCAGTTTCATTCCTTCCATAATCCATTAGTGTGTAGCTCAATTCGAGCAATTGCTTCACGCGAACAACGGCTCACCTCTGGGTTTATTCGTTACTTCAAGAGTTCATTGTTGTGATGCTGTGCTAAAACATTAGGAAATATCTATGAACTTGCTCAGCATGTCAGCCATCTATTACCAAATATTTGTTCACAATTCCTTTTCGGTTCCATCGTTGTGTAAAAGCAATTGACAAGTCAGAACCATGTAAATTAATAATTTGTATGGCTCTTCGCATTTATGTAAACCTGAATTTAAGCGAATAATAAATAAATTGAATAAATGAAGAAGTAAATGGCAAGCTGCTAATTGTGTATAGAGAAGTCTTACGTGGTATATTTTCGACTTTATGACTAGTTTTGTAGGATGCATTATCAATTTGAAATAAAGATAATAAAGTTAGACGTGGTGTCAGAAAATGTGTAAGAGAAAGGTGAGAATCTTGGTGTGAATAGAAATACATTAGAGTAGAGTGGACAGGGAAAAGAACATAGTATAAAATCTGTCAGGTAAAGGATGCTAGTTAAAGAGTTAGGAGATGACAATTGACATTATATTTAAATTCATGGAGATTGTAGTTGTCAAGAAAGAAAGTATACGGAAGGGAATTCCTTATTGGGAAATGCGAGAAAAGTAACTGTTAGGTAAATGTAACGTTTATATACGATTTGTTTAATTGTAAAAGGGTTGTTTTTTTATGTTTCTTTTTATTCTAGTAAGCTTTTTGGAATACATCTGTGACTATCCACATACTCCTGATTTTAGTGGACTTATTCTGTCCTCCATTGCAACAATTAAAATTCCGCAACTGATACTTAATTTCATTTCTCAGGTTGATCTTCAATAATATTTACCGCAATGCCTACCTTAAATAAAACTACCTGAATGATGATTTGATATGTCATGGTAATGCATAATAAACATTTGTTTCAGAGATTTAGATATATGAAATAATAATAATGAAAAAATATCCTTAGAATAACATAGATGTAACAATGTAACATAAGTAATATTTATTAAAAAATGTTAAAAAAATACGCTTATGTTCTTAATCAAAAAGACAGTCAGATTATAAGAAATTACAATGTAGAAGTAATGTTTGGAAAATGGGACACTCTGAAGACACATAAAATGCAATAGAAACGCTACCTAATCCTTTTAAAAGTTTTGAAGGATTTAATAGATCCGGTTTTGTAGGAGAGCAAAGATTAAATTTCCTAAGCGTTTTACATTATAAGGTGTTATGGAGAGCCATGTTCAAATAAGTTCTGACGGTTCATAGAAGAAATTATGCCAACACAGGTATTTTTTAATCTTTTATTTTTTACGTCGTTCTTGTTTGACACCAAAGAAACACAAGATGATTCTCTTCCCAACTTTTATTGATAAACATTATTCAGTGATCGGGGACATTCTTCTCTTGGAATTTTTTAATGCGTTTTCTCCATCCTCCAAGAGTTGATTAGTCGAGTGATATCGTTCCAGGAATTTAAACTTTTAATCGTTAATTGACCATTTGGCAGAGGTGTCTTCATTTACCTGGGAGGCTGTTTATCTGAACAGAAATACCAGAAGATTGGTTGGTAGCATGGACAGAATTTTACTGTTTGCGTATCTCATTTCTATGCCAGCACTAATTAAGATTGTTTGAATTAAATCACTCACAATCCTTATTGGAATCTTAAAGTATTACCACTTAAATGGAAAGAGGCAACATAAAAGTATGATCCAGCTGATTAGGCTGATTGCAAATGTGTGTGACCAGAACGGAAAATAGCATATAGTAGCCACAGAATATGAATAAAATATGCGTGTCCTGTTTCGTGATAAATACTCTTTCAGTTGAAATGAAAGGTTCATAGAATGCCTTGGTACATAAAGGGTCATATATTATATGTAATTTCATATAATATTAAAAGGCAAGTTATATATGTGGTTCACTGTGTTACTTTTACATAAATGTCTAACTACATACTTCCATAAAAATTGTTTATAAGTAAGGCAAACGTATTCTAAGCTTATGTTAGAGTGTGCGCTCATAGAAAAATGATTTAAATTAGAACCCGGAAAAAACAGTTCCAATTCCAATCAGGTGTTTTATAATCACTTACATGTAAATACCATTACAAAAACGTAGGATTCCATCTCTTCTTGCCATCCACAATTTTGAGTTAATTATTAAGACTTATTTAAGTTATTCATAATCTCCTAAATTCATGCAATCTAAAATAAATTGTCGGCTTTAAATAACTTTCAAATGTTAAGATGTTAAAAAAAATCAAATCAAAGAGTGGCATGGACATCAACCTGCTTTGATCATCTTAGTTCAAATTAAATAAATTGTAAATCTCGGCCGCTGTCATAGAAATATTGAATGCTTCTTCCTGCCAACACGTTTATATTGTTTTTGTAGATCGGGGCTGAAATATGATATTTCAACTGC
>JBBBDQ010000519.1:4327500-4427606 GCA_037127315.1 Ascarosepion bandense | reverse complement strand
ACTTGAAATTAGCAAAATGATCATAGAACGGATTAATAAACAAATTAAACAGAAACTTGAATTACTCCAGTGGACAAGCACAATTCATGTCATAAAATTGTTTAACGATATTAAACAAAAAACAACAACTGACCTTTGATCCAATTTGACATAGTTGACTACGACCCATCAATATCCAAATACCTCTTCACTTTGGCACTGGTATTTACTACACATTAGAAAATAAGAAATCTTATCCACAGATAATTTAGAAGTTTAAACCTAAAAGTAATAATCAACACTAATTTGAAAGCAGTAAACTTCCTCGATGTAACACTCGATTTAGTTAACAATAATTACATCATACATAAAACCCAATGAATACTCATTATACATCCATCCGAAGTCAAATCACCCACAAGTATAATCATACATATACCCTCCTTCATAAAATATAGAATTAGTAAAAACACTTCCAGTGAAGTAATATTCAACGAACACAAAATCTTTATAATAATTCCCTAAAAAAGATATGGCTACAAAAACCAAGACATCAAGTATATAATAAACTAAAACCATAACAGGAAAAATAGAAATAGATAAATCATTTGATATACACTTTCTTTCAACCAAATGGTAAGCACCAGTTTAGGCGAGAAGTTCCTCAATTTAATTAAAAAAACACTTCCACATCAAAAACACTCCATGTAAAATATTTGACAAAAATACACTTAAACTAAGTTATAGTTGTACAGACAACCTAGAGGAAATCATAACAAATCATAACAAAACATAACAAATATATCCTAAATCAACACGTAGATCAAAATATAATTAACTACTAAAAATATAAAGATGACAACAGTAAAAAAAAACTATGTAATTGTATAAACCTCAACAGTTGCCCACTACAGAGTAAATGTAAAATAAACTCAATAATCTACCAATGCAGCATAACACCAGTTGAAAATCCCACTATAAATAAAGTCTATATCGGATCTACTAAGAACACTTTTAAGCAGCTCTGGTACATGCACTTAACTTCATTCAAAAACAACTTATACCAAAACCAAACATCCATTTCTGCATTTATTTAAAAGGACTCAAAACAGAAATCCAAAGTAAAATAGAAAAACCTAAAAGAAAATAGAAGCTGTAACTCACTTAACGACATTTGCCCCCTTTATGCTAAAGTATAAAGATAAACATACTAAAATACCCAAAAAATTGCGAACTATTGAACCGTAGAGATGAAATAGCAGTATTATGTAAACATCGTAATTATTTCTCGTTAAAATTAAATAACCAAAAAATCCACACGAAACAATCCCCCGCCAAAAGTAACAAATACACATAATCGATCCTCATAATATAAAGAACAAATAACGTATAAACAAATGAATATGAATCGCGCACATTAACAGCAATTCCATCCACCTATAAATAGTAGTAAAATAAAAACTATCTACACTTCCCTAAAAAAAACATATACCCCAATATAAGAATCAACTAAACTAGAAAAAATGACCTGTTCAAAACTAAGCTACCCCACACCTTTTCCTAACCCAAAGCGGTATCTTCATGACTAAAATATGACGACTAGATAGTAAACTCCAAACCCACATTCACTTATATCGTTTTTCATTAAAAGCCACGCCATTTCAATCAAACATAGATAGCAGTAAAATAAACAAAAAAGGTCGGCCCTTCATTAAAAAAAAACATAACTCCTAATATGAGAAGTACCCAGACAAAATAAATAAGAAACCTGTCTTAAACTCATCTCCTAACCCAAGCCAACATATCACCAATAAATAAACCGTTTTCACCATTTAATTTTCATTTCAACTTATCAGCCGATGAGAAGCACGTAGCAGCTTTGAAACGCAAAAAGTTTTGTATAGTGACACTATGGATTTATAAACAACCATTACAATATAATACTGTACGTTGTGTCGAGCACTCTTCATAAAAGTAAATGTATGAACAATAGGTAAAAAATCTACGTGTTCTACAATATATATATATATATATATATATATATATATATATATATATATATATATATATATATCCAGATGTTGAGGACACAAGTTTTCGGATTTTTGTTTCTCTGGCTTTTAATTTCTTATAAAATGTGCTTAATACACTGAATATGTAAAGCTTCATATAATCCTATCACAATGGACTTTTAATTCCTATATATATATATATATATAGAGAGAGAGAGAGAGACAGAGAGAGAGAGAGAGTGAAAGAGAACTCTATTATATTATAATGCAGATTGTTTGCATGATATGTTGCGTAGTTTAATCGGATGATAAAAAATTTTTACGGTGAACCGATAAAGAAATAATCAAGTAAGAGTCTATTTGAATGGTCTTGATAACGGTATAATAGTATCCAGAATTTTCGCTGCTAAAAATATTTGTTAATAAGGATTTATATAATGTTTAAGACAACACCAAATATATTTATACTGAAAAGACATATAAATACTAATTCTTTCAGGCACTTAGGCATGACATTTTCTCCAAATTCAAGATTTGGGCATGGTTTTCTTACAAAGAGAATCGTTATACAGAATTACTAAAGAAAAGTTACAGACCACAGATTTAATGTTTTCAAGTACTGCTTATAATCCTTGAACAACTGAAACGCTGATTAACTAAAATATAAGAAACACTTGATTCTGAAAAATTATCTATGCATGGAAATAGCCTTGGTGTCTATTTTAGTGAGACTGGCCCAAAACCCTATTTTAATAAAGTATGTACCATATAATAATCATTTTCTTAACTACAGCCAATACTGAGGAAGTTAAAGTGAGATTATTATAAAAATATAATTCAGTATATAATTATTTAATATATATATATATATATATATATATATATATTAAATTAGAATATAATTGAAATGTTGAATTATAAATGGATTATTTATCTAGGGAATGTAATGTTGTAAAGTAAAGGTATATATTTCCCATTCTTCGATTAACAAAAGAAAGAAATGTAAACCAAGCCTCAAACCACAACAAAGAATAAATGAAAAAAATAAAATAAAATACATTAATTGCTGCCGACACATTTTTCTTATTCATTATGCAGATCATTCCGTGCCTTAATGTATTAATAGATGAACATTACATAAGACACAAATAAAATGAATTCATTTACGATGAAACTTCCTTAGAACACATTCAACTTTATCCAAACTCGAAGAAATAACAATGTACAATAATCCTATCCTGTGAAAATCAAAAGTCTAGTTTAAGATTAAAAAAATTAACTTATACAAACAATGTATATTTTGGTCCAGTGAGAAATTTGATTAGAGAATATCCGAACTCACTTAAATTCGTTTCATTCATTTTCGCACAAATTTCCATTAAGAAAGGTATTAATATTTCTCTACTCCAACACGATATTTGTCGAATAGCATATCAGTTTGTGTTCTACATAGTTGGTTAGCAAGAAATCTACTATAGAAACTAATGGCAATGTACTGCTAAAATTATTCAACCTAGTCAGATGTGTTTCGAAAAAGAGATGATCGCCTAAGCTTATATCACTTCCGTCAAAAAACTGATTGATTACAAAAATAACTCAAATGCAGGTAGACATGTGTGATTAATCCTCAATGTTCTTTTCTCTCCTAACGTGATTTCGTGATATTTCAATCTTCCAAATATGTCATTTTTTGTCGTCTGAATTAATAATTTATTTGCCAAATACACGCTTGTGTATGATGATAAATTTGAATTTTTTAATCTCTTATATAATGGAAACATTTTATATTTAATAATGTTGAAAAATATAGACTATATATATGTATATATATATATATTTTGCAGTTTTTATTTTGTCGCTTTTAATACACGATTTTGAGAAGTATACTACTGTCTCATCTGGTGTTGTCATAAAGAAGGAGTGAAATTATATATTTATTTTGATGTTGCTTCATCCTTCATAGAAATGTGACTAAGAAATTCAAGCGACGCCAAAACTAATACTGTAACACTATTTTTGCATGCAGAGAAAATATAACACAAATTTAACACGACGGAGCGAAAGAAATTATTATTAGTTGTATTATCAAGTGTGCAGATTAATTGCTCCAATATGAGCAGAGAAAAAATAATTCAAATAGATTATAAAATTGTTTATTTGGTTGCAATATGAACGCAGCATTTATTTTTGAATAGAGAAAATATTGCAAAATGAAATATTGAAAACTATCTGAGTTCATTATTTGACAAAACAAAAACAACGTGACCACCAAAAGCACTAAGCTTTACAACTGGTAAAAGTGGAAAGTAAACCATAGCCAAAACATTGTCTTAGACTTGATAAGTTGATAAGAAATTGTCACAAATCATTGATGAGGCCAAAATGTTGAATCCTGAAATTTTCAATTTTCCTCTGAACAGATTTAAAACCTGAAAACTAAATGATGTAATCAGTTGAATCAAAGGAAGTAGACGGAAAAGAGTGATTGCTCCAGTAATATTGCTGTTTCATTGGTTAAGCCAAGGTAAGGAAATAAATCCACCTCAAAATAAAAGGCGGGAGTGATTGCATTGGCTAAATATTTGATTTGCATGTACACCCCTTGTCCTTCACCTCCGATACATTTCATGGCTGAAGATGCAAAGAAACAGAGAGAGCCAAGAAAGAGTCCGGCCGACCGACCGAAAAAGTTAAAGTCAAACAACGAACCAACCAGAGTTAAAACAAAGTAGACGACTTACCGCTACCTACCACAAACAGAGACATTCCTTTGGCAGTTTTCGTAAAGCTTCAGTGTGAGGCGAAACGAAGACACTTTGAATCGTCATAAACTTGAAAACATTGATTGTGGTGAACAGACATTACAATTCAAAAGCTCGAATTAATGTTAAGAAGATAAGACGAAACTTAGACGAAACTTCCGCACCGTTACCTCGCGAGCGTCCATTAACAGATATTTTCCGGCGGTTTATTAGGCTGTGATCATATTTTCGGTTCCGTCGAAGGTCTCATCATATCTGGTGCCGTGACTGGCAATTGTTACATGCAATTTCCTTTTGTTTCTTTTTGTTTGTATATAAGACTGCAACTTATTCGGGCGTTGTTCAACTTATTTTTGGTTTTTTGGTGTTTTCATTAACGCAAATGTGCGCGCGCTTCCGGTCTGGTTCAACTTAGTAAAGAGACAGCTAGCAAGATTTCAGCATAATTTTCTTGAGATCAAAATTCACAACGTGGGCAAGGAAGAACACAATTGTAATAGTCAACTTGAAGATCATTTACTGTGTCGACGCCATCAACGACTCGCGGTCGAAACTGCGTTACATATTTCCAGAGAAATATACAACTAAAAGTTCGTGTTTATCGTGGGACAAATTGAAAATATTTTGTATGACAACAACAGATTACATTTTATTAGTTTTAAGAGACTATTGGTTTTGTTTGTTTTAGAGAAAAGGACGGCGATTGAAACCGACGTGTTCAGTCTTGTCGTCCAAATTTTGTCATTAATTATTTGTTGTCATAATATAATATTGCTATTTGTAAACATGAACTGTTTGAATATATGAAATGCGTCGAAATGAAAAAGAATTGAAATATTTTAACGATTTAATATTTTTGTCATATTTCCGGATTACGAATTTATCATTTCATTAGCGAATAATTAATTACTGTTTGTTTATATTAAGGAGGGGAATTATAAATAAATTAATGATTTAAAGATTTTTTTTTGCAAGTTCAGTAAGCATGACTTAAACGAATGTTTGCCAATGTTTAAACCGATAATTATTTTAAGTCTAAAAATAATCAGTGTTTATGCTTTTCCTTATTATATACAGTTTGAAATTATTTTACTCATATTTTTTTTTTCAAATTAAATATTTTTATTATAAGTTATAATATTTTCTGAGTGGTTTTTAATACAAATAAGCAGTAAATAATGTTTCTTCCTGGTAGATTTTTAAGAGCTAAAATAAGCTAACATAAGGAAATTGAATCATACTGATTTTATAGACATTTATGCGTACAACTAATTGTGTGAATTTACATTTACAAATAAATACTTACACGTTCTATTTTTTTTCTTGGAGATAAAATTTTATTACCTTCAGTTAATTAAGATCTGTATTATTTATTAGGATTAAGCTAAGTGTGACTGAATATTTGTTGTCATTATTTTTCCTGTAACTAACTCGGATTATTCCGATTGTTCACCAAGAATGGTAAATTTATTCGTTACTTTTTCTTTCAATCTTAATTAAAATCATATCAACCAGTAGATCGAAAATAATCACGCAATTATCCAGAAGGATATTGACCTTTTCGGAACGCACAGACGAATAAGCACACAGATGCTAGCTTAAAAACAAAGCAATCAATGACAAACATCAATTTTCCAAGGAAGACTTTTCATAAATAATCAGAAAGTTTACCTTTTTTGGAGACTTTTGCTTCCGAAATGAGACAGAATGGGGAGACGAAAATGTATCTTTGCAGTCAAGTGAATATTCTCTCGGATCAATATTTTTTCAATTAGATTAAAAGTATTTGTCTGGGAATCGACTAAAGCATTTCTTTGAAGGAATCAGTGGATTGTTAAAATTTCGATCCATTTATAGAAAATGTATTCTCGTAATGTTTTAACATTGTAATTTGTTTTTTCATATAAAGTCTCCGGGATAGGTAAATGGTTTATATTCATATAGAACACACACACACACACGTACACACTGACACGTATACGCACACACAATTATATATATATATATATATATATATATATATATATATATATATATAACATTCACTCAGTCAGAAAAAATATATATTTTTAAAATAAATATAAATTTTAAAACCTGTGTATGAAAACAATGTTTGAAAAAGTTGAATAGAATTTCGAAGAGAGGTTCCATAACTTTTTGTTTGTGAAATATCAATTAAAATAAATAAAATTCAGTAAAGTAAAAATGTTAGAATCATATCGGTAAATGGCCTCAAGTGTGTAAGTTTGCCTTTTATGAAATAACAAATACTATATCTATATATTACATTTTATTCATATAACATATTAAGATTTATATAGAAAACTAAAGTAACATGGTCCTCTGATTGCTATGTTGTTGCATATTCCAACGTATATTTACCCGGCTTTTCCACCAAAGCTGGCTGTAACACAATGTCTTTTGAAAAGGAGAAGCAACATATACATATTTGTGTACATAGGCCAAGGAAAAGAAAAGATTTTTCCAGCTCCTAAAAATCTGTTACTCTCTATATGTTTTAGACCGACAACATCTCTTTAGTGTAATGAGAAACGGTTAGAATCCCCGGGGCAGAATAAATTCTCACTTCTAAAATGAGGAGAATCCTAAGTCCACTTACAATACAGATGCGTTTACCACGCATCATTAAACTTTCATTAGTTAATTCTTAACTCCCATGTCACGTAAGTATTTCTACTCATATGATTCAAACTATATGAAGATGAAATACCAGAAACGATACCATGATAGACAACTTCGTTAATTTTTCTACATTAAATAGATATAATATACATTTTCTTACTTTTCCAGCTAAGAAACAAACATTGTATGTAAGAAGGGACCAACCGTAATTCGCTAGACTTAAATTTAATTCAAGCTAAAGAAATAATATTTAGGAAAATCTCATTAAATGATGCATTCTCCTCATTACACTTGGTAAGAGTCCGACTTTGAATTAAGCATTATATAAGTTGTATATCTATATATGTTCACATTAATTATTCTTTCTATGTCTATTCCTCATACTTACTCATTAACAGTCTATCTTGAGTTATTTTTGCACATATACAATGTGTAATTATGGTATATGTGCACGAGCGAGCAAATATTGTATATATAGATGTACATTTGTGATATTTTATATTATAAATTGATTACCTACTCAAAGGACAAAATAGTGATTTTAAATGATTTTTCATGCATTTAAAACTGTTTATTTTTGTTAAAAGTAAGATTATTATCCAGTTAAATAATTCCAATATTTCATGTTTCTAAATAGATTTTTAATTAAAGTAAGATAAACAGGAATGTGATGTAGTGGATATCGACTCGGTACGACAAATTGGGGTGCCGAGTTCGAATTCCAGCTGAATATTTTGAATTCACTTACGCATCAATGAAATGTATTAATCTGTCTCTTCCATCCAGTTATGGGTTAAGTAATAAGACAAATTGGGTTCTATAACCTTGGCTGGCAACCAGTATGCCGCAGAATGTAATGACCATATACTGCGGGATAATCTTCTGCCCAGTTAGTCATGTCTCGAAAGAGACATGATCAAGCAAGACGTGTATCACTTATGGCACTTAACTGAAGAAAACCAGTTTCAAACAGACTTGTGATATTCGAGATAGTTTCAACGTTACGAGACGAATAAAGTAGAATTACGAATTACATCGCGATTTTGCATCAGTTAGTCACATGGGAAGAGAGTATATTGGATTTACATTGGAATGTTTGCAACCCTCTATTTCAAACATGAATCCTGATGCCACGTATAAAGTCAACCCACTTTTCCACAAGTGAATACAGTATTACATTTCTTAATTTAATCTAGAGTCGGCACAAAGTTTTGTCTAAGGAACACTCTATTTGATGAACTTCATTTCGAAATCACCAAGTTCAACTCTGCAGCGGTACAGCAATGTAGAGTAGTGTGGAGAGACATATTATAAAGCGGAAAATTGATTCTTCTAATGAAATAGGTGGTTAGCATTTTCAGTGGATATGTAAACCAACTATTAAAAAGAAATCTAGGTGAAAATACATGAGAATACAGGTTTAAACAATTTTTTTCATAAAATATATGAGAAATTCGAAATATAATTCCTAAAGAATATATATTGTGTGTAAGAAATAATCACCCTGGAAATCCAAGTAATAATTATGAAATTCATGAGAAGCTAAGAAATGTGTTTGTTTTATGAAATGAGACGTTATCATTATTTACCGAATTTATATTAGGACTCTTTTCCTCACCTTGATTGTTCATACACAACTTAAGTTATTCTTGACACGAACCTCAGAAAAAGAACCGCCTACCTCTGTAGATTTAAGAAACGTTGGAGTTCCAAATTCCATGATACATATACACCTGATGAATTTCGTAGGATGCAGCTGCCGAAATGTTTTGATAAACACAACAAAGATCAGTTCACTTGTCCGAATGTAAAGAGTGTCATTAATGAAAAGATTGCTGAACTTCATCTTTTTATATGTGCCATGTTCATTCGTAACCTAGGTGATATGATCCTCCACGTCTCCCTACCAATAGTGGCTCTTAGTACGCTTTCTCCTGTTACTCCACCAAAACCCCGGTCTCTCGTTCATTTGCTCACGTGCGGCTAGAACTCTACCCATTGCTATCCTCTGGCTCTCTTTCTCTCTATCTGACCTGCGAATATCAGATTCTGCAAGTCATATTTATATGTCACAGGAACATTAGCTGACGTTTCCTCCGTATGTTTTTTCTTTTTCGTTTCCATCATTTCTAAAACTTTATCATTGCTCACATTCTCGATCCATTATGTCTGCAGCATGTTTCTGTAGAAACAGAGTTGAATTGTTGTAAGGGCTTCCTCCATTTTTTTTTTCAGGATTCACTGCCGTATTGAAGAACAGTCAACACATAGCAATCGAGTACTCTCTATTTCTCTAGGGAAATTTTCCTATCTCTGAATACTCTTTTCAGCTTCAGGATGCTTCCTTCATCATGCCAATTAGCATTCGGATCTCAGTGTCGCAATTTCTGTCTTATATTAAAAGACTTTCCAGTTACATAAATACCGGCTTGATTTTAGCATCCTTCACCTGTAATTAATAGTTTGGTTTCCTCTGTTTGCTGATGAACATGTATTCGGTTTACTTGTAACTTATAGGTAGTACTTTCTTCCGATTTTGTTCAGCTACTTTCTTTCGAATGATGTAGTTTCCTTTCCATATTTGTTTTTAATATCATATTTCTGCATATATTATGTTGTTCAGATTGTGGCTGCAATGATGAATTTTGGCATAACTTCGAAAGTCTTCATAATAGTCCTGCTGTACACGTTAAATAGATCTAGTGAAAAGACACATCTTGGATCCACGCCCATTTTTAACTTTCTATATCTGCTGAATTTGTTTCCTCTCCGTTTGCAGGAATTTTATTGACAGTAGAAGTTCTTGTTAAATCTAAAGCATTCCCTAAATATGTTGAGTTTGCTGAGTATTTCTATCAATCTTTGTTAGGTATGTTGTATAATGTATTTGCATAGTTTTAAAACATAAGCACACGGTTTATTCGTTTGTATTTTCTTTTCTTATAGCATCCAAATCATCTGAACTAATTATGTAGAATTTCTCAGATATGTCAATAAATTTTGAATTATTTCTTCAAGAGGAAATTCATAATAACTGATATGTGGTCACAAAGAGTTTTTTTTAATGAAAAGGTTGAAAAAGCACAATTTTAAATGAAAGATAAGGTTTCGAATTTTCATAGTTAACTACTATGGTGTGACTGGCAAGTACAAACATGAATTCCAAAATTCTATGGAATAACAATACTCTTTCATTGCTTTGAATTTGCAGACGTTCTCAAAGATAGAAGAATTTTAGTTAATACATAATTATATTAAAGTTAGCTATTAATTTTACAGGATGAAGAAGCTGGGCGAGTTGTTGGATTGTCACATGGCAGCTCTATTCCGAGAGTTATTTGATTGATTTTGTTTAAGTTTTGGTTATAAGACTCCAATGGCATGAAGTCGACAGAGAAATGTCGGAATTTTTAAACGACAACACGCTTCGCACCGCCATACAAAATAGACGGGCTCAGATCTCACATAAATCAAATTTAAGCAAACGGAATCCTTCTGTTCCTTTAACTATTCGTCTTATAATGTATCTTACCACGTGTGTCATTCTACAATAAGGGTAATAAGAACACCTAAACTTATTTGTTTGATAAAAACCCTAAAGCCAAAGACGACATGGATTGCAACAATACAAAGATGGACAGAATATATAAGTAAAGAGGACATTTTTTAAAGGAAATGAAAAAAAAGAATGATATTGCCTTAAAATCAAGAAGGTATACTTAAAATTTCTTATGCGTTGAATGAGAAAAACGGACATAGAAATGTTGGCATTAAAACAACATATAAAAATAAAAAAAAATAACTGATAACCAAGAAGGTTGTTTTTATAGAAGAAAAAATAATTTTCTCATTGATACCATGGGAGGTGATCAATACGTAGAGCTACAAAAATACGCTTTTGTGGAGCGACATAGTCCTTTATGCTTTAAGATAAAACTCTAAATGAAAGAAGACGTAAAATAAGCCAAAACAGAGAATGATATATCTTGAATCTCTCAACGTTACTTAAATGAATATGTACTGTTTAATGCTAATACTTGGCATTCATTTTGTTATCACAATATAAATGATTTTTTATTGTATTAGACTAATTAATTATTCAAAAATGTTTTGACTTAAAATACACGCTACTAAAAAACCTGCGAGAAAATAACTATTAAATTAGTTTTGAAATCTCTCACCTTCTCTCACTCATATGATAACTCATATTTTCACAGTCAGTAAAAACTTCTCTCTCATCTATACACACTTCTTAATTCAAACCATCACCACTCACTTCTTCTCTCTCACACCGAGGACCATTCATATCTTCTTTCTTATACCGAGACCCACTCACTTCTCTTTCACATTGATGCCCACTCACATCTTCTTTCAGACACATAACCTCTCCCATATTTTTCTCACACAGAAACTCTCTCACATCTTTTCTATCACACAGACACTATCTCACATCTTTTATCACACAGAAACACTCATTCAAATCATCTCTCTCACACAGACACTCATTCACATCTTAGACCGACAAACATTAACATCTTCTTTCTCAGAACGCCACTCATCCATATCATCTATCTCAGACCGACACACATTCATGTCTTCTCTCTCAGACCGACACACATTCATGCCTTCTCTCTCAGACCGACAAACATTCATATATTCTTTCTTTCACTTACAATCACTCATATCTTTTTCTCTCTCTTATGGTTTCTTGTTGCTCACTCCTACATTATCTGATCCACTACTCCTCACACTCCTGCCCTCGAACATTCACTTATTCTCTCTCTGACACTCTCTCTCACCCTCTTTTTCCCTCTCACATCTGCACGCTCTCTAATTCAATTCTTCTGTCTCAAACCTATACACTCTCATCGACTTCATATCTATCACACATGATTTATCTATGATTCACTTCTTCCCTCTCCCACTACACTCTGTCAATTACTTCTCTCTCACTCTTAACATTTCTCATTCACTTCTTCTCACTCAATCTCATCCGATCTCATTCTCTCAATTTTCCCCACATTCCATCACTTCTATTTTTCAACACTTCTTCTCTCTTCTTCACCCAAACACGAAAAATTATTTCTCTCTCTCTTATATTCGATCTCATCCATTCTTATATTCTTCAATTCATCGATTCTTTCCTTCATTCCCTACACCCCAATCTTCGCTTACTCCTTTTCTCTATCTCCTTCACTCGCTTTTTCCATCGTCTCTCCCCACCCTATCTCCTATATTCTAAATTACACGATAAAATTCTCTACGAATGGCAGTAAATCTAGTATATATAAGACATACGTGATGTACTATTATAGCTATAAAGTATAATATAATAGTGTTATGAATGAAAAACAAACATTTTCTGGGTACAAGGAGAGATAATTTGATATTCAGCAAGAAGCAATGACAACATAATGATGTCATATGGGTCTTCTATAGACCACTATACTATCGTTCGATTCTCCATTCGACCCTATTTAATTTATTGACTTTAGAAATTAAACAACCCACAAAAGGTACTTAGATTTTACGGAAAATCGACTGTTTGCTCCAAGTTTCATTCGAGACACATACGCAACCATGTATAATACCTTATTAATATCGCGATACTCTTCAGTTTTTGTATCATAATTTGACCGTTTTTCACTGTTTGTAGTTTCTGTGCTATATGACCAAAATATTTTAAGTGAGCCTCATTTATATACTTGTTTTGCCTTGCTGAATCGGCTGAGTGTATATATCCACGGTCCAATTATCTCAATGATATTCACTATGCAATATCAAACCAAATAAAAAATATTATTTCTTAAATCAGAAATTTAGAGGTGCGGTCATTTTAGAACAATATTTCTGTAAAATATTGTCTAAGTTATTTATATTATTTTTTGCATTTACTGCTGAGTGAAGCCAAAAATTTTCTAAATGATCCCTTGCTATGTCAGTTTAAGAGAAACTCTGAATTTGTTGACTTTAGTATTAAAATGAAGAGTAGGAATATATTTAAACAGTTACTTCGAAAAACATTTTTATTTCCTGTACAAATCAAATAAAAGCCCGTTAAGATACTTCAAAATAAAAGAGTGGATTATTCTGATCAACAAAAGAATAATATAATATCGTTTTTATCCACAAATTATATCACAACTAAAATTAAAATAATTTATTTAAGTTTGAAATATTTTAGAAATACTTTTGACTTAAAGCGACGTAATTGACACAAAAAATATAAAGATGTGCTACAACTTGAAAGTGGAATTTATTTTATCACATGTAATAAAATTGGTGATTTTTAAACCAAAACATTTTATAAATAATTGTAGTCCATAATTTGAATTTCAAAATTGCTGCTTTAAATACATGATGCAATAAATTATTAAGACAAAAACGTATAATAAATGATTGAATCGCTACATCATTCAGAGCAAATATACGTTAAATTTTTGGAGCACTTTTCATTTGTTGGTAGATAGTCTTTTATCGTGTTGCGGGATATTAAAAAAAAGTTGCTAAAAAGTTTATATCATATATACAAGAAAATATATGAGAAAATAATGAAAATATCAAATTTAAAATCAATGCCTTTTCGTTCTATCATGGGCATGTGTAATCACATAAACATGATAATTTTAGCTCGATTAATTCCTAAAGAAGAAAACACTAAACTAGAATCTATCCGCACTTTCTAATAAACCTTCTTAAGTAGTTCTTGATATATAGTTACCCTCATATAATATGAAGAATGTCAAATTTCAGAATGTGTTATTTTGTGTTATTCATAAAGTTATGAAATGCTACGACATTACTTTTTAAATATTGTTCTATTTGTATTCATGTAAATATTTTTAATTCTGGCCTACTCCCGTCTGACGGAAACCTTTGTAAAGCAACTCAAGTAAACGTTATATACGTGTGTTTGTGAGTGCGTGTGCACGTGTGTGTGTGTTTATATATTAAACGCATTTTAATATACATTCCCTTATGCAGAATATCATCATATTTAATGTTGTCGGTTTTTCTTTTATTGCGTACGCCTGCAGTAGATTGAGTATTTCTTGAAAAAATAATTGAAATTTTTGAAATGTTTTAAAGTGCTAAGAATTTTTTTTGAAAATTGAAATCTTCAGATATTCACCGAAAGCATCGTTTTCGAAAGTTCAAGGAAAAGCACGGTGTGGTTGCAAATGACATGAGTTATAACCAGTACAGCATATACTAGTTTGTACACTGCGAACATTGGTGTGATTAATACCGAAGATTTACTGATACCAGAAGCAATTAATATGGACATTGAAACTTTACAAAAAACTTGGAAATAAGAACAATTTCCACTTACATAAATTCTGAACGATGATTAGAGATTCTTTTGTTTTCATGTTTAATTTGATCGTTTCATATTTTAATATTTTCACATATTACGGGTGACGAAATCTCATTACAACCCGGAAATAGAGCACCAGAAGTACGTCTGGAAAATAGAATGAATTTAAAGTGAAAAAAATAATATTATCTTCTCTCACAATTTCAAGATAAAGATTTTGTAATTTATTTTGGTATTAAAGTTTATTTTTATGAGAATACGTGTCTTAAAAGCATATATGTTAGACTGTTGAATTGGCCCACTGCAAAATCCGAAATGTACTTTCTTCAATAAGAAAAGATGCCTTCGCATGGTGCTTTTGAATTCGCGATTTTCTAATTAGATAGAATTTGCAATAGTATTTAACATTTTAGTCATGAGACTTCAGTGAATTTTTAAAAACCTGCATAATACTAAATGATGAAATATCAAAGATTTTCCTGACGAAGGAAACTAAAAATACGTTACAATATTAATGATATATTTTCGGTAAAAGAGATTCAAGAATGTGTCCTACACTTTACAGTTTTACGATTTTTGGGAGGAAGTTTACAGTTTTACGATTTTTATGGAGGAAGATGCTAGCAGTCATTGTGTCAGAAAATTAGTCTTTCCTATTTGGATTCCAAATATTATGTACTTGAACAAAATGGGCGAGTGTTAAATGAAACCGAAATGAGATATTAAACGGCATGAACAGCTATATATTGTTGCTCATTTATATCAAAGTTGGTAATAAATAACACTTTACTTTAGATAATGTTGAAGAGAAAATTATGTGGTTTACCAGTTATATCTATTCGCAAGTGACCGCAAAGTCTGAAATCAGGAAAAAAAGCTACAATCTACGTGTGGTAGGATGATCGTCTATATACATTTGAAGATCATGAAATGCTACAGAAACATTTATTTAACAAGCAGCTGTAACATGTTTCTACATGTATTGTCAAAAGTCGCTTTACGATCATAATGGAGAAATGGCTGAATAAATTTGGCCATGGTTAATACTTGGAGAGATAAAGGCTTGCTGTTATCAGCAGCTATAAGTTTGAATCTGGAGTTAGTATAATGAAACATTCAATAATCAGAGAGCAGATTTCAATTTCCGTTGGATTCATTATATTTCTTTACACGTATATAACCTTGGGAATATATGAATTCAGATAGGGGTTAATTAGTAAAACTTGTATTACTAAAATATTATTAAAACTAAATAAATATAATCTAAAAATGTTTATGGCGTCAAGTAACAGGTAAATTCTTGCTGAGTCATAAAGAACGAATCATGTTCCTCGAAATGAAAAGGCAAGGTTGCAAAACAGCGCAAGACAAGCATAAAGGAAACCTTTTTGGAAATCAGTTGGTCTGTTTTACATAATACGTCATATTCAAATGATCTTGCGCCAATCAATTATTTTCGAAATTAACGCATCATTTTCTTCAATAATCAGCGACAAGCTATGAGCCAGTTACCGACAATTCACTGCAAATAATGCTAAATATATCAATGACCAAAATTAAAATTAAAATTAATAATTACTAAGTCTGGGTAAAAGTTTAAGAAGTTTAAGTGAAAATGATGGGATGATGTTCTAACGTTCACAACGAAAAATATGTTCGCTCATATTATTAAATGAGACACCACATTAAAATATTTTCCATCGTAAACAGCTACTGATTATATCTACTTAACATTTGACATAATTTTAATTATCATATTTCATTCTGGGCATACCCATTACAGTTTGAAACATCTAGATTCATGTCTCTTTATTCATAAATAGAGACTTACGCGATAATTTATTTCACAATAGTTTACAGGCTTTAATTTATTCTGAAATAAGATCAACTGATATTAACTTTTTGCTCTCATCGACCTGGTTATCAAATATGAAAGAAAATGTAATGTTTGAAGTATTCTTCTCTAAATTGTTCATTTTGGATTTCTAAGCGTGTTTCCGAGAGTACAGGGCACCCCATAAGGATAAATCTCATTTCTTCGTGGTAATTTCAATAGCTAGGAAATATTGTTAAACATTGCACCACGCCGAGGTGTCGCAGTAGTTTTTATATCCATAGAGGTGTTTAGCAAAGTTTATTTAGTTTTACGTATTTTTTTTTAAATTTGAAAGAAATTAATGAAAAAATGAAATTAAGATAGGTTTGTAAATAAATAGCCATTTTTAGATACTAGTTTTGAATTAAATAATATTTTACTACCTACCATAATCATGAAATGTCGTTTGGCATGATTTGCAAATATTAGAGAATAAAAACTGAATGAGATAATACAATTGTTGGTTTTATAATTGACGAAAAATAGGAAACGGAATGATAGCTGATCGAAACATTCCTGCAAATATTAAAAGTACGTAGAATAGCAGCTGGAAAAGTTATGTAAATATTTTGCTAGATAGGATTTGAAAAGCATGTCCGATTGTTTTGGCAGATGGGCTGCTGAAATGAAGAAGTGGTTATTTCAAAAGATGGCTGGGTCAAAATAGCTAGATAGTTATCATAATAGATCGATTGCAGGAGCACATGAGAGCATTTTGGTAGACAGTTGTCTAAAACTTATAAAAGATTTTATTGGTAGATGACGCTTAACGAGATAAACATTTATGTAGGGAAACGGATCGCTCTTAAGAGATTAGTTCATCTTGCTAGATTGCCATTTCGGACGAAGATGGTTATTATTTCGAGACTAGGCAGCAATGATGTTTTATGTGAATTTGCAGCCAGGGAATATAGGTGTGTCTGATAAACCCTTGCGAATGGAGAAATTTCTTGAGTAAACTGGTAGAATATACGAAAATCTGTTAAGAGACGGTGGAGTGCAGTCTCTATTTGGAAAAAAAGAACCCATTTTTGAAAAGAATAACAATACATTTTTTAAAGGATAGAACAAATGAACGTTAACGTGGAGATGGCGAAGAAGTAAAAGTGAAAATATCACAATTTCTGCGTTTACATTGATTTCAGCGGAAGGGAAGTGACTGAGATATGATAAAAATAGCTGAAAAGAACACGGCCGAAAAGAACCCCAGTCAACAGAAATCTTTTGTTGTGTGAGGGGCACGTTTATTGAATGATAAATTTGCTTGAATCAATGCCAGACTTCACACTGGTCTGGAACTACAATTGTGTAAGAAGTGTCTGCATACTTTAAGAAATTATACATATATTTTGTATATTAATTTCACATATACTGAATATGTGCATATGTATAGAATAACAAACTCTCTCTCATACACAGACACACAGACACACACAACACACACACACACACACACACATATATATATAATATTGCGTGTTAGTGACTATGGTACTTAATGAAATATAAAAAAGGATAAAATGCTACATAAATATTAGGGTATAATAAAAGAAATTCCCTTCTCTGTTTGATTCTGATGTCTTCTGGTAAAACATTAATGAATCGATACATATTGAGTGAAGCAACATGTCTTAAAAGCGCAACTTAATCTGAAGTGATGACGGTTCATATAGAAGCATACAAATTTAGACAGGCATATTGTACAACTCTTTCTCTTTCATATATATATATACATATATATATTAATCCGATATTTTCTGATAACTACTAAGCTTATATACATGATTATGCATATGAAAATATTTTATTAAGTTTTAAATGTACGAAATTGTCATAGAATTCAACTACTACTTACTTGACTATATATGACCCCTAATAATGAAACTCTATTTAAAATTTACATCAAGGACTTTTTTAATATGTTGTTTCATTGGAATTAGTTTATAAAAGCCAAAATCACAAAGCAAAGATCAATTATTTAACAAAACATTTACTTCTATATATATATATACATACCCCTAATATGGACTTCCTTGTTAAGATAAATCGAGTATAACATAAGTATTTATATATGCATGTTTATTGATGAAATATAAGTTTTATACTCAAAATCTACATGCATATTATCATGAGGAGAATTTATCTAGCAGTTTTAAATGTACTGACTCTAGGAAATGGAAAAAAGCCCATCTGTTTCACTGGTTGCACATATGTGTTCATTATCCGAAATCGCCTTGGGCTGTATAATCATCATATTTACAGCTACATATTAACAATGTTATGTCTTAAGCATAAATGCCCGAGTGGGCGCAGACCCATTCAGAATGCATTTAAATGTTGCTTCTCCTAAAATGGTCAGTGCTCAAAGAAAAGAGAGCCTAATATTCCCAGCTATTTCACCCATACCCTGAGGAAAATAAAATAAAGCTTTTTTTTATGGGCAACACAACAAACCGAACAAAAAGAATCATACAGTTAAGTGCCATAAGAGATATACGCATGGGTGTTCATGTCTAAAAAAAGACATGATTGACTGGGCGGACTTTTTTCCTTGCAGTATGTTGCCCTTACTTTCTGGGGTAGACTAGTTGCTACTCAAGGCTATAGAACACAAATTATCCCATAGGTTGGTGAAGAAGAGATGGATTTATATCTATTGAAATGGTGTTTTGCATAAGTAAATGCAAGTATTTCAATTGGAATCCGAACACGGTTTACCGATTCCTTGATCCGAGACAATAGGTACTGCACCAGAAAGCACAACCAAACAAAAACTTACTAAGCCGTAACGCGAATAAGTCTCTTCCGCGCCTATATCTGTTACACCAACGGCGCATTATTTATTTAGATTTTATCAAATGATACATTTGTCACGAGAAGCAAGCATTCATTTTCATGGATTTTTCGTTTAGATTTCAATTTTTAGTCAGAGCTAAATTAATGATATTTTCAGCAGTGTGTTTCTTGTTTGGATTTGTATTGTTTATTTACATTCCTTTTCTTATTTCTGCCATAGCAAGTTTCTGTTATGTAACATTTTTAATAAATGTTTATCAAAGCAATACATTTTTTCTTGATTTGTGACTGGACATTTACAAACAAATAGGATTGTTTTTAACCAACCAGACAGACATCTTTATTTATTATAGCAAATACGTAAATTTTCAGCTAGATGTAAGTGTAAAATAGCGCGAATTTTAATAGAACATAAATAAGAACTCCATGAAAGCTAAAACACTTCTAAAATCACGAACAAGTTTTTACTTACGTTTCCTATTACAGTATTTGAAAATGATACCTCTACCCACATTCTTACCATCGTAGCTCTTACCAATATTTTTCCATATGCGCTTCTTAGTTCATGTTTAGCCATGTCCTGTAAATATCAAATGCATCATGTCTTCCTTCAAGATCATGTGAAGGAGAAATTCCATTTGTCTGTTTCTGTTTCAATGTATGTGACCATTACTTTCATTTTTAAACTAATCTTAGCACACATACAAAATCTCTGGAATTTAAAAATATTTCTGTTAAACCACAGCTTTGTCTACAAATATTGAAAGAACAATATAACATAGCAGTTCAGCACGCTTGTTTTTTATAATATTAAATATTTACAGAGCATTTTCCAATATTCACAGAGTTACTTGAATTTCAATTGTCCATATTCCGTCGACTGAAAGCATATTGCAAATATGTGTTTGAATTTGCTTGATTTTGTCATATCCAATTTAGAGCTAGTTAGTGCGTTTTGGTCTCACTAAACAAAATTATATTGACTATTAGTAATTTATGTGTAGTTTACTGTTAGCTTTTTATCTAAAATAACAATTAGATAATTTGTTATTCATTCTTCATCTACACTGAGTAAGGTGAGATCTGCTTTTCTTTGATATTAATTTTCAGAAAATATTACTAGGTGTCAGAAATTTCTGCAATGATTTGTAATCCATTTGTGATTACATGGCTCTAAAGGTTTAATGAGAAGAGGCATTCGCCGCTTCCTGTTTCTTGGACAATGTCAGTTCACCTAAGCGAGTGATGCATTTCGTATGTCTTTAATCATTTCATCGATATCTAATAAATAAATAAAAAAAAACACTCAAGTTGTTACTGAGGGTGAGAGAATATGAAGAAAAGAAAACCTTCAGGGAAAATAACAAACAACAAGAATAATGACAGATGACGATTGGCATTGAATTGAATTACTTGAAGATAAAAGTTTAATTGAAACAAGTAGCCAGAAGAGAATTCAACATGCAGAATCTACGTGTGAAGAAACAATTAACATTGAACTTACAGTTATATCTAGCCATTTCAATTGTATGAAGATGAAACCTTGCGTAGTTGTACGAAAAAATTCATAAGTTCTAAGAGTAAAGCTCATCAGAAAAATTACCATGAAATTATAGAAACGCAACAGGAATATCAGAAACATCAGGACAGATAGAATAGGAATATTCAATGCTTGTACAAACGGTATACTTATCAATGTGCAAAATAGATTTTGACGAGGAATGTCTTGCACGAAACACTCAACCGGTTTTCTTGTCAGAAGATCAAGCATATAGTGCAATAAATCATTCCACTTAATCTCCGCAGAAAATTTTAGCCCGCGAAGTCACACGCGTTTACATTCCTGTAAGCTAGAATCAGAATTTCTGATGGATTGCAAAAATAGGTCTAGTCAGATCGAGATAAATGTTAATACAATACACACACTAACACTACCCCTTTTATAGCGATTTTTACTTCAGGATTTATTTTAGTCATAGTTATATTTAATTTTCTATTCATCGATGAACTGCTTTTGATGACAGAAGAGTGATAAGAGCGGGTGGTGTAAACTATCTATAACATGTGTACAAGTCGACTGCAGCTTCCGAACAAAAGTTTGAGAGAATGTCAGACCAGTGTCCTCTTCACGTCTAGTTGTCTTTTCCGGCTGATTCGGCCTTTCATCTATATTTCTGTCACGCAGTAATCTAAAATTTCTATTTGCATCTTGTCAAAACAACATTTATATGAGGTCGAAGATTGTGCTAAATAGTCTGATTGTCACGTGACTATGCTAAATCTGTCTGCCTCCTTAGAATTGTATTAACTGTTTCTACTTTTCTAAAGTGACTATCGACTCACGTGGATACTACAAAGAAAACCATTTTAAATTTAGAATTATCTTTTATTTTCGGTCTGTTATTTCATTTTTGTATATAATTTACAGGTCGTTCTCGTTGAATACACCCTACCTGGACCGATTATCTAAATTTCAGTGTCGGTATTAGTCGAAAAATATAAGGGATGACGCTTATACATTCTTACGATGAAATCGATTAGATGAAACACTTTAACCGGACGCTTAATATCATGGTAGGAATTAAAATACTGGTTTTAATTAACTGATGGATTTTAGCGAAATATATATTGTAGAAACATGAGGAAATGCATTGTCATCGAGAAAGAAATATCTCCGACGTAAATATAAAAACTTTCTAGTAAAAATCTAGGGTGGTATCTGATGTAATGAATAGGTAATCAATATATATATATATATATATATATATAACTTAGTTTCCACTCACTGGAATGTGATTGGCTGGTGTCAGTCATGAATATAGACTAAGTCGAGGACGTTCAGAGATCCAGTTTTCTTCCACTACAGACATGCCACTAAAGGTCTACGATTATTGACTACTGTAGGCGCCTCGGTCATGCTTGGTTATTGCCCTTGTGTCAAATACGTCCGAAGTCCCCACAATTTAAAGGTTAAAGGTTGGATGTTAAAAGGATAAAATACTTCGTGTGTACATTAGAGCAAAGATTTATTTACAGACTGACAAATGTGTAAGACGGAAATTCATTTACTGAACACAATAATATAATTGCGAAAGAAAAACTGTTCATTGAGAGAATGCATGCAGTTTGGTAATTAAAATTGTTCGTAGTGATAACGTAAATATTTGAAATGTCCTCAGAAGTTTAGAGTTCAGGTGTGTATAGTAGAGGATTGTAATGGCTTTGTTTCTTCCTCTTTTTAGTAGGTCGCGAAAGGTTGAAAGAAAGAGAAAGCAAAACAAATAAAGGAGAGGTCCTTAACACGTGTGTCCATTTGGTTGTGTGCTGTCATCTTTAGCGACATGGTGTGAAAATGTAGAGAGAAAATAAAACGAAGAGGAAGTATGGATATGTGACGTGATCTACATCCGGGTTGGTTTGACCGAGTCAGAGATTTCTTCCTGATATCGTGACGAGGTGTCAGCTTCCCCTTACTGACTGACTGACGGACAGACTGTGACCAGTTAGAGGTCATCCTTAAATATTGAATCCAGCTACGTGGGAAAGCCCCGGCGAGAAATATTTTCTTTAACTCTGGAAAAACCGTTTCTCTGGAATATTTTGAATTTTGCGATTTGATGGTCAATTAGGACCCAAAATATGCTTTTCACACTAAGTTGTGAAAAATGTGAGCTTTTTGCCGTTTAAATCTTTCTTTTGCGTGTGTGCAACTTTTTTTTCCCCCAAATATTGTAGTCGTTTGAATCCGATTTTGTGGATGTGAAATTTATTTTGTCTGTTTTAGTTGTTGGGTGGATTTTATAGGATTTGTATCCTATAATACGCCTATGTCTCAGGATACTGCATATGACGAGTACCGTTTATTACGTCTACGCACTAGATTGTCCTACCCGTTACATCAGCTTATACCACTTAACTACATCGAACTATATATATATATATATATATATATATATATATATATATATATATATATAGTTGTCAGTCCGTAAACTGTGAGGATAATCTAACAAGATTTCCTTAATATAAAATATTAATAAGTAAATCCATATCGAGGGCTCAATGGGTATTAACCATAGCGATATGAAGTTTATGAGGGGAAACTCAACACGTCATAATAGTTATAAACTATAGTTCATTTCAATGAGTATAAAACTCGTACCCCGTAGTGAAGAGTATATATGTATGTGTATGAAAACGCTAAAACATAAAAAGATAAAAAAGAAATCAGTGGATATGAATAATTAAACAAAATCACAGGGTAAGTATATGTGGGAATATATACATAGGGTTATGTGGATTTAAGTTAATGTAAGTAAATGGGTTGATGTGACGGGGTCAAAAAGACACCTAAAATCAGGGGAATTAGTTTCTCTCAGATGTCATACCAGTTAAGACTGTCAAATAACTTCACATGAATACTACCAACATTTGGGACTATATCTCTTTCTCCCCTCCACTCCCATTCCTTCATTTCTGTCTTTCCTACTTCCCCTCAAAAATATTGTCATTTACTTATTTATTTGTAATTTTATGTTTATTATTATTATTTTTATTATGTTCCCTCTTCATTTTAGAAAAAGCTCATTCCGTCAAAAATTTTATGCCGGATGGAGGAATATTGTAAAAGGGTCTGATGTGATGAGTTTTAAACTCATTGAAATGAACTATAGTTTATAACTATTATGACGTGTTGACTTGCCGTTTATAAACTCTCTCTCTCTCTCTCTCTCTCTCTATATATATATATATATATATATATATATAGTTTTCCGGGACATATTTATATCTGTGGTAAATTAAAACGTCACAGAAGTGGTAAGGAATGTTTTGCTTAAAAATATAGGTTGTGCATATGTTCCCGACATTGTTATCGCGGGATGATGCTCACTTCCAGTTTCTTTTAAGTGAGCATCGAAATGTAAGCAGAAGAAACTGACATGAAAATAATAAGAGTATTATTTTGAAAACGCCTTATTTTCTTACTTTTTTATGAACTGATTTATCCTGTTACATCTTTGCATTTATTATTAAGGTTTCATTATATTTTCAAAATTTAATTTCATATCAATTACATTCATTTCCGTTTTTCTGTAATGATATTTTATTTCTCTTTTCTTTTTTTTTGTTTTTGCTTTGTTTGGATTAAAGGTTTTTCAGTTTGAGAAGTGTTTTTCTATTTATTTACTTTTATTACCATCTCTTTCTAATGATTAATATTATCATATTTAATGACAAATGTATTCATTATTAGTATAGCAACATCCCATTATCTCGTTCTCACTTTCTTTCGTTATAGTATGACTTTTTAGCGCTTCATTTCTTGACTAATGTCATAGATAACATGATCTCTACCTTAGTGTGTTAACGTGACTTTATTCATCCGTATTATTCAGTTTAAATTTTCTCTCATAATATTTTTAAAATAATAACTTATTTGAAATAAATTAATTGTATTTTATCACTAAATGTAACTTCTTTATCAACCCGATCATGAAAAATATGGTTTATATAAGCCATTGTATGATTATTCATTTTTGTACGCCGATTAACTTAGGCTAATTCATTTTTACTTTTACATAAATTGACACTTCGTAAATTTCGTCTTCGGAAAATTTGTTTCCTCTGTTATTCTTATCTATGCAGCATTATAACTATATTATTTGTTGAGATTATCTACTTACTATATCACCTTTGCCTAAATGGAATGACTTTTCTGCAGTTTTGTATTTTATATTAAATTCAACTGAAATTTTCGCTGTGTTCTCATGTCATATATTTTTACGCATGTCAACTGACATCCCAAAATATTATTTGAATTTTACACCCAAAGTTTAGCGTGTTTTTGAAGAGGCAAATTTAATATTATTTTGAGCTAAACATCGCTTGTCAAAGAATCGCAGAAGCTCAGTAAGAGGTTATAGTTAGAAAGTAATGAAAGTGTCTGTAAAGAATTCTATTTATGCCGATAATTGTCCGTTAGAATGGAAGGTGATTTGTTGCGATGACGAAATGAACGCAGGTTCTAGTCGCTATATTTGACTACTAGTCAGAAAATAACTTTCGATAGATCTGTATCTTTTGGGATATTTAGCTATTAATGAGACATTTGCGATGTCAACAACGATACGTGCTTGCTGATATAGCGCTGTTTGCGCTGAAAAGAATTAGGGATATTTTTACTGCATCTTAGATACCGACAGTTGATAAACGTTGGTGTATAAACTACTTAGGCGACAGAGTGATCCAAAATTATTAAGCCTTTGGCTATATCCCTTTACACCGAAACAAGAAATCCGGCTATTTACAGAATTTTATTTAGAGTAAATTGAAAGCAGGCGATACACGGTATGTGAGGAAAATATTGTTGGATTTCCTTTTAATTCGCTTTTAGGTGCACAGAACAAAGAAAATGAGATGTCATCTATTTCTGGTGAATTAAGTTTAATTAAAACATCGCTCGGTATCCTTTGTAAGATCTTGGTTATTTCTAGATTTGGCTTTGCAGTCTTATTGGGGACAGTTAAAAGAAGTCTGGGCTATTAATCAGGAAAAGCAACAGGCATTTGAAAGAGGTGTCATTGAATATCTCTTCAAAAAATTATAATGGAATTATCTTTAATTAAGTTGATTTGTTTCGGATATTTGAAATTTTTTTGTATTACATCATTCAGGAAATAATTCAACCGCTATTTATCAAGAAAATATCCATGAATATTATCCGTATACAGTTTAGAAATATCAGATTCTCTAAATAGCCTAATAGTTAATAAAAAAAGGACACGCCTCATTTAAGAAAGCTTAGAACATTGACATTAGGTAATAACACAAGCAACAATAATATTGGGGTGTATATCTATACCTATAGTCATCAAGGAAAATCACGAAGCAGACACACTTGCAACAGATGCAACGAAAATGAAAATAACGAACGTCAAATTCTCATAAACAGATTAAAAAACAAAGCTTCACAACACATCAAAAGTAAATGTCAAGCAATTTGGGACATGATCTCACACAATAAATTAAATGTACATCAGCCGAAAAATAAACAGTAGAATATAGATCCACTGGCTGACCGTAGACAAGACATACTGCTAAACAGTATAAAAATTAGGCACACACATCAAAGTAATCTACAACGCACTAAACCCACTACTACCTATTTTAATTTTCAATTATATCTTAATAGAATGCAAGAAACACAATAATTACGTAGCAAATTTTATCACGTACAAAATCTTGATATACACTTCAAAATAGTATCTAAATAATCGGATACCTTAAAAAAAGAAAATACTTACAATTTCTTTAAAAAATACACCTTGGCGTCTCGCCACTACAAGACTTATTACAATATCTTCCGAAATTATACAATTTGTGATATTTTGAAATAACTTACAAAAAAAAAAAGAAACAAAAGTCACAATCATTTGAAAATGTTTGAAACATTCCTGAATAAACATTACAGTTTCAGCGTTTAATGTTCCACACTTTTTGATATGCTTGTAAAAAAAATAATCAACCATTAAATCAAGATTCATATAGAAAGAGTTAGTTAAAGCAAAGCAGAAAAAACATCAAGAACATAGACATTATCAGTTTCATTTTGTAGTTAACCAAAATTGACTACAACACAACAGGATGAAACACAAAATTCTACTAGTTTAGTTTTAAATACGAAGACCGGAACAAATGTTTTAAGAAAATGGGGATGCTACTAAAAAGGTGTCCAATAATTTATGTGATGTTTTTTTTTATTTCACCCCAATCTAGGCAGTATTGCCACTAGTGCACAGGGGGTAACATAAGTGGAGAATGATGAAAAAGAGGCAGTTTAAAAAAATGGGTAAGAGAATGATGGGAAAACTGGTGTAAAGAGAGCTGCGTTAGAGTTGTTTGAAAAGGGAGACTAATATGAGAGATGGGCTATCAGGAAAGGATGCGAGTCAAAGAGATAAGAGATGACAAATAACATTATATTTAATTTCCTATGGATTGTAGCTATGCGGGAAGGAAATATTTTAGGAAGGAAATTCCACAGGCTTGAAGTGCAAGAAAATAAAACTGAAATAATAGAAATTTTGCTTAGATTTGATTGATTTCATTGTAAAAAGAAGGGCGCCTAATTGTTCTTCTAGTAGCTCGAGTAAACTCATGAAGAGAGGGCAATA
Source organism: Ascarosepion bandense (assembly GCA_037127315.1). Lineage (NCBI taxonomy): Eukaryota > Metazoa > Mollusca > Cephalopoda > Sepiida > Sepiidae > Ascarosepion > Ascarosepion bandense. The sequence goes on along the minus strand of JBBBDQ010000519.1, from coordinate 4,400,046 downwards.
GGGAGCTAAGCGCATTGGAGAAGAATACGTAAAAATATTTTATTTTTGTAATCATCTCACCCCAAGAAGGACAGTATTGTCACTGGTGCGCAGGCGGTTTCATATTAGAATAAAATGAACAACCCACAGTAGGTGGCATAGAATGATAAAAGAAGGACAGGAAAATTGGTCTTAAAATTCTGTGTGAGAAGTAACTGTAAAATGAAAAGACGGATGGGTGTTAAGGAGATAAGAGATGACGCTTGAAATTGCATTTAAAATCATGACGACTGTAGTTATCAGAGAAATAAGAATATCGAAGGGATTTCCGCAATCCTAAAGAGCGAGAAAGGAAGCTGTAGGAGAAAAAGTTGTGCTTATACATGATTGTTTTCATAGTAAAAAGATGGGACCTTTTTGCTAGTCTAGTAGTTATAGAAAATTCGCGCAGGGGTTGCACCAAGGGCCTAAGCTCGTCGTAGCAGAATGTGTGTAAGTATTTGTAGAAAAGACAGAATTGAGCTACATCGCGTCGGTGACGGAGATAATAGAATCGAGTTGCAGGTCAGGATTGACTACACTGCAGATTTCATTTTGGATTCTTTCGGGAACCCTAAGATAAACAGTAAGGGCACCCATGCAGGTATGACAACAGTATAGAATTCACTGGCGGATGGTTGATTTTTATATTTTCATGATGGATTAAGAATAGAAAAGTCTCAATGGCCTTTCACCCAGCCATTAAGATTTCTAAGCTGTAGATTTATCGATTAATTCAATGAATCGTTCCAAATTAGGTCTGCGAGTTCCGCCAAGAACTTGACACCAGGAAACACAGAAGAGGATCTCCAGCAAATAAAAAAGTAAGAAGCAAAATAAAAAGTAAGATACAGTCGTTGAAGAGTTTGGATAGAAAAGAGGAGTGTTCAAGTGGACATTTAAATAGACGATGAATTGATTTCCGTCACTTCCTCTTGCCTTATAGGTATCAAGTTTTGAAATTATTTCAGAAATCAACGAATGGTTATGTAAACCTCACTTATTTTTACTTCAGTTCTAGGAGGGAAGTAGGGTGCGGGAATTCCACACGAATTATGTGAGGAGTTGGAAAAGAATCTGCGAGCAAAGCACACAGCCTTGATCGCTATACTAGTGAGGACCTCATATGTTATGATGGAACGTTTGCTGCTGTTTAGCACATTCTTGCAGAATTGCCGGTATTTATTAGAGCTGAACCTGCGCACTGCTATACGTTACTTCTGTCAGGAAAAAAAACAGCTTAGCATTATTAAGGATCCCTTTACCCTAATTATAACTAGAGAAAACATTTCCTATTATGATCAGTCGCGTGGCTACGATAACGACTAAAGTAGTGTTTGCTGTGGGCTATGGCTGCCGAATAGGCAGGGGAGAACAAGGGAGCGAATAGGGTTTAAGGTAGGCCTTCTTGGAGGGGATGAAAGAATCGATGCCGGCTTTCACCGAGGAGTAGACACCGGAAGCGCATTGTTGAACGGGAGACTAAAAGTATACTTCCTATTGACGTCGCAGAGAATATCTTGTAGTGCCTCCCAGTCCTCCCTTAAATAGCTGTAAAAGATTTTACTGGTGGGATGTTCATGGGAATGGAGAAAATTTTTAACAGATACACAGCGTGATCATAGTTTCCATGATGGCAAATCAGCATGACATGGCAAGTGTCAACGATATAAATGAATTAGAGATCTAGTAGAAATGCTTGTTCCTCAGGAATAATAGGAAAAGTGTGGGGAAGTCCACCACTTGTGTGAGGGACTTGATCGCAAAGTTCAGATACTAGCAAGATCAGTAACAGTTTTTCAGCTAATTGACTTGGTATGATTTGAAAACACCGAACAGAAATTTATTGGCGGACGGGTGAGAATCAACGGATTTTCTTTTCTTTTCTTTTATAGACCAGCAGAATATCATACTGCTACTAGAGAGCAGACTGGGACAAGTTCCGAGACTTCCTCTGCGACGTCCCCTGGAACAACGTCTTCAATATTCCTGTCGAAGACTGTGCGTCCAAGGTCTTCTCTTTGGTTAAGGCTAGCATCGATGCTTATTCTCCCGGACAGGAAATTCCAGCTAAAATCAAATTGGTCCCCCTGGTTCTCACCCACTTGCTCGGCCGCCATTGCCCAACGGAACCATTTCTTCCGGCTCTATGGAAGCTGCTCGTCGAACCAAAACAGGCGCCTTTTCGCCTCAGCACGTAATAAGTGTAAAAACGTACTGAACGAAGCTAAGAGAGCGTTTGCTACCAGAATGAGGCTACGCATAGCATCCCCTAAGTTCGGCAATAAAGATTACTGGCGACTCTGCAAAAGCGTGCTCAACAAGAGCAAGACTTCAATACCCCCACTAACCAATGATTTTGAAGTTCTCGCCTCCCCAGCGGACAAGGCTGAATGCTTTGCCCGTAGATTCTCCACCAATGCGACACTGGACTCGTTAGGAATACCTACAGCCGACTTCCCACCCAGAACTAAGTCTCAAATAAATAACTTCCACATTACACCCTCACTGGTCGCCAAGATAATTGCACAACTTGACCCACACAAAGCGAGCAGCGGGGACGGAATCCAAATCATAGTACTGAAGAAATGTGCTCGAGAACTCACCTCTGTCCTCTCTAAACTCTATAACCTCTGCCTAGCCGCTTCCTGTTTTCCTGCATGTTGGAAATCCTCCTGTGTAGTTCCTGTATTTAAAAATTCCGGGGAACCCTCAGACCCCACCAATTACCGCCCTATTAGTCTCCTTCCGATCTTCGTCAAAATTTTCGAAGCCATTATCAACGCCGAGGTGATTCAGAATCTCACGGTACACTGGTTTCTCTCTGACAAACAGTACGGGTTTCGCTTCAGCAGGTCTACTGCTGATATGCTAACGACCATTACCAAGTACATATACCGGGCTCTTGACAGGAATGGCGAAGCCCGAACCGTTGCCTTGGATATCACCAAAGCGTTCGACACGGTCTGGCACGCTGGCCTCTTATGCAAACTGCAGAGCTACGGTATAACTGGACACCTGTTTGACCTCATCCAGACATTCCTCTCTAACCGCACATTAAAGGTAGTATTAAATGGGCATGCCTCCTAAATCTACCATACGTACGCGGACGTCCCTCAAGATTCTATTCTAGGTCCCACGCTCTTTCTGATCTCCCTGACGCCATTAGATCCCAAGTAGGCATGTACGCCGATGACACCACAATCTACTCTCGCCTCGATGAAAAATCTTTTGTGGGCGACAAAGCGAACCTCACTTCCGAGCTTGAAAGGGACCTCCTATCCGTAGTGGCCTTGGGTGGGAAATGGCTCGTAAATTTCAATGCTTCTAAAAACGAAGCTGTTATCAACTACCCACCACAGACAATCGCATCTACCTCCCATTAGCATGGAACAGGCTTGCTTCCCAGAGAGTAAAACACTGCGCCTCCTTGGCCTTACACTTTCGGCGGACCTCAAATTGAATGACTATATCGAATTCGTCGCTATGAAAGTCGGCTAACTGTGCAGGGCCCGGAAGCTTTTCCTGCTTCAATCTATCCTGCACATATACAAATCTACCATCCGCCCATGTATTAAATACTGCTGCCATATCTGGCCGGGTGCCCCTGCTACTCTCCTTGGGTCTCTTTACAAAATACAAAAGAGAATCTCTAACGTGGTTGATAGTGACTTGGCAGATAGGCTGCAACAACTCTCTGACCAGCGTGACGTGGCTTCCCTGTGCCTCTTCTACATATACTTTCATGGCTTCTGCTCCGATGAACTTAGATCACTAAGCACGAATTTATACGAGATACTAGATTGGCAACTAGGTCCCACCATTTTACAGTTAAACAGATAATATGTAACCGTTATTTCTACTCCAACAGCTTCCCACCCGTGGAATTCAATTCCACAACTCTGCTTTTCCGACAGCTATAATCTCCAGATGTTTAAATGTAGGGTCCGTAGACACCTCCTATTACGCTAACTTCCAGTTATTCCAGAACACTCTCATCTACCCAACCCTTATTCTCGGTATCCTTACCCGCCTATCACCCACCCTCTGACATTTCCTATATTTAACCATCCTTTCTCCATTTTATGTTGCCCCCTGCGCAGTCGCGGCAGTGAAATGCCTTGCTCGGAGTGAAACGATTATAAAAAATAAATCTGACAAACCAGAAATATACACTACGTATGTTTATGACATTTTTGTTTTGAAAAAAAAAATAAGGACATTATAAATCTGTAATCATTTTTTGAGAAACCTTAACGCTAAAGTTTACATATGAACTGATGGTTAATAACAAAATAGCATTCCTTCACGTTAATATAGAACTAATAACCAAAGAATTTAACACTTTCTCACTAGATTAGCAAATAGGTCCCACCCTTTTACAGTGAAAATGATTAAATGTAACCGCAATTTCTACTCCAACAGATTCTTTTCTCGCACTTCCCGCCCGTGGAATTCCCTTCCGCATCATTGCTACCCCGACGGCTACAACCTCCAGGAGTTTAAATGTAAGGTCAATAGACACCTCCTAACACACTAACTCACACCCAGTCTCTCCAACTCTCTCCCTATGTACATCCTAATTCGTCTATCAACCTCATTCTGACATTTCCTATACCCAATCGGTGTATATAACCCTTTGCGCTATAATGGCAGTGGAATGCCTTGCTTGGGGTGACACGATTAAAAAAGATAAAATACATATATAATCATTCCAACCCAAGCAAGACAATAGTGCAACAAGAGCAGCATGGTTTTATATAATGGGATTGTGGTTCTAAAGAAAACCAAGCTACCGAAAATGTAAAATATGCTTAAGAGAAGGATGAGAACACTGGTGAGAAGAGCGCTCTATGAGAGTCGTGTGGACGGGGAAAAGAGCATGATACAAGTTTTTTTTTGGAAAAGTATGCCAGTCAGGTGGGGGATAACAGAATCAAGCTAGTACCAAAATTTAAGTACCTTGGAAGTGTTATAACAGAAGATGGAAAGTGCGACACGGAGATCCGAAGGCGAATTGGCATGGCAAAGGAAGATGAGCAAAATACTAACACACAGGAAAATCTCAATGGAAACGAAGAAAAGAGTGCTAGACAATGTGATGTCAGTTCTTCAATACGGCAGTGAATATCATCGAAAATGAGGACAAAACTGGAAGCGGCCAAAATGTGGTTCTACAGAAGGATGCTACGGATATCGTGGACTGAGCATGCAAGCAACGATGAGGTGTTAGAAAGAATGGCCACAAAAACGAAACTGATGCTGAGCATCAGGAAGAGACAACTGAAGTTCCTGGGACAGGCAATGAGGAAAGAGAGCCTGGAGAATCTGATATTGACTGGTCAGATAGAAGGAAGGAGACAGAGGAAGGCAACGGATAACATATTTGCAAAGTCTGATCAAGTGGATGACGGAACGGGGGTCGCCAGGAGCAACAGGAACAAACATACTAAGAGCCACATGGGATAGGGAGACGTGGATAACCATGATCGCCTACGTCCTGAAGGGACAGGACACATAGAAGAAAATGCCAGTCAAGGAGATAGGAGATAACGACTTACATTACATTTAAATTCTTGGAGGTCGTAGCTGTTAGGGAATCAAATATACGGAAGGAATTACACAGGCGGGAAATGCGAGAAAGAAGCAGCTAAAGGAAAAGGGTTTATATTTGATTGGTTTCACTCTAAATAGGTGGGACACAATCGATAGACAAGTAGCTCGGGTATGTATATTCTCTGAGATACTGTCCAACAAATAACAGTCGCTAATGAAAAGGGAGTGATAGAGAAAGAAAAAATAGCTAAGAGAAGAAGAGACAGAGTGAAGCCACACCTCGTCGGTGATAAAAAGGCTGGAGATTAGCTACCAGGTCCGGATCGATTACATTGCAGATCCTCCGTTTGATTTTTTCAATAATCCCGAATTGAATAACAGAAAAGGCGAGAAAAAATTGCATGGTCCTACACAGTGAATCGATATTTCCCGCAGCTCATTACTCAAAACAAGAATATTCACCTGTCGATATTTGTGAGATGAAGGGTTTTCTTTAAAATATATTCAACATTTACAAGATTAAAAAAAGCGGATGTACGATGCAGATATATTTCAAATAGAACAGATCTATAATCTATTAATTATTGAAGAGTTTGTAAGAATTACACTTTCAGTCATGAATATTATTAGAAAAATTACTTTACAACAATAAATAGAAAAGAAAACAAATATATATGAAAACTCGATAATGATTCCTCTAATTACATTAACTCGAATTGCCTATTCGAATGTTCCTTAATTTATATATTGCGCACAGATGTGGAATGAAACGCAAGAATTCATGCTAATATTTAATAAAAATATTTGACAATTTCCTAAAGTGATTTAGATTGAATAACATTTTTAATAAATATACATGCTAAAAAGCTAAAATTTTGCAGATTAATAATATATTTATAAATTAGTCCAGTATATTAATGTTTCTCCGTAAATTAGGAATCAGTTTTTATATTGAAATTACCTGAATAATGATATTGTATTTTATAATTAGAAAAAAAAACCTTATTGTTTGTCTGGTCGGAAATTGATGAAATACGATAATATGTTCTATCATGTCTCTACTAAAATTCCAATCTGTCTAATTTGCATATCTTACCAATGGTTATTTTGGATAGATTAAAAACACGAACTTGGTAACGAATAAACTTGCTCTGATTAGTGTATGAGTACACAGGAAAATATATTGATGCTGAGAAAATTGAATGGGTGAAAACGCATGTATTTCTTATTTTGATAAATTTTATAATTATGAATCGACTAGCAGTATAGCCTGGTGTTGCACAGGTGTAATGAAAGCTTTAAAACTAATCCATGTTCCTGGAGTTCAGACTCTTAGGACGTTGGCACAAAAGACTAAAAAGCATTAGTTGTTTCCAGTTAAAGCAAAACCGTAGACTGAAAGAAAAATGAATGGATGTAAGTCAAATTTTGATTTCCTGGTATCGATATCAAATGAGTGTTTTTCGTCGTAAACTGAAGTCTAAATAAGTCCTCTAATGCTATTATGGTTGAGACTAAGAACTACAATTATACTTACTTAGAGCCAAACCCGAAGCAAAAACTAAAATAAAAGGGCTGAAAAAATACAGACATACAGTCAGATAAACAGACACACACACACAAACATCTTGCCTTTTATATATATGTATTCTCGATTTTCTGCAGCAGTGTAAGAACTGCAAGCTTAAAATTTCTGAATATCGTTTCCTATATCTTTGTCTATTAGTGTATCAAATTTGATTAAAATTGGACCACTCCTTCTATAACCCGATTTTTTCAATTATCGTTTTTCGATATTTATCGGGTGTAGCTCGACACAAGTTCTAGCTAAAAACACTCGCAGACGCTTGTAGTAAAACTGTTTAACTTTTCAAGAAAATTGATTGAGCTGTTTCGGAGTCTATAGGTAAAGGACACACAGACACACACACAGACAAACTATTTATAAATAAGTTTAGATGTAGATTTTTAATGGATGCAAACTAATGCAAATCACGGTATATTCTTTCTTCCTGAACATTCTAAATGAGCGAAAATGAGAAGGAAAGTGCAGGGGATCCATTATGTTGGAGCGCTCAGCCATCTATTCTGCTATTTTCTACAGGCTAAATATAGTAAAAACATGTGATTTTATATCCCGTTGTAGCAGTGCAAGAATAGCCCCATTGTTTACACATACTTCTCCCCCAGAATAAAAAAGGAGAGTAGGAAACAACATTCCTAACGAAATTTGTTTAGCGGGACACAGATAAATAGAGATATAAAATACTGATAATTAAACTTACAAGAAGTTGTAGAGAGATATGATCACCCACGGCCTGATTGGAGCCAGCACATAGCAGAATTTGTCTGAGATATGTTGGTGTGTTATTTCTAATTAGCATTAATGAATTAATTATCTTATCATAATTCTGCACTCCGAACACATTTAAGCAGCAAACTAGCTCACTTTTCGTTCAAGAAAACTGTTTCATTGGATATTACTATATAAATGCAATTAGAATGGCATGTGTAAAGCGTGCGACTAAAAGAATGTGAAAAAATATTTTAATATAAACAGATATGAAAGGTTTTCAAGGTTACAATCACACTTTAAAATATGTTTCAAGTTGGTACCTTTCCAGAAAAGTGGATGAAAAGTGACAATACAAAGGTTAATGTGTTTAAATTACAATCAAATACTTTCAAGTTGAGCAATATCGAGCTCAGTCTCTACTTTATTCATGTTCAGCTAAAGAACACTAGGTACTGTATGCTGCTTCCTGCTACCTGAAATTCTTTATCTTTATGTATTCTAAAGAGTGCTGAAAAACCGTCAACTGCAAACAGAATAATCTATATGTTCATGTGAGAATTACGACATCTCCTATTTCTATTATTATCAGATTTGCACACCCAGAATGAAAGTGATTTTTTCTATAATTCCAGGGAAGACAGTAGAATATATAGGTCGAAATGAGACAAGAAAAAATAATTATAAGACCGTTTATCGAAAGTAAAAAGCTACTGTAAACGTTCTTTTTAAAACACTGTAATACCTTATTGGTATTATATCTAAAAGTACGATAATATGATTTAGAGTTCATGGAAACTTATTAGTTAGAGGTATAATGTATTTCTTTTTTCAGTAAAATCCATCTATCATTATTTGAAAAAAATTATTAACACTTGTTAGGTGGTATTTCGTAGATTTTAAATAAAAATTCAGTTTATTTTTTATCTAATTTTGCAATGTGAATCTGATTTTTCGGTTCCGGAATAGTATGTGGACTACTGGTTTGAATGTGGCTTCATTATTCTTTAACTATGTACCGTGTCTGTTCAGAACGTAGATGATTAAGTCCTGCCAATTTCACTATCATTTGACGCACTTTATACTTCTTTTTCCGGTAACCCACATAATCCCCGCTCCATCATCCATTTGCTCAACTTATTGAAGCATGTCATCCGTTGCTTTTCCTTGTCTAACTTCCCTTCTATCTGTTCTATGAGAGTCAGTTTCTCCACATCAGCCTTCCTCAGTATATGTCCTAGAAACTTCAGCTTTTTGCCGATGTTAAGTACTAGTTTTCTTCTTGTATATGGCTTCTCTAATACATCGTTGTTGCTGACGTGTTCCGTGCATGGCATCCTTAACGTTCTTCTGTAGAACCACAATTACCTTACGTTACTTCAAGTCTTTCCTTTTATGGGATAAAAATGTCCAAGATTCGCTACCATACTGATCGATATTACTTCCCATAATAATCCATTAGTCTCTTGTTCCTTTCCAGCAAATCTTTTTTGTATCTTAATACTCTACTCAGCTGCTGGAAAGAACTATTGTCCGTGACAATACACTTTCTGTGTTCTGAAGGTGATTATTTTTTCTCGTTAATCCAGTGTTTAAGTTTTTTTATCGTTAAGAAAATAAGCTTTGAAAATAAGCGCCAGATTTTTTAACTCCTTTTTATAGTTTATAGAACGATTCATTCTTTGTCAAAATTGGTACATCAGACTGGTTATTATTATTAAACAACCTGATAACAGTAGTTATATATGTTTTAAAATGTATAACATGAATGTGTAATACAAGAAATTAGCGCGAAATAATAATGTAATAAATCAGGAACTGTAGACACAAAGTGAGTAATGATACAAATGTATTTATCCGACAATGAATTTATATTAGAGTCACACAAATTACATTGTGAAAAGCTCAACAAAGCACGACCATATGAATATATTTAATTAGAATCTTTACACTGAAATAATTCAGTCATGTCTCGGTCGACAGAGAAAATTTTGGCCAAGCTGTCACAGAATTTCATCTATCGTTTATAAGTCACCGCCAATTTTTAAGCGACCGCCAACAACAAATTACTGCAACAGATTACGATATATTTGGCAAGTAGTCAATTTTCATGATTGAGGAGGGCTGCCGACACTTAACAGTCTTGTTTATAAGTACAAACAATAATGAATTACAACTAAATGGGTTTCTTGTTAAGAGTTTACGACGCCGAATAAGGGGAGGGTGATGTTTATAGATCAAATTCTGATAAAAATCTTATTTGATAGAAAATGACATGAATCTCTCTCCCTCAGTTAATTTACAAGACCTATTCTACTTCCATATTGTAGGAGAACAAAACTCAATCCAATATAGACTTAAGATAGTTTTATTCAGGCTATTTTTCTCTTGAAACACGAGCAAACACCTGTATTATATGCAAAGACATTTTAGTCCGGATAGTTTACCGCACTCACGATCAATCGAGTATAATGTGAAAAAAACAATTAGTGGCTACTAGTTTCCCTTTCTTTCAAAGGCAGAGTGGCCATCTACATAAAACCCACGATCTGGAGTGGATATACTAAACCATGACTAAAGATTTATCTTAATGTTTGTTGTATGAAACGATTAAAATGTCTTAAAAAAACAGGCAATTTTACATAAATTGAAGATGTTTTGCCTTGAAGTGTAAGTTGACCATGTTTTAAATGAAATTTCTAAAAACAAAACATACAAATATATTCAACTGTAAAATATCTTTTCAAACAATAAAAATATCTTATCAGATTTCTGAACTAAACATGGAACACATCATTGTTTTATATGCTGATATATTAGAAACTTGAATAATTTATCGCTATTTTAAAACAGATGGCGTTCACACAACTCTGTGATTGTAGTTTCAGATAGTAATGCATTTTTAAGGACATACGCTTAAAAATGAGTGTGTAGAATCTTTCCAACCTGTAAAAAAAAGTTTTGATAGAGTTAAACATGTCGGATTTGGTGTCAAAAGATATTTGTTTGCGGGGAATTGAAATGCACTATTTTGTTCAAGATAAATCTGTATCTAAAGCATACAGAATTCTTGTTGAATCTTATGGCGACTATGCTATGTCGGAAACGATATGCATTATATCGTAATTTGTGATAAAAAGTAGATACACTATGATAACCATAAGCGTATATTTATTTAGCCTTAGCGCGGGAATGCATCAACATCCACGTCAAAGCCGAATGTTCATGGTTCAAAGTGTCTGAGCTTCATTTTTTGTGTTCAGCTTGATGTAGTACATTGTGAACTGCTCAATAACACAGAAAATATCATAGGATATCATTATTGAATACAATTCCTGCGTTCGAGCGGGGCATTGAAGGAAAACCAACCGCTCTACATGCATAGAAAAAAAAACAAGGTGATTTTTCAAAATGAAAACGCTAGGTAACATTTTGCAAATCTGATGAAAACCTACTTGGAAACGCAGAAATATAAAGTCCTAACTCAATCGCCATATTCAAAAGACATTGCACCGAAACCTTGTCAATTGTTTCGATCGATGGCAGCCTCACTTACTTACCTTACTGAGCCTCACTTTCTCATTATTGACAAACAAAAAATGGTTGACTCACGGTGAGATTACTTCGATGTAAAATTCAAATTCTGTCAGAAAGATGGTCAATACATTCTATGAAATTTTTCCTTCTAATTTTTCAAATATAACATTATTTTCCATGGAAATCAGCTTGAACTTTTCCAACATCCAAATATACACATATATTTTAGTTTAAGTGTCTTTCAAAAAATGGTAAAAATATGTTTAAAATACATTTAAACATACATGTAAACATCAGCATAGATAAATACATTAAAAACTGTATATCAACATGTATCTCATATAATAAATAAGTAAATCTTTTGAATTGTCCAATGTAAAATTACCGAGATTTCTTGCACTGCATTTATTGGATAAAAATTCTATTACATAACGTTTAAAGACACATTCCTTTCCACCTTCAAAATAGAAAATATTTTTAACAAAAATATATAATACAAATTAAATAATGACCAAAATTTTAAATTGACGAGGCACACTAACCAACCAAACAAAATTGATCAAATTTATTGAGAGTATAGTAGGAATGTGTTAGGAATGCATTTGAATCACTAATATATAATATCATTTTGAAATTTACCAATTTGCAATATCTATGTATCTGGTTATAGTCCTTGGAACGCCTGATTAGAAACATAAAGCAACGCTTAATTTTAAAAAATTAGGGTAGGGGAGGTTCGTACATGTATAAATATCCCAATCACAACAATCAGAGATAGATCAAGCATGTCTTGCAATTCATCTTTGAGAATGATCTTGAAAGGGATCATATATACCTGGGTAAAAAAAGAACGCGCCCTCTTTTGATGAATTACAACTGAAGAATTAAATAAACACAGCACTAAAAAGATTATCATAAAATATTGTTATATGTTTGTAATATTTAAAGAAGTCATGGTGCATAAATCTATATATATATATATATATATATATATATATATATATATATATATATATATATATATTTACTTTCTAATTAAAACTATGAGTTTGAAACATGGATAGCATATAAGTGGTAAATATTTCTTCTTTTTTCTCTAGTTATCACTGCATATTCAAGCCTGTGGATTTTGCATTGAGCACTGTTTTAAAATAAATGTCTACTGATCTAAACATTATTTTTTAATATCTATCTCGCTATATATATATATATATATATATATATATATATATATATATATATATATATATATATAATCATATGGTACTGATAACAGTGAAAGAAAATATAATTGAGAAGTCTGGGAACAGCAATTGTGTTCTTTAAAATGTAATATTAAATTGTATATAAAACTTGAAATCAACATACGACCAATATGAGCTTTAATATTCATAAAATTTATTTTTTGAGCAGTGGTGTACATTTCCATTTGTCACTTTCTATTCCCCCTCCCTCTTTCTTTCTCTCACTCTCTCTCAATATGCTATTTGTGTTTAATTTCCCCGAAACTAAATGAGTGTCTCACATATATATTCTAGGAATGTCACGTAGTGAGATAGAGGGAAAATATGAAGACATAAGATATATTGAACATATACTCATAATTTGAAGCTTTTGGCAAAATTGTAAGTTTTACCGTTTATTCATGCCTTGGGGCCAAAGAAGTTTCCTGGCTTGACACCTGCGTCAATGAAGAGGAAGATAAAAGAACGAGTAAAATTTGGATCCTAACATCGGTATTTGGCGTTTTTGTTTGAGTCGTCTTTGTCGAATTCTATAAGTGGATTCAAATTGAATCGAAATGCATATTGTCCTCCATATTTTAACATACAATACACATCATTTAATACACATAATAAATATATGCGAAATTATTAATATATATATATATATATATATATATATATATATATATATATATATATATATATATATATATATTCTTTTGTTTGGTTAGTTCCGAAAAGATTATTTATCAAGAATAGTCAAATATTTTCAAAGTAATCAATAATTTATTAGTGATATAATATTAGGTAGTGATAAAGTATTACATTATGTAGCTCTATGTTTGATAAAGAAATATAAGTGAATCGTGTACCTGTGTTTCGCATATGCAAAGTTTCAAGAGTGGTTAAATGAGTATTTTATATCTATATCTATATCTATCTATATATATATATATATATATATATATATATATATATATATAGTGAAAATATTTGGTTCTTCTTCATGAATAAAATTCACGAAACTACACAAACACATGATAAAAATTCTATATAAATTTATTTTGACTTATATATAATAAAAGTTTATTTTGATTTATATATAATAAAACTACAATTCTGTTTCTAAAGCTAAATTTATTGAATACATTTTCGTTCATGAAAATAATATCGCGTCGTAGATCCATCCATATATATGAAATGTTTTTCGATATGCTCTAACATACTATTTATTGAAATCTCAATGTCTTTCGTGTAATTTACTAAAACATTTAATTTCCACTTTTCGTGCAGTGTTTATTTTTAGTAATATATAATATAAGTAGTCCGTTTTTAGTATTTATAACAATATTCCGAAAATATAGTTCTTTTATATCAATTCTGTTATATTCTCTCTTATATAATACTTAATCTAGTAACAAAATTATGCAATATTTTGTTTTTCAATATCAATTATAAGGCTCAAAACTGTTGTAAGTCTGTTTCTGTAATTAAATATTTATGTGACTGCGGTTGTTTCTTTAGCCTAAAATAATTGAATTTCTAATGAATGTGGGCATTTTGTATTTAATAACATGTGAAACCATGAGAGAAAATGACAATTGAAAATTAGAATCAAGATCGAAAAAATAATTTCGAAATATCCTTAATGTTGTTTTATGTATTTGGCTTTTATCTGGCACCGTTTCATGATGTCAGATTTGTAAGGGAGACAAAGTTATTAAAAAAAATTTCCCTACAGATAACGTCTGATTAACATCGATCGAAAACAGAAGAAAAATAAGTTAATGATTTTTTTTCTATATACATCATTCAACAGCCTAATTTGGTATAATATCATTCAATATGGAAAAAATATTAAAATTTTTAAATTGTACTACTCAGTTAAATTATGTTAGCAATAATTTTTAGGATAATCTGATATTCAATAACATTTAATGATATTAAGAATATTCTGAAATACTTAAATTTTCCGCTTGCAAACAGTAAATGATCTTTTCATTGCATTAATTGTTTGTGAGTTTGATGCCCTGATTATGCAACTTGGACAATACGAAATCTATCGCGTGCATGTCAGTGCTAAGTACACCCACCTTATCATTGGTCTGGCATGTAACGACAGTCTTTAATTGAACTTCAAAAATAGTTGGCATCATAGATACAAGCAGGAATTATTGAAACGAATAAAAGCGCACTTATTTGATCCTGGAATTTTGCGTGACTTAAATACCTGACAGAGAAGGAAAGGGTTGAGTATAGAATAGCAGCTCTGGCAAGTTAAATTTTCAGTTCTGGATTGTGGCCAACTGAGAACATATAACATTTCGCTTGATGCAGATATGCTTGGTTCCACATGAAATATACAGACTGCCTATTTGGCATCTTTCCTTTTTCTGCCTAAACATTTCGGTCATTCTTGTTATTGTATCCTGAAGTTGGATTTTTATCATCAGGTGTAACTAAAGTTATGAATGAATCCCAAGTGTTTAAAAAGATTAAGTAGAGGCTATTCTTTTTTCAAAATCAATAATTTCCCAATTAAAAGAGTTTGTAAATAAAAATGTATTGTGGCGGTCACCACTTGATGGAATTTAATTTTTCTTTTTATTTGAATAATGTGATTTATTTTTTATTTAAATATTGACCAGCAAATATTGAACTTTCTCTCAGATTTTTTTATTGTGAAGTGTGTGTGTCATTATTCATTTTCTTTAGATCATTCAGAGGAAGAAGACTTTGGCATTGAGGTTGTTTATCTTAATCTCGGTAAAACGTAGTGTTCATCGCTTCAAAATAAGGACGTTTAAATTGGGGAAGAAATATGTTCCATTTGTGTTACTACATAAAATGGTTAAAATATTGCTCTCCATATCGATAATCTTGAATGACAGAAGAAATAATGTTAACGCATAAATTTCTACTCCTCATGAAAATAGCTTCGTGAAAACAATAATTATCATTTTTGTTAAAATGTTAGAAAATACTAGCTTCGGTTTAATGGCAAGCTTTTGAACTTCTGTAACAAAACAGATCAGGAACTCAAACAAAACGACCTACAGGTTATTTGTGAAAAATGTAATACTGTCTAAATATAATTTTCTAATTAAATCTGAAAAGAAAGCTGCAACTGTTTATGTAAGAAATGTTCAGCTAACTACTGTATTTGTTATTTATTTTTTAGATCTCTACGATTTACAGATATTTCAGGAAACTAATGTGTCAATAAACTTAAAAGTCATGTATTTTAAAATGTATATTATGTTTTAGGTTAAAAATTAATCCATCTTTATATTTATTGCAATGTAACTAATTTTTTTTCTTTTTGCAGGTAAGTTTTTGAAAGTTGCAACATTTTGCCTGTAAAAGATGAACTTATCTGAAGATGGCAAAACATATAAACAGGTCAGAATTTTTTAACTTTTAACTCTAAATTATATAGTCAGGCTTCATTAAGCTCAAGTAATGTATCAACGCTTTGATATACGTAACAAATTAAATTAATAAATTTAATTGACTTCTAAAAGTAGATACAAACATTACACACACATACACACACACACACACACACACACACACACACATATATATATATATATATATATATATATATATATATATATAGATATAATATTTTCAGTAGACAGGCACACATTTATTTATATTTATTGATCGGACACGACAGAAACTGGCGGCTTTTGGATCTAGCGTGCGACTTATTTAACTTAAACTCCCGTAGGTGTTTACCAAAATTATAATGCTTGCATTAAGTGTTTAATTGCATTTTTCCTGTTTCTAAACATTGGGTTACGTGCTGATTTTATAGAAAATATGTGTCTTTTCTTTTCTTAAAGAAGGTATTTTTCGCCTACAAACTACATCCGTAATATAGTATTTTAAACTCAGTGTGACGCTGAATACGTTGGAAGAAACAAATAACATCTACAAAACCGAACAATTAACAGGGTCTAAAAAAATATCCAGCAACTCAAGTCACTCTTTGAGTACAACGAAGTGTTTGTCTGCCGTTTTGAATATCGGACTCTCTGCTTTCGAACAGAATTAACGCAGACGAGCCTCCGCTAAAGAGATAACTCTCCTGTGAAAAGATAAAGACAACAGCCCGTCCTTGTATTTGTAAAGTCTCCGGGAAAGTTTAATAAGAGTTAAAGGCGCGGGAATTCAACATTAAAAATGACATAGTGCCACCTTCATCCTCAGTGGAAAGGCCGATAAAAACTGTTGAAAAAACAATCAGTGCACGACTCTGCAATAGACTAGCATCAATTTGACAGCCCAGATTGTGTCGGGGCAAATGGAAACAACTAGTCCACAGTTTTGTAAAAGACACTGTATGAAAACAATTTACTTCTATTTGAACCAATTTGCAACAAAGTTAGACAGATTGGGTCTTGTTAAACAAAAGCAGAATGTTTAGCGTTATCTTTTGCTATTTAGAGGAATGTGAGTATATTTTGATTTTATACACTGTTGGGACTGTTTTTCTGTTCTTTTCGTAAATTCAATTTAAAATGAAATATTTTAATCAGAGTTCAAAATTTGGCTTGCTCTTGGAGTGTGTATCCATGATTAGTATTTTGTCTTAATATATAAATTGGCTTAGCCAAAAGTGCTCTCAGAAGATTGCTATGGTTTAAAGAAAAAAAAACAATTGCATGTTAAAGAACAGACTGAAGTTTTTGTACCTATATTTCTTAATCTTCAATGATCATCATTCTCATCCTTTCCATTATTTTTCATAAATTTTAACAAAAAATTTAATGATTTTTTATTTTTTATATTTATATTATTCTTTATATATATATATATATATATATATATATATATATATATATATATATATTTCCATGACTTCACTTTTTTATTCTATGCTACTGTTTTATTTTGTGTCTAATCTTTTAAAATATCTAGTCTTCTTTTAGAAAACATTGATACATTTTCCGATATTAGAAAAGTTAAATATCTTGGTGTTTGGTTATTGGTAAACAATTAGAATGAAAATAATAATTTAAAAATTTTTTCCTAGATTAAATAATCATTCGATATTTTTAGAAGCAAAATACATGAATAGCATATTTGGATATATTTTGCTTAAAATTGTGAAAATATTTTAACATTTACAAAAATTAATATTTGACAGATATCCTGCCATAAAATGTGTAACACGGTATTAATTCTAAAATGAATGGAATTTTTAAAATGTTATATTTATTTGCTTAATCTTTTTGGAATTTCATTTTAAAAAATTGTTTACTTCAATATTTCCATGATAACACATAGTTTTCATTTTGTAACCTATCATTTGAATACTTTTCAATTTTAATTAATGAAATTCATTGTGCTTTTCTACTGTTGTATATATTTAACAACAAATTCTGCGTGTTTTACAAATGTTTACATTTTATGAATTATTTGTAAAAGTGTCGATGTATTAGATATTGTGTATATGCTCTGAAATTATATATCTGCATCAAATTATGAGAGATATATCATTTAGTAGAATTTATCTGAATATACATATTTATCTAACCACTTGAAACATAAAAGGTATCTTTTATAGACAGTTTACAATATTCGTATTTAATTAAGAAATTTAATATTTAAAGTTTTTCAATAGATTTGACATTATTTTTAATGAGAATGAAAAAACATTTTTTTTTTACGCGGAAAGCAAATATCCACCATTACATTTTTAAAAAGTATTTTATCTTATTGTTTTTTACTCATCCATATCCAAGTGTAAAAGACACAGTATTATAAAATGATTCTGAATAAATCGGAAACACTCAGCCGGGAATTACGTATGTAATTTCCCCTGCCAGACCCGAGATATGAAAATGCAATCCTTATAATATTTGAAATATTGAAGTGCATATTCCATAAATTAATTCTATCATGAATAAGATGAAAAATATCCCACATACATTTGTGTAATGTTAAACAATAACATTAGTGTAAGGAAACTCTGTTCAATGTTGTGATGTTTCTGTAAATATGGCATTGAACCAGCGAAGAAACTAATCAATTGTTTGCAAAGAATGTCGTACTCGCTGGCAACGGTGCAGCATCAAAGTATGAAATCATTACGATATGGCAGCTGATTATTTAGAACAAAAATAATGTTCATGTTACACTTGATGGTAACAGACGATATTGGGAATCGTGTGCATGGACCTTTCTCAAATTCATAACAATTACATCTGTACCGAAATAAATATGTGTTTTTTTTTTGTTTTATGATATTTTGTTATTTGTGGAGCCTGATAACATGAATCAGTACGCTTATCAAGTGTACCTCATCCGAAATGGTGCAAAGTTTGTCAGAATTATTTGTTCGATGAAAATGTATTTATCAAGTGAGCAAGACATATCTGTGAACTGAATACAAAGTTAAACGATCGTAAAAAAAATGACCAGTTCTGAATATGTTCTTCGATATTTACTCAGAAAATAAGAATTTTCTTGAAAATGGGCATGCTTAAGAATAAGCAAAAAGTTGAACAGCTGAAGTTGAGTAACGCTCATAATGTCAAAGTTTTTTGAAAGAAAAATTGCATTTAGTATTGTGTCTGAGAGGAAACAATTTAAAATTACATATGTGTTTCTGCATATAATGGGCTTTTATGATGTCATTCTGTTACGAAATATGAGAATGCAAAGTCGTGTAACAGAATGAGATATATATCTTCATACTATTTTAAATTTAAATATTTCTTTCCTTTTGACAGTTTTAACACGTGAAAGTCTCATAAAAATTCTGCAAACTTTTGCGTTGTGGAAATTAACAAACTCAACATGAAGCTAAAATTGATAATATGTTTTACGTGTTATTGCTTTGGCAATAACATTCTGTCTAGTTATTGCATTGGCAAAAAATATCTTGAATGTTGCATGATTTTCCTTAGTATCCGTTGTTTTTTTTGTTTTTGTTTTGTTTTTTTTTTGTTTTTTTTTTTGCTGAATCCTAATTATCGTTTTTACATCATAAGCTGCGAGATTTTCCTATGAGTAATTTTAACAATGTTGAGGAATATATTGTAATTATATCATTAGTATTAAAATAGTAGTTTTCTGACTAATTTCTTAACATCAAGCTTTGTAATTGAAAGTAATATTTAAAGATATATTGCGTCTAATAAAATATTTCTGGTAATCGTTAGGGTTAAAGTAGCATTTATTTTTCTGTAGCCATGAAAATATAAATTGAAGTTAGTAATCGATTTCGTAGTCACTCTTCCTTGACGTTACACTGAATGGCTTTACCAGAAATGTAGCTTTCAATATCGCTGATGAGATTGAAATAAATTTACTAAATGCGTTAAAACTATTAGAACAATTTATACGTTATAACCTATTTTTGCAACAGTCAACGCCCATTGTAAAGTTGGTTAAAATTGAATCCAAATCAAAATATACCTGGAATATGGACATTAGAATATTGAAGAAATTGCAGTAATTAAACAAGGTGAAGTAGTGTAGTTGAGCATTCTGTCTTCTGTATAGTATTGTTCAGTACACAATATATGACATGCATAGTAGCTAAGAATAGAGGTTAAGATATTTATTTTGATCAGATTGTCATCATTTTTGTTGCCGTATTGATGACATTTCGAACGTTGTAGGTCCGTATTTGAAGTGAGTTGCATTTCCAACTGAACACTTTATTTCATTGATCAATGAAGATTGTTGTATTTTAAAGGTTCATGCCTTTTCCAGATGACTCAATATCATTTATTGCCATGTTAGATAAACTGAATAATTTATTTGTTCACAGCTGGTGTAGACAGGTATTGAACTCACAACATTTTTCTTCTAGTCACTGGATCCAATCAACGCATTTATTCCCTTGAAAAATATGTTCTCAAGGGATGTAACTGATACTGAGTCATCTAGAATATGTAAATTTCTTAAATTCTTAATAGAGATTAATACTATTAAACTAGTTAATACTAGTTAATATTAATACTATTAAACTATTAAGAATTAATACCATTAATTCTTAATGGTAGCATTTATTGGAGGAGATTTTTCCAAACACCCTCCGAGTATGAGTAAAACTTAATTATTAATTCAGTATTAGTGAAGAATTGTTTTCTTTTTGTGTTTGTATTTTTGATTCCGTAATTATTAAGAAACACCTTTTATTGTGTATGGGAAAAACAAAAAGAAACAAAACCTCTCGATCATACATATTACGATGCTATTAGACAGGGTGCGATGTAAATTTTGTCGTCATTTTATATTTCAATTTTCAGTTAGCGTGCTGTTTTTTCTTTTGTTTTTTTAAGGAGGGGGTACGGCTGCACAGTAAAATATAGTCAATTGGGCATTATCTGCCAGAAAGAGGTTCACGGCGTAATTCCCTGTGTTAGTAATTTAGAAATTGTATTCCGTACGGGGTGATATTATCACGGCAATCTTCAATACCATAGTTTCATAGTGGTTGTGTGTCAAAAGAGTTCGGTAAAAGTTGGATGTCTCGAAAGAGGGAACACTTTTGATAATGACACATGCCTCCCTTCATCTCCTCGCAGGTCCATTTTACATTTTTAAATGTAAATCATTTTTTCAACCAACATCGAACAATTTCTGATGAAGAGATTCAATCTCGAAACAAAAATGTCCGTGTCGCAACGTACATGCAGTTCATAATTACATGATTATATTAAGCCCTACAATATTTATTGTATTCAGCAGTTTATATAAAAAATAAATACCAGTGAACTCAAAATCCTAATTCATTTTTTCTTATTTTCATGCAAAAAATGGGTAACACTATATACTGTTAATTAAATTATGTCATTACACACATGCGAACTGATGGTCACATCACGTTAAAGCAGCAGTTATCAACGACTATCGAATCTAGCAACTTATAGCATGGCCAGTTCTAAGATGGGCAACCAACTGGGAATTAGTGTAGTATGCTTGGATGTCCAGTATTTGGAAAACATAATGGGGGAAAACTGTTAATTTAAGAGTACAATTCTATTTCCAGTGTTATTAATTGTACTCAAGTACGCGCAAATACTATTGAGAAAGCTATGATTCCCACTCTTAATACTATATGTTAGACTTTTCCCTCTAAATCACTATTTTCTCTAAAAATAACATTCATATAATATAAAAATATTTGTTGCTGCAATTTGATAAACCCATAGAGATGTAGAATTAGTCACATTTCCCATTCATAAAAAAAATGAAAATAAAATAAAATAAAATAAACTTTCCTACAAATTATTTTAGGCGTGTTATATGAGAATATATACCAAAAATAATTTTTTTTATGAAAGACATTGCTTATGGTAAATATTTAGCACAGTACCTATGACTAGTAGCCATTGGTATCTAAATTTTATTACAAAATTATTTTTGACATGATTGCATAACAAAATATCTATTAGCGTTCAGTTGAATACATATATATTTTTCTCATTTTAAATGTTCATTACTAACATATACATGGAAAAATATACTTGGACTCTACAATTTGTCCATAATTTGAGTGCAGTAGAACAAATTGTTTAATCGATCTTATAAAAATTATTTGTAAGATCAAGAAGTGAGATAGAAAACATACAATTTGAGAAATGTGCTCTTCCAAAACACTCTACAATTATTTACATTTTTTTTTGTATATCACTCATGGCATGTTTAATTCATTCAAATCCCATTCAAGCATGGGAAGCAGTACGTTGCTCAGGAAGTCTTTTGAATAATATGCTTAGCTTGGAACATTTTCTGAAATTGGCAAAGAGCACACAAGTTTCCTGTTTTGCCGGACATCTCACTACCGTCTAAACCACAGAAGCGTATGATTTTCCCTTAAGTAGCATTGGAAGGTATTATTGTTGAAATAGACAGGTAGGTAAGCCGGTAGAAAACTGATTTTTACATACTGGAGAGAAAAGACGAAAAGGTCACAAAGGTTATGAAAAGGAAGTACAATATTTTGAAGATAATGATGACGTATGTGGGGAAAGAAAAGAGCAAGCATGAGGAGAGCAGAATTAAAACAGAAAATAAATATAGCAATAAAAGCGGGTGACTGAAATACAACAGAGGAATAGATTGTTAAATAGATTTTAAGAGAAAAGAGAATAAAATTTAATAATATGCCTCAAAATGAAGTACATTTATCGTGAAATATTTAAACAAATTTGCATTTTTGCGAAGAGAATTCACATATTAAATATAGATTAAAAAATAATGATAATAATATTTTTCATATTTAATTTTTTATTCTGTAATGGCAATCGTTTTGGTGGAGTTCTCGATTTCTTAGCCTGTGAAAGAGAAAAAAAAATTGGGTAACTGGGCCGCATCATATCTCCAAGAGCAATTAGCGATCTGAAGGAATGGGGAATGCTGATTGGACACGGTTTTTATGATCATTGAGTGACAACTGAATCTTAATCTTATTTTTTTTTAATCCTGTCACCCCAAGCAAGGCATTCCACTGCCACTATAGCGCAGGGGGTTATATAGAGGGATTGGGTATACGAAATGTCAGAAGGAGGGTGATAGACGACTTAGGATGTACATAGGGAGAGAGTTGGAGAGAGTGTGAGTTAGTGTGTTAGGAGGTGTCTATTGACCTTACATTTAAACTCCTGGAGGTTGTAGCCGTCGGGGAAGGAAGCTTGTGGTACGGAATTCCACAGGCGGGAAGTGCGAAGAGACGCTGTTGGAGTAGAAATTGCGGTTACATTTTATCGGTTTCACTGTAAAAGGGTGGGACCAAGTTGCCAATCTAGTATCTCGTACAAATTCACATCTATGGGGCACCAGTGATTTAAGTTCGTCAGAGCAGAATCCATGAAAGTATTTATAGAAGAGGGACAGGGAAGTCACGTCACGCCGGTGAGAGAGATACTGCAGGCCGTCAGCCAAGTCGGTATCAATCGCATTACAGATTCTTCGCTGTATTTTGTCAAGAACCCCGAGGGGAATAGAAGGGGCACCCAACCAGATGTGGCAGCAGTACTCAATACACTGGCGGATGGTGGATTTATATAATTGCAGGATAGATTTAGGAGGAAAGAATTTCCGGGCCCTGCACAGAGAGCCGACTTTTATAGCTGCGGATTTGGCAATAGATTCGACGTAGTTATTCCACTTGAGGTCCGCTGAGAGTGTCAGGCCAAGCAGGCGTAGTGATTTAATCTCTGGGAGGCAAGCCTGTTCCATGCTAATGGAAGGGAGGTGCGGTTGTCTGTGGTGGTTAATTGATAGCAGCTTCGTTTTGGAAGAATTGAATTTTACGACCCATTTCTTACCCCAATGCACCACGGATTGGAGGTCCTTCTCAAGCTCGGCCGCGAGGTTCGCCTTTTCACCAGCAATAGATTTTTGATCCAGGCGAGAGTAAACTGTGCTGCTAGATTTTATTAGGGAAATATCTATGAATGTTCAAATGTTATCCATTTTTAATTCCAATATATATATCTCGACGGAAAACAATATGTAAATAAATATGCATAGAAAATGTCTTGAATAAATTTACTAATTAAATAAGAGAGAAATTAAATGATTTAAATGAAATTAAAGTAAATTAATCAGCATAGATACGTGGAAAAACGTAAGAGAGTATATATAATAAACCACCGAATGCTCAATGCCAGAAGAGGCCATAGAATAGTAAAACAACCTCAGTATCACAATTGCATTTCTTTCATCTAAAAATATCATTTTAATATTTAGGGCCGGTACAAATTTCAAGTATAAAACTACTACATTACATTCCAAAATGATGATTGCTAAAATCAGTAAATTCACTTTTATTTGTGGTATAAAAATTTATTGAGTATTAAATCAGTTTACTTTGAGCATATATATATATATATATATATATATATATATATGTGTGTGTGTGTGTGTGTGTGTGTGTGTGTGTGTGTGTGTGTGTGTGTGTGTGGAAGTGGGGTTGGGAGCTTATTTGAATTCTGTTGGCCTTGTTGTAGTCTTAGAGTTAGGTGTTGGGAGAGGTGGCTTAGTTCAGGACAGGTTTCCTATTTATCTCGTCTGGATGTGGTAGTAGTGGCGTCTTTGTTAATGATATGAATGGTGTGTGATTTTTGGATGGTCTAGTCGATTCTTTTATTGTTTTCAAGGTGCTGCTTTTTGGTTTAGAGGAAGATATGTGTTATTTCGTTTTGGGCTGGTCACTTTTATGTTTAGTTTCAGTTATTTTATATTGGAATATATGTTTTTGTTTTTCTGCAGTGCCGATAGTTTCTTTTATTTGTCTACCATTTACAGGTAGCTAGACTTATTGTTGGTGTGGCGTGGGATTTGTTGTCCTTTATTTCTACGTTTTTTGTTCTATTTATTAAAAGGATTGATTATGTGTATTTATTGCATTTTTTTGGAGGGAGGTCGTTTCGGTAGGTTGCTTTTTTGTTTATTTAAATTTTAACGAGAAAATATTTGCGATGTTTGCCTAATACTGCTAATTCGTCTCTATGGTTTACTAGTTCGCTACTGTTGGGGTAATTTAGTATATGTAGCTTTTCACTTAAACATAAAGGGCAGATTTCGTCAAATGAGTTGCAATATGTATTTTTTTCTAGGATTTTTCATTTTACTTTGGGTTTCTGTTTTGAATCCTTTAGCTTCCAAAAGTATGTAGAAAGAGAAGTTTGGTTTCGATATAAGTTGTTTTTGAATGAAGTAAAGTGCATGTACCAGCCCTGCTTAAAAGTGTTCTTAGTTTATCCGATATACACTTTATTTATAGTTGGATTTTCAATTGACGTTATGTTGCATTGGTAGATTATTGAGTTTATTTTACATTTGTTTTGTAGTGGGCAGTTGCTAGGGTTTCTACAGTTACACATGTTTTTATTGTTGTCTTTTATTGTATTTTGGTAGTCGGTTTTATTCTGATCTGTGTGTTGATGAAGGATATATTTGTTATGGTTTGCTATACATTTTTCTAGGTTGTTTGTGCAACCGTAGCTTAGTTTAAGTGCATTTTTGTTGAAGATTTTACTAAGAGGGTTATTTATGGGGAAATGTTTTTTGATTAAGTTCAAGAATTTTTGGCCCAGCTTGGTGTTTAGCATTTGGTTGAAAGGAGGTGTGTACCAAATGATTTTTCTATTCTTATTTTTCCTGTTATAGTTATAGTTTTTTATGTATTAGATGTCTTGATTATTGTAGCCGCATTTTAGGGAATTGTTGTAGAGACTTTTGTGCTCGTTAAATATTGCTTCACTGAATGAGTTTTGACTAATTCTATATCCTATTGCGGAGGATATAGATTTGATTATACTAGGGGGTGGTTTGACTTTGTGTGTGTGTGTATATATATATATATATATATATATATATATATATATATATATTGTAGACATATACTGTTAAATATATATGTGTGTGTATATGTGGGTTTGAGCAGACGTGAATGTCTTGTTTAAAATGAAATTTATTGTTGGTATTATTATTATTACACCTGTTTTGTATTATATATATATATATATATATATATATATATATATATATATTGTCTTTAATGGTATTTGTGTCGCTTCTAGTACTTTCAGTTGACTCTCTTAAAGCGGATAAATTTGTGACTTAACATATCGACACCTGTGTGTTTTTCTGATAGACAAGTATCAGGTATAAATAGATAAGTGAAATGGTGAATAGGTCAGAGAATTCATATGCGTGCGTGGATTTTCACACACGCATGTTTCCTTTCTCCTGTCACCATCATTGTCTATATATATTTTTCACTGATTGCGAAATCTCATTTTGTCTTATTTCTTTCGTGGATTTTTATTCCATTCAATTGTACGGGTTGTCAAGATTTTTTTGTTGTTTTGGGGATAATATTTGAATTGAGTGAGTGTGTGTGATTTCTTTTTATTTTTTGGCATTTGAATCATTTCCTGTCTCATCAGTGTGTCATAATTTGCATTTTAGTAGAGGATGTCAACACTTAAAATGGCTATATCAACCATATGTATATTTACTATTTAATATTGATTAATAAGAAAGTCAGTCAGTGAAGTGCCATCCGTGAAACACGCTTGGGTGATCATGTCTCGAGAGAAACATGATTGACTTGGCAGAAGTTTATCTCGCAGTAGGATGCCATTGCTTTCTGTGGTAGACTGGTTGCCAGCCAATGCCATAGAACCCAATCTGTCCTGTTATTTAACATATAACTGGAGGGAAGGGATTGATTAATATCTTTCACAAGGGTATTTGCGCGTAAGTGAATGCAGTGAATTCAACTGGAATTCGAAATCCGCTCTCCGATTTCTCGTTCCGAGCCGATATCTACTGCACAACAACAGCACCTTTATAAAATTTCTATTACTCTTTTTTTAATCAGATTACCCCAATGAATGATTTTACTGCAACTGTTTTGCATGAGGTTATATAGGAGGACGGTTATGAGAAAGCGTGACAGGTTATTGGAAGTGTCAGTAAGTGGGTAAGGGAAGGATGACAATACTGATAAGAGTGGAGAGGACGGAGAGAATAAAATGAGAGAGAGACAGGATGCAGGTTAGTGAGATACGAGATGACTATTGACTTTACATTTAAATACTTTTAAATTGTAGCCGTCAGGAAAGCAAGTAAATGGAAGAGAATTCCACATGCGTGAATTGCATAAAAAGAAGCTATTGGAGTAGAGTTTGTGTTTACAATTTATTGGTTATACAGTAAAAGGGTCGGACATAGTTGCTAATCTTGTGGATCGAGTAAACTTATGCATAGTGGTTAATTAATATA
Source organism: Ascarosepion bandense (assembly GCA_037127315.1). Lineage (NCBI taxonomy): Eukaryota > Metazoa > Mollusca > Cephalopoda > Sepiida > Sepiidae > Ascarosepion > Ascarosepion bandense. The sequence goes on along the minus strand of JBBBDQ010000519.1, from coordinate 4,372,650 downwards.
TACCTATTTCTGCAGATGTCAATTACATATTTTAATGATAAAAATAGGGTATGTGTCAAAAATTGTGTATGTACCAAAAATAGCATATGTACCAAATATAATGGTTATGTTAATCTTATTGTCACTCAGAACCTCTCTATTTTAGATTCTTATTTAGTACGTACATTAGGCCCTGCAAACATAAGAAACGATCCAGTTTTGATAGCGTGGAAAAACGGGAAAGACGGATTATAAACCCTTCTTTGTTTCAGGGAATAATTATTTTAAGAAAAAAGAAAGAAATGAAAATAAATGTGTTTAACATTGGTTTCAGTTCTGTTAAGCTCAAATATTTAAAGAATGAAAGATAATAATTCATTTAATTGAGAATATAAAACAAAGAATTAAGGAAGAGAAATAAGTCTTTAAAATAATAATCCAATTACAATAACTAACATACCATCGTCTGCTGAAGTTTTATTTTAATTATTATTAAGAAAAATGCTCATAAAACAATGATTTCGATAGAAAGAAAAAATAAAAGATTTAAAAATTATATACAGTCTTCTGCCAATACCTCATAAAAATGGACTATTCTGTATTTATCGCAGGACAAGTGGAAGAAAAGACACTATTTGATTTAATGAGAAAATGAAACAAAGAAAGAAACAAACAAAAACATATACAGTAGGAAAGATAAAAGTGGATAACGGCTGTTTCAGTGAAACAAAGTATGTTGATTCTCTTTCCTCCCCTTGCAATACTGTGCGCAGACATCAAAGTATTTGACCGCAGTCGCGAATATCAAGCAACCTTCTCCATACACACATTTCATCAAAGATTGATGTATATCGCGTCTCCCTAATAAGGTATAGTGACGGGCAAACGTATGTGGCTCTTTTTACAATATAGATAAAACGAAATAATATCGTTTAGAAAAACAAGCTAGACAACCAATTTCTGTATATTTTCCCAGCTATTCAAAGATCCTGAACTCATTAAAAGTTAAGGATTTACAAATAATTGTGAAAATATAAATTTTCACCTTAACTTCTAGGAAATTTATTTCAATTAAAATAGTTTTAATGTTAAATGCCATCTTTTTTCTGTGAATATGAAATTCTACTTAACGGTTTCACGTTTGATTAAACTATTTCATCTGCTCAAATAATTTGGCAAATCGCTCAAAACTGTTATCGGTAATATGAAACATAGACTGAGTACGTATATAAACAACCCAATAACAATGTTTTTATAATTAAAACGGTAATTTAGTTGATTTCTAAGTTAGTATTTAGTGGTCATAGTTTCATACCTCCATTGAAATGTTTAATATTCCCTTTGAATATTTAGCTGAATTATGAACCAGAATATAGAAGAATAACTCTTATACAAATTCTTCAAAACATATTTTTTGTTTTATAATTCCTTATTGTTTGATCCTTGTCGAATGACTAAGTTATATACACTTGCGTTTGATTATGATTTATTTCAAATGATGATGGCAATTTATTTTTCTTAAAGTTAAGATTTTTGTGGTCTGAGGCTTTTCAAATGCCGTTATTATCATTTCTTAATGATGACACCGCTCATCACTATTTCGCCAGCTGAGTAAGAAATCGATTGCTGATCGGATAGAGATTGGCTTTTTGAACGATATGTGCACCAGTTAGTATTGGCTGAATATAGACAATCGGTTACACATTGCATTGAGAGATTTTAAGTCATTTGAAAAAAAAATGGGGAGACAAATTTTGTTGATTCGTTCAATTAAGTATAACACCTAAACAATTTAATAACAAAGATTTGATCAATAAATATAAATGCATTTTAGGAACTGAAGCAATGGAGGAGCTATCGTTGTCGAACTGAAACTATAAAACGAATGAGAACTCAAACGGAAACGAGATAACTTTTCCGAACGAGAACCATAAATCTCATGCTGAGTGAGATTTTTTTATCATCAGCTTCTTTAAGCCAAAATAGAGTATTGAACTATACACTAGTATTTTTTTCACAAATCAATAAGGTAGTGTGCATTCCATAAAATTCGTGGTTCAACCCACTGCTTATTTTACAAGTTTAACACTCACAGAGCCCGTGCCTAACGAGAAATCTTTTGTTTCTAATGCTCCTTATTGTAAGAACTATGCATCCACGCTTGCTATTCGTCTAAGAGCAGGACTGCTTGCTTCGAAGCACTATGCATTCCTTCAGGGAGGTCGCTCAATGCCTTATCACGAAGGTCAAAGCATTGACGTCAGGTAGTCTAGTACTCTCACACAAATGCTGAAATTGCGCTTTTATATAAAAATATATTAACAGGTTTTGAAATATTTCCTGGCGGAAATATTCTAGTCAGTTTTATATCATGTATATCCATTATTTGGCTCAACTAAGAAATTTTCACATCCGTATTTTAAAGTGTTTCTATACATCATACATGTAGAAATTTCGATGGCAACTGTGTATCGCAGGAAATAATATCGAGAAATGAATGCTGAAACATAAAGGCATTCGCCAGAAAATTTCATAATATGATGGAATCCTATCAAGTCAATGTTAGATATATTTACATCGTCGAAAATACACAATACCGTGATGTTTAAACATTCGCTCAAATGCACGGTTTAGATAGAAGAATATATTTATCGCAGATTTTTTTACCGAGTTTTGTTGAATATAATTTTTTTTAAATACAACTATATTAAAACTTCAGCTGAAGCGAAGAAAAAAAATTAGTTAAACTTGTAATATGAAAAAAAAGCTTTTTTCTCGTCATTGCGAGAAAAGTGTAATGTGAACATGGGACAATTGAAAAACATATTTATTTATACAAAAAAATATTTATTTTGTTAAAATGCAGTTTCATAAGCTTCTTATATTGTGTTTATCTGACGATAACATCTAGGGAAACTAGAGAAAAATGATATTTTCTTATTTGCATAAGCAGATTCAAGAATTCAATTTTATCTTGAGAGAGTTTGGTATTCAGTGCAAAGTTCATGGATATCTTCTATGTTGCTCTTTGGTAAATCAACTAAAATTAATTTCAGAGATAAAATAAAAAGATGAATAATGATGTACGCAAACAAATACAGGCTGTGCTATTTTAAAATAAAAATAAAATAATGGAAAAATGTTCTTAATTAGCATAAACGATTTAATTTACATCCAGTCTAATTCTGTTTAAATATAAATTGACCATTGACATTTTCTTAATCAGACAATTTATTCGAGGTCGATACTTAACTACGATTGGTAAGAAATTATTGTAGCAATTCCTACATTCAGGAGTATAATATATAAAATCGGGAATTTGAAAAACATATCTGGTATGATTTGAGTTGTTTCTTATTGCCAATTGAATAATCAATTCTTTAGGTTATAAGTCGAATAATAGAAATGTTCTATTATGACATTTTTAAAAAAATAATACACGTTGCATTTGAGCCGAGAGTAAGTTATTGTCAAATTTCAGGTCACATAACGTTAATATTTAAATTAAATGTAAATATGATTTCTGATAATTTTTAATATCTGTCATATATATATATATATATATATATATATATATATATATATACGGTTTCCTGTTTTCTCTTTTCTAATCTTCTCACTTTTTTCAATTAAAGTAGATAGACTAAACAATCGCCCGGTTCACACTCCACCCACATCTATTGAACAGATGAAGAGGCTCTCTTCCCCTGTTTCCTGTTTAGAGTACGGTTTCCGGTTTTCTCTTTTCTAATCTTCTCACTTTGTGTTTTTTTTTTCAATAGGAGTAGATAGCCTAAACTATAGCCCGGTTCACACTCCACCCACATCAATTGAACAGGTAAAGGGGCTCATCCCTTGTTTCCTGTTTAGGATGCGGTTTCCGGTTTTCTCTTTTCCAATCTCTTCACTCTTATGTAGTCCCCTGCACATCAGTGGCGTTACCGCCTTGCTCAGGGTGATATGATTAATATATATATATATATATATGTATATATATATATATATATATATATATATATATATATATTGATACAAGTTTCATTGAATAATATAGACATATTCTGTCTATTTATTTTCTGTAAGATCCTTTCGTATGATCTGATTAGCTTGATAGTGCTGTCATTAAAAGACCGACAAGAAATCGCAGTAGTTTTTGATTTTTTATCGGGTCTGAGATTTCGGCTTACATACGCCATTATCAAAGAATGAACATTTAATATATAGTGAACATAGAACATTTAAAATATTAACATAAATTATTAACTATATATATATATATATATATATATATATATATATAGACCTTGAATATAGACCTTGAATAAGTTCTTGCTTTTCATGAAATGTAATATTTCATTTACAAAAAATATAAAGAAACATATCAGTGACAGAATTCTCAATCTCTAGCCACTTCTGTTTCCATTTTCTAGAAGCATATGCATTCCAGATCTGAAAAAACGACGAATAATTATATACTATCCACAAGTCAACCCATTTTTTTTACATCTTCATCACGATGAAAGTTCTCCCCATACAGATCTTGTACCATCAATCGTAACAAATAATAATCAGAATTATATAGGGAATACAGCGATAGCAAAGTTGTTCCCTTTTGGTGAATCCACGTAGGTTTTGACCCGTTTTGCAAGATGTGGCCTAGCGTTGTCATGTTCAAAAATCACTTTGTCTTGTCTCTGCTCTTTTAGCGTCCGTTTGTACTTCAGTCAGCTGATCCCAAGAATTTCAGAGAAGAAATTTCGAAACATATATATTTAGCTGTGCACTCGATGTTGATTCATGGCTGGATTATCTACGATCATCTACGATCATCTACGATTAGGTTTATCCACTGTAAGCACTTTTAATCACCGGTTACGATACCATGTAAACAACCTTTATTTTCTGCTTTTGTAGCATTTGTTCACATGTGACAAGACGCCATTTAAAGTCTCAGGCTTCAACTTGTACCGGCGTCGAATGTCATTGCTTTTGTTTTATTTCTAATGCTTTCAGGTGTTTTGAAAATGTTTTTTGACCAATATCTTATAATTCTGTAATTGTACATTAAGTAATGACTAAAATTCTTCGTCTTCAAACATTATATCTGTGTCTGAGCGTTCTCTAGCTTCACCAAAAAATCTTTATCTTCGAAGAGTCTAAACCAATTTCGGCATGTTGTTTCAAACAGAGCGTGATCGTCGAAAGTCTTAATGAGAATTAGGTGTGCTTCATCTGCAGATTTATTATGAATAATGTAGTACTTTAAAATTTGCCCAAAATACACTTTTTTTTAAACATGAACTCCAACATGTTTTAGGCTTTGAAAAACAAAGCTGTTTACACTTTTGCGAAGTGACTTACACTGAAATTCATGCAAGCATTTATAACATCCTTGTAGATGCGTTAATATCCGAAACTACACTCACTCAATTCTAGGAAAGCCATCACCGAGAACTTATTCAAGGTCATTGTATAAAGTGAGTTTGTGAGTATACTTATATATATTAACGAGTTATTTAACAAGTATATTATAGTAATATCAATATTAGAATTACATAACGTTTTTAACAAGTGAAAATATTCTTCTTCTTCTTCTTCTATGTGCCCTGTCCCTTCAGGACGTAGGCGATCACGGATCTCCACGTCTCCCTATCCCTTGTGGCTCTTAGTATGTTTGGTCCTGGCAACACCCGTTCCGTCATCCACCTGATCAGACTCTGCAGATATGTTATCCGCTGCCTTCCTCTGTCTCTCCTTCCTTCTATCTGACCAGTCAGTATCAGGTTCTCCAGGCTCTCCTTCCTCATTGCATGTCCCAGGAACTTCATTGTCACTTCCTGATGCTCAGCATCAATTTCCTTTTTGTTGCCATTCTTTCTAACACTTCGTCGTTGCTTGTATGCTCAGTCCACGATATCCGTAGCATCCTTCTGTAGAACCACATTTCGGCCGCTTCCAGTTTTTTCCTCATTTTCGATGATATTGTCCAGCATTCACAGCCGTACTGAAGAACTGACATCACGTAGCAGTCTAGCACTCTTTTCTTCGTTTCTATTGAGATCTTTCTGTGTGTTAGTATTTTGCTCATCTTCTGGAACGCGTCCTTTGCCATGCCAATTCGCCTTCGGATATCCGTGTCGCACTTTCCATCTCCTGTTAGAACACTTCCTAGGTACTTAAATTCTTGGACTTGTTTGATTCTGTTATCCCCCACCTGTATTTGGCATTTTGGTTTGTATCTTTTGCTGATGACCATGCACTCAGTTTTCTTAAAGTTTATTTGTAGTCCTTTCTTGTCACTCTCCACTGCTACTTTCTGTATGAGATCTTGCAGTTTCCTTTCCGTGTCCGCAATCAGTACTGTATCGTCCGCGTAACTTATGTTGTTCAGGTTGTGGCCTCCAATAATAAATCCTGGTGTGTCATCTAGGGTCCTCAAAATATTCTCGCTGTATAGGTTGAACAAATCCGGTGAAAAGACACATCCTTGTCTTACGCCTTTTTCTATCTTTGTGTATCTACTGAGATCGTTACCTGTCCGTATGCAGGCCGTTTGCAGCCAGTAGAGATTCTTGATTATTCTTATATCTTTGCCGAAAATGTCGAGGTTGCCTATCATTTCCATCAATTCTTTGTGTCGTATTTTGTCGAATGCTTTCGCGTAATCAATGAAGCATAGGTACAAGTCTTTCTTCATTTGTATTGCCCTTTCAGAGAGCATCCTAATCATGAATATGGCGTTCCTTGTTCCAGTGTCTTTGACGAACCCGCACTGTTCCTGCCCTATCTCTGGCCTGATTCAGCTTCTCGCTCTATTCATCAGGATTCTGACAATCAGTTTTGTAATGTGACTCATTAAGCTGATAGTTTTGTGTAGTTCACACTCGTTTGCACCTGGTTTCTTCGACAGCGCTATAAATATCGACTTGCATAGGTCTTCTGGTATTATTCCGCTGCTATAAATTTCGTTTATTATGTCGGTAATCTTTTCTATGCCATATTCTTCTAAGGCTGTCAGCAGCTCTATCACTATGCCATCTGGGCCAGGTGCTTTATTTCTGTTCATTTTGGCCATTGCAGCTTCCACTTCGGATTTTAGTATTTCCGGTCCATCCATCTCCTTGTGTATTCTCGGTTGTTCTCTCTTGTCGCCAAAGAGATCCTTTATGTATTCTTCCCATCGCTGGAGTATTTCCTCTTTCTCTACTATGATTGTCCCTTCCTTGGATTTTATGCATCCTGTTGAGGAACAGGTTTTTTGTCCTGTCAGTTCTCTTATCTCTTTATGCATTTCTGCTTTGTTGTTCCTGCTCAGTCTCTCTACTTCTGCACATTTGTTGTTGAGCCATTTCTCTTTGGCTTGTCTGCATTTGTTCCTTATCTACCTGTGAAGTTTTTTGTACTCTGCTCCGTGTCTTGGCGTTATTTTTTGTCTCCTTTGCATCATGTGGAGGATCTCTTCGGTCATCCACTCATTTTTTCTTCTGCGTCTGATTTCCTTTGGGGCTATGTTGTTCGCTGAGGTCACCATTGCTTCTTTCAGTGACTCCCATTTTGAGTATCCTTTTCCAATTTGTTCTTCATATTTCTTTTTTACGCTGTTATTATATTCTTTCTGCAGGGTGAGATCATCCTCTAAAAATATAACAATACGGAAATCTAGATTAGCATATAAATCAGTTCATTAAATAAAACCAAACATATACATCGCACTGATATTCACGTGTTGGGGCCTCATATGCATAGACTGTTTAGGTTTGAATTTTACATGGCACAAGCCATTTACCAAATAACTTTCTGACTAAATTCCCGCATTCCAACAATTTTTTTCCTGTTGAAATCATTCGTAAATTTAGCAAATGGAACACTGAATAAAATAGTCCGAGCATCAATTGTAATTATATAAAGTATATTAACAAATAACAAGAATTATGTACTTTGTACAGACGTTGAATGCGTCAGATTAAAATGTCTTTCATTTTATGCATAATATTGTGTTAAAGCTTTTGAGGGAAGTTGTAAATTTCTTTGTCGCTGGAAAATTTATTAGTGTCATCTGTACTTTGTGTGAGTAAAAATATTGATAGAAGTTTGGTAAAAATATACAAGCGATAATTAAAGAAATAAAAGGCATATACTTGCGTCTTGCAATTAGTGCGGGTGTGTGAGAGAATTGCTTGATATTGAAGGAAGCGAACCCCGCAATAGCATGATGCTATAGAGGACAGCTCTGAACTGCCTTCCTTTGGGTTCTGTGGTTCTGCTGCAACTGTCTTTGGGTGTATCACGTGTCTGCTATATATATATATACATCTTGTGAAAAAGCGGGAAAGCAAGATTATCACGTTATTGTCACGTGAGTATATGTACAATGACTGATTCTAGCTGTGTGGAAATACACGTGATCATACACGTAACTGAAATTAATCAAATGTATTTTTTCATGAAATAAGGCCCTGCAAAGTTAAGAAGATATTTCTGACATAGACAATTACGCCCAAATACTTTTGTGAAAATTATATTTAAATCTCTTATTCCTCCAAATTTAGGTTAAATTGCAGGACGTATAGCCTTGGTTGGCTACCAGCCTACCAAAGAAAGTAATTGCAGCCTACTTCGGGAAAAGCTTCTACACAGTCAGTCATGTTTATTTTGAGTGTATCACGTATGCCATTAACTGACTGATATTTAATAAATATTACTGCATATTACAATCTTGAAAATATATGAAACGTATACAAACATTAATGGAGCGAGTAGATGCATGTATATTTTATTGCTCTTCTTCTTCTTTGCATTATTATTATTATTATATAAGATTTCTGTTGAATACACTTTTGCGTCTAGATCACAACTTGTGTTCTAAGGTAAGAAATGTTATCCTGACCAAAACCCTAACACCAAAAACTGTTTGTTATAAAAAAAAAAAACTTTAAGTTAATCAGTGATATGTGCTTGAGTACAACTTTTTATCATTTTATATTTATAATTATTATTAACTTCCTTTTTGATATAGGAGCATCAACATTATGAATGTTAATTATCTTAAAAGTGTTATCTTAAAACTGACCCTTTCTTGACAAATGACTATCACTGCTATTGCCCACAGACTCACGCTCACTTCCAGATATTTAAAATGACTGTGAAAACCTACTTAGTAAATATATTTAGTTATCGTCTACCCTGGTTTTGTTTCACTAATTGTTAGACTTGGCGTAAAACATGCATGTTTATATTGTAAGGCTCTTATACAAAATCATTTGATAAAAAATTAAGAATGGGGGCAATATTGGTGTTATTTGGAGAATTAGTGGAAAGTAGGTAAGAGCATGCTGTTTCGCACCGAGTTGCGCACCGAGTTAAAATTCTTCTTCTATGTGCCCCATCCTTTCCGGATGTAGACGATCATGCCTTTCCACGTTTCCCTATCGCTGGTGGCCCTTATATGTTTTCCCCTATTACTCCACGCAAACCCCATTCAGTCATCCACCTGATCAGGCACTTCAAATATGTTACCTGCTATTTACCTCTGTCTCTTTTTCCTTCCTCTCCAAGCCTTCTTTCCTCATTGCATGTCCTCGGAAATTCAGCTCTCTCTTACTGATGCTTACTATTAATTTACTTTTCGTTGTTATTTATTTTCAAAACCTCATCATTGATCACATGTTCGGTCCATGATATCCGCAGCATCCTTCTGTAAAACCACATCTCCGGTGCTTCAGTTTTTTTCCCCATCTTTAATCATATTGTCCAGCATTCACCGCCGGACTAAAGATCTGGCACCACATAGCAATCCAGAACTCACATCTCTGTTTCTAGGGAATTTTTTCTGTCTTAGTACTTAAAATTATTATTCTTAATTTTCTCTTTTGTACATAATCAGAGGTGACGACAGCAGGCTTTCCTCTGTCTCTCTTTTTTTTTCTCTGTATATTTGTCTCTTGCACGCACTCACTAATATAAAAAAATCTAAACAGATAAAAGAATATAAAAACACACTACATTTTACCGATTGACACGGAGCAGAGGTTCATAGAACTTCTCAACATCAACACACGTGTATGAACAAATAATACACACACCGTCACAAGCAACACTTCAGCAAAAACACACATGTACAATATTACACATATTAGAACGCATATTTAAAAGAATAATTATATTGCTTTAGCTGATGTGATACATATCTGATCAAACAGAACCAGCCTGTGTCTTTCTTTTATTCATTTCTCATTCTTTCTCCAACAAAACTTTAAGAAGAATGAAACATATTAGATTAAGACATGTTTCTTTTATGTTTTTTTATTTTTTCATTTTTCGGATTCTGATCGACTTATGTAACACATTCGCACACGCACGCAGACACAGAGACACACAAACACACACACATATATATATATATGCGTATACATACTTACATATATACATGCATACATACATACATACATACATACATAGATAATATATATATATATATATATATATATATATATATATTGTGCTATGAAGTAAATTAACTAGATTTCGGAAAATCGATTTGGATATTAAAGAACATTTACTATCAGATTTGCAGCATCAAATATAAAAAATAAAAGCGAGAAAAGTTCGCTCTTATTCTTCTATCCATTCGACTTTCGACTTAATCAATTTCAAATCCTTTAATTGCATACCTCGTTAGTCAGAATTAATGCACTAATAAGTAAAACCGGTGAGACTTTAGTAACACGGCTAAAAGAAAAAAATTCTTTATTACCAGTCTTTTGCTTCTTATTTTCTCTCTTTTTTAACAAGCTGCAATCTTGATCAGTATTTTTAAATATTCGCCAGAGTAACATACAGTTTTCTCAAATACAGTGAAAAGCCATGTTTTCGATTTCAGTTCCATTTAGCCAATCCTCTGCGCTTTGTAACTTAAGAGGTGATGAATGTATTTGAAACTAGGAATCAATAAGTTGCCATTTTGACGCTGTGATCAATATGTTACTACAAGGAAAACTATACATGTAAAAATTATGTAATTGAACTTATAGATTTGGCAAGAATGCAACTTTTATTTTTATCGATATCGATTTGGCTAAACAGTGATTATGTTTTCTTTATACGTGGCTAAATATATTGAATTATTTAAAAGAGTTTACATTATCTCAGATTTCTAAATTTATCTTTCATCTAGTTTGCGCAATCTGGAAGAATCAAAAACATGTCCAAATTTTGACATAGATATTGTATTGTTATTAAGATACAATGATACATTAATCGGGGTTTTAGTAATTTTCAAGCATGGAGAGAATCCTGCTCGTAAGCAGGAATTAAAGTGAGTGATTGTAAGATAAAAGCCCGAAAAAAGATGGGTTGAAAAACGGAAAAAATGACTGAATCAAGAAGAATAAAAAATGAAGAATAAAACTGAATTTATTTTTTTGAAAGATTGTAGTTAGCAGAAGAATAATTAAAAGAAATGGAGGTGGTATGTGAGAGAAAAGAACATTTTGGAGTAGACACGTCGGTTTTGTACTTGTGAAATGAAAATATTTTCCAGATATATCCTGTATTTCTCAGATATCTATGAGTATATGCATACATATTAAAAAATATGCTTAGAAATTATGTCCATGAAAAAAGAAAGAAAAATTCAATTCAGGCATACTAATCTAGACGAATTGGCATGGCAAAGGACGCGTTCCAGAAGATGAGCAAAATGTAACACACAGGAAAATTTCAATAAAAACGAAGAAAAGAGTGCTAGACTGCTACGTGATGTCAGTTCTTCAATACGCCAGTGAATGCTGGACAATATCATCGAAAATGAGGACAAAACTGGAAGCGGCCGAAATCTGGTTCTACTGAAGGATGCTACGGATATCGTGGACTGAGCATACAAGCAACGATGAGTTGTTAGAAAGAATGGCAACAAAAAGGAAATTGATGCTGAGCATCAGGAAGAGACAACTGAAGTTCCTGAGACATGCAATGAGGAAGGAGAGCCTGATACTGACTGGACAGATAGAAGGAAAGAGAGACAGAGGAAGGCAGCGGATAACATATTTGCAGGGCCTGATCAGGTGGATGACGGAACGGGGGTTGCCAGGAGCAACAGGAGCAAACATACTAAGAGCCACAAGGGATAGGGAGAAGTGGAGAGCCATCATCGCCTACGTCCTGAAGGGACAGGGCACATAGAAGAAGAAGAAGAAGAAGAAGAAGAAGAAGAAGAAGGATTTAAATTTGCAATAGCAATTATTGTATATTACACGTCATCTGAACGAAGAACTAGGAACACTTATATATAAAAACATAATCATTTATCTTTATTCTTAGTCGGTGACGCTTATGTGTAGCAGGAGGACAGCCGGATAGAGATCACATATATGAGGTACTCGATGTTGGTCATTAGCCAGCAAGTGTTCTATGTCGTCAGCCAAAGAATTTGGGCTTGTTTATAGTTTTAAAATTTCCACGCAATTTTCATTATCGGGCTGTCAATTTTTTGACGTCATTTACGGCCGGATATGTATGATAACCACCCATATCATTGGTTAAATTTTATCTATGGCTTGATGTATCTGTGAATCCTGTCCTTGAATGCTCTAAACTTTCAAGCAGGTTCTCGTTTGTGATTATTCGTTTGCACATGTTGACATCACCACAGCCGGATATATCTGAAGTTTAAATAATTTATTACGCAGCAAATAAATGGAAAAATGTTAAGTACGAATTTGGTGAATATAGCGATAGTAATATTTTAAATTTCCGATATTTTATTTACTCATGTCAAAACAAGCAAGGTGATAATGTCATTCTGATACAGAGGATTACAGAGACTGAATAAGCATACAGCATTTGGTGGAAATTAGGAAAATGACTGGAAGTGTCAGGTAAAAAAGGAAACCTGTTATTCAAGTTTGTGTAAATTGTCTGTGACATGGAAGCAAAACATGGGAACGGGGCTTCACTGGCGAAATTAGATTGCATTTCGTATTTTAATTAATTCATGTATTTATTAACAAATCCATTAAAATTAGCAAATTTGAGATACGCTTCTTATTTATAAACATGTTTCATTGTGCTTCTAAAATACATAATTTTATAGAGTCACGTACTTCGGATCAAACAAATTTTGATAATGCAATGAGTTCAGAAAATATTAATTCGCCTACAATCGAGAAGTAAGGAATTTTATGAAAATTTTAAAATAAACAATCTCAAATTTTGCTGTTACACTCTTAATTTCATATGTATTTGTTTTCATATGTATTTTTTTTACACTCTGTCTTGTTCTGTTACATTTCACAACAACATAGTTCGTCTGTTTATGAGTCAGAATCGAAGCTCGCTATGGACAAATCGCGACACTTTGGATTTAATTGAAACCTGCAAGAAATACTGGCAAACCCAGGTGCTATTGGTGCGGAATGGGAGCGCTTGATAGTCGATGTTGGCCAAAGTATTGATTTTACTTTCGCAGTCGGTTCGTTTAGTTCATGCATCGGGTTTAACCAATTAAATCGAATAAAAAACGAAACTCCTCTGGTGTAATGTTCTTTGCATTCGGGATAGTTCTTTCTTGATTATTTTTCTTAGCCATTAATTAAATTCCTTTTAGTCTTCAAGTATAAAGATTTCTTTTTACTTTTCTCTTTCTCTCTCTCTCTCTCTCTCTCTCTCTCTCTCTCTCTCTCTCTCTCTCTCAGCTCTTAATAAAGTTAATTTAATATCTGGCCCCAACGTTATTTGTCCTATAATGTTTCTCATTTGACAAAGCTCGCTCAATAAGATTATTTTTCTTATATATATATATATATATATATATATATATATATATATATATATATATCATATTTTCGATATTTAGCATTTATATATATATATTTGTGTGTGTATATATATATATATATATATATATATATATATATATATATATTAAGTGTGAGTGAGAGAGTGAGGGGGAGATAAAGACATTTTATTCTAGAAATTCTTTCGCGGTTCTCTTCTGATGTATACATTCAATTTATAGACACCTCCGAAAACTACAAACAAAATCGAACTTGTTTAAAGGAAAAAAATGAACTATTTTCTGACGAGCTAGTTTCTGGGCAATTGCTGCTAATTTTATTATGAATATTCGTTATCTCATTTGACAATATGTGCAAGCATCTTCAGCTGTTCCCAACAGTCTATCTGCTAGTAACATGGCACAGTGAATTTTCCAATTACATCCACAGTAAATCTTTTTTGCCTCAGCTCTTGCGTTAAGCTCATGACAAGATAGTTTTCTTGATAAGTGTTGATAAGTCAGAGTCAACTTGCCGTATATGCCACGAGTAAAACCCGAATAAAAAAAAATGCTGTATGTTATTTAGACTGTTAATATCACGTATGGTTTTTCTCGGAATAAAATTTATGGCACGTCAGGGTATTTGTGAGTAAGTGAATGCAAGAATACAACTGAAAAACGAACTCGGCTTCCCAATTTCTTGTTCCGGGCCGATATCCACTGCACCACAACGCACATCAATTACAGGCATCAAGTAGTAAGAACAAATGTAATTCTATTAATTTTTTTCATGGCTTAGTAGAACATATGGCTTCTGATTATATTGCTTGGATGTTGAGAATTTCAAGATGCTGTAATGATTATCATGGTTGTCTCGGTAAAACAATTACTGAGTATCGAGTTAGATTCTCACTGGGTGCTCCATATATTCGGCATTGTGACACATCTAAACTTCACTTAAACATTACTTGGGCATTTCAAATTGGTTTAATTTTTAGCTAGAACCCTTATGACTGAAATTTTAGATATAGGACACATTATCGTCACTTTCCTTCAGTTATGGATTAAATAACAAGACCGATTGCCTACTATAAACTTGATTGGCAATCAGTCTACCGCAGAATGTAATGGTAACTACTGCGGGATAATTTTCGGCCCAGTCACTGATATCTCTAAAGAGACATGATCACCCAAAGGGTGCATCACGTAAGGCACGTAAGGCACTTAAGTGACTGTCTGAATTGATGATTTTGTTGGTTCATTTCGTCAGTGTTAACAATGTTAACAACTGCACTACTGGCAGTATATTCCAATATTTTTATATGTCATTCTTGTATCATTAGACTAGAAGAGATTTGAAAGCTGGGCAACAACAGAGTACTAGCGTCTCAGTTTGATTAGAGAATTCTTTGTTTAATTAAATGCATTTTCATAGACGCCTGTTAGGAACCATCAATATCTTTAATGACTGGAATCGATTAACGATTGATGAATCAACAGTTGGATGTTCAATTTTCTCAGTGTTACATGAAATATCAGTACTCATTTTTCAAACACATATATTAAAATATACACCACAGTAGAAACTCTTCAAAACAACAAAATCAAATGAGATTAATATTTAAAAGCCATACTATTAAACTGATACTCATTTTTATATATTTTCAAGCACATATATAAAAATAAAATAAAATCTAAAATATATAATAAAATTTGTTTTTAAAAATACGGTATTATATTAAAAATAAAGATTTCTATATGATGAAATAATATAGAAAACATGTTTTTATATTTCACAATTCACTGCTCAAGGTCTGAGTTACATCTTTGGCTATCACAATACGCCATTGTTTTTCAATGACAGACTTTGCCTGATCTGACGAAACATTTGCCAGTTAATTCAATTGCAACGATTTTTTAATTATAGTATTTACGATTTGTAATATGCATTTTAAACTCATCCTTTTGCGAACAGCTATACATTTTGCATCCTTGAATTTAATATTTAATCACTATATCTCGATCTTTTCTACTATTTGTTAGTGTTTTTGTAGTTTTCTTAAGGTGTGTAAAGGTGATCTTTCATGATTGCTGGAAATTCGAATCTTCGGTTATATTATCTATTAGGCTTTCTTAGCATAGATCAAGATTACAATTTAAAAGAAAAATATTCCAGATATTTTTTTTTAATCATTTCACCCCGAGCAAGGCAGAAACGCCACTGATGTGCAGGGGGTTACATAAATGTAGAAAGATTAATTAGAAAAGAGTGAGGAGTACAAGCTAGTTAGAAAGGAACAATAGAAAGCTGAGAAAGCAGGTGCAATGACAGATACATGGGCGGAGAGAACGTGAAGATTATACAGGGGAGGGGAGAGAGCTAGAGTCCAGTGGTTAGTAGGTGAGCATTAACTTTGCTTTTAAATTTCTGGAGGTCGTAGCCGTCAGGAAAGCAAGAATACGGGAGTGAGTTCCACAGGCGGGAAGTGCGAGAGAGGAAGCTGCAGGAGTAGAATTGTCGTCTGCGTTTGGCTAACCTGACTGTGAATGGGTGGGACCCAGTTGCCAGTCTGGTTGAACGGGTAAACACCTGTTGAGGAGGCATCAGTGAGGCATCATCCGAGCAGAAGCCATGAAAGTATTTATAGAAGAGACCGAGGGAGGCCACATTTCGACGATGGGAAAGTGGCTGCGGACGAGTCGCCAGATCAGTACCTATCACATTACAGACTCTCCTTTGGAGCTTGTCAAGAACACTGAGGAGAACGGCAGGGGCACCTGACCATAAATGGCAGCAGTACTCCATGCACGGACGGATGGTTGACTTGTATATATGCAGGATGGATTCAGGTGGAAAAAACATGCTGGATCGACATAGTGACCCAATCTTCTTAGCAGTAGATTTTGCTATGGATTCAATATAGTGCTTCCATTTGAGGTCTGAGGACAGGGTAAGTCCGAGGAGGCGTAGTTTATTACTCTCCGGGAGAATCATCTGGTCCATGCTTATGGGAGGCAGAAGGGGTTGCCTGTAATGGTTGACAGACAACAGCTTGGTCTTAGAGGAATTGAAGTTGACAAGCCACTTCTTGCCCCAGTTCACCACAGAGTGTAGATCCCGCTCAAGGTCAGCAGCGAGATTATGTCTGTCCGCCACGACAGGTTTCTTACTGGAGCGGGAGTATATTGTAGTGTCATCAGCGTAGATGCCTACTTGGGACTTGATCTCATCTGGGAGGTCGTTGATGAAAATAAGGAAGAGCGTTGGGCCCAGGATAGAGCCTTGTGGGACACCAGCATTCGTGCTGTAGGACGAAGAGGCACGCCCATTCAGAACGACCTTCATTTTGCGGCTATTTAAGAAAGATTGGATTATGTCAAGCAGGCGACCGGTAATACCATAACCGCGTAGTTTGCATAGGAGGCCAGGGTGCCAAACCCTGTCGAAAGCCTTGGAGATATCCAGAGCAACCGCGCGAGCCTCGTCAGACTCATCAAGGGCCTGTAGCATGTACTCCGTTACAGTTGTTAGCAGGTCGGCTGTGGACCTGTCAAATCGGAATCCATATTGCTTGTCGGAGAACAGTTTCTGGGCGGTGAGATGATGAACTATTTCAGCATTGATTATAGCCTCGAACACTTTCCCGAATATTGGTAGAAGACTGATAGGGCGATATTTGGATGGGTCCGAGGGTTCACCACAGACCTTAAAGACAGGAACGACTGAGGAGAATTTCCAGCATGTAGGAAAGCAGGAAGCAGAAAGGCAGTAGTAAAACAGTTTAGAGAGGACAGGGGAAAGTTCAGGGGCACACCTCTTAAGGACTATCACCGGGATTCCATCGTCTCCACACGCCTTATGGGGGGCGAGTTTTGAAATTACTCTGGATACTATTGTCGGGGTAATATATACGTCGTGCAGTTTGGCCTCAGTTCTAATAGGGAAGTCGGGTGGGTGCACTCCGGACGAGTCGAATGTGGAGTTGGATGTGAATCTGCTGGCAAAGCACTCAGCTTTCTCCGCAGATGTCGTGAGAACATCAAATCCATGGATTAAAGGAGGTATTGAGGATTTCCTATTGTTGAGCACTCGTTTACAAATCCTCCAATAGTCCTTGGAGCCGAACTTGCGGTCAGCTATGTGCTGTCGCATTCTCTCAGCAAACAACTGTTTGGCGTCATTTAGGGTTCTCTTGCACTCACTGCGAGCAGATGTGAACAGGCGCCTATTGTGATCAGTTGGCTGTCTCCGGAATAGACGGAAGTAATGGTTCCTGTGGGCAATGGCGGCTGAGCAGGCTGGAGTGAACCACGGAGAGGAATGAGGTTTTAAGCAATACTTCCTGGTGGGCATGAAGGCATCAATGCCAGCTTTCACCCATGACGAGACCTCAGAGGCACAGTCATCAACTGATAGGTCAAACACTTTTCCCCAAGGGACGTCGCAGAGGAAATCGCGAAAGGCATCCCAGTCAGCTTTTTGGTAGAGGTAGGAGGTTCTATAAGTAGGGGGATCCTGGGGGGAGTGAGATTGGAAAGAAATACTGAGGGAGACTACAGCGTGTTCGGAGTTGCCGAGAGGGCAAAGCTGCGAGACTTGACAGGCGTCGGGCGCAGAGGTGAAACATATATCTAGCAGTGAGGAATGACCCGAGGGAGTGCTTGGGAAGCGAGTGGGGAAGTCCACCACTTGCGTAAGGGATTGGGAAATAGCAAAGTTCTTGGCGTGAATGCCCGCCGAATCAGTAACAGCGTTTTCAAGCCACTCAGAGTGATGGGCATGGAGATCTCCAAATACAAATATGTGGGCAAATGGGTGATAGGAAATAGCCTTATCTATGTCGTCGCCAATGATATCTAGTAGGGAGCAGTCAGGAGAGGAGGGAGAACGGTAAAGGAAGAATAGGTAGCTAACCGAACTGAGGAGAGACAAGAGGAGACATATGTATTGGTGGTCAGTAGATTCGAGTGAAGTCACCCTAGTTATGGGGAGGTGTTCGCTGACATAAACACCCAGCCCATGCATGTGGACAGTGGAATCCTTCCTTAAAAGGGGAAGATAACCAGGGATGAAGAGGTCAGAGGAGGGAATAGCTGAGTTGAGGTTAGTTTCGCAGAGCGCGAGGATGTCAGGGGACTTTTCATTCAGGAACGCTTCTACACTAGCAAAGTTAGTACGAATGCCTCGGATATTAGTGAAGGAGAGGTTAATGGGCTTAGGTGGTTTGGATTTAACTGGTTTAGGGTCATTTCTGATTAGTTTCGTCATGTTTTTTGTTTATGGAAAGGGACCTAGGGTAGAGGACACAGGCGGTCATTACCCACGATCTGTGCTGGGAGGGAGACTGGCTAGGGCTGCAACAAGGTGTGGCCTCGGGGTTGCCCACCGAAAGCGCTTGCAGGGACACCTATCCATGCGCGACATGGCACTACAAGAACCCCGATGATATATTGTGAAAGATAAAACTATAACAGAAGGAAATATATAATGTTCAGAAAAAATTCTTTAAAATTATTGTTATATATTTTACAATGATTTTTTAGTAATATTTTTGAAAAATAATGTTTTATCCGTTTATTCATTCATGAAATGTTAAAAAATGTATAAAAGGTTGTATACAATTTCGAAAAAGAATGAGTATTTGAGACAATTTAAAACAAATCAATTTCATTCACTTTTTATTTATATAATCTCTCTATATATGTAATCACACACACTCATCTACAAATAAATATATATTAATATGCATATATCACAAATGGAAAATCAGCCGATTACGCAGTATTAGTTGCAACAGAGTACTTGTTTCATTATTGGGTACAATGTGACAATTTTAGCTTGTATAATATCGCTCTAATTCTTTATTTTATTTATTTACCTAATTTTGACTCTTCAGTTTATAAGCATCACTTTGACACCATCTGAGAAAGAAAGACCCAACGACGCAATTCAGTCATGTAGTAATTTAGAAACGGCATATATTCTGCTTGGTTTTAGCACCAAAATTTTCTGTTCGAATATTTCAGAGTGTTTATTTATCACTTTTAAGAATATATCCTTGTGTATCTATATATATAAATTTGCACAATTAGCAGAATCTAATAAAGTGTCAAATATTTAGTTATTTTAAAATTTAACAGTTTATTCTCTTTTTATGTTTATCTAAAATAGACAAGAATTATTAAGTAAATTTTTAGAGTCTAATGAATACTGAGATTGTTCATTAATATAGTCTCTCACTGATTTTCCATAACGTGACTGATTTAGAAGCTTCTGGAGATGCAGGGCGCTTTTTCTTCTAATCATCAATATGCCATGAAACGTTTGTTTGCAACTAAATAAGTTAAATGCCTTTCAATAGCAAGGCAGGAACGATTAAACAGTAAAAAAGTTCCAGAATTATATGATGAGATAGACCTAAAACCTCTTCAACTTACAATATGGTAACAACACTCTCAAAAGCAGAAGCCTGAGGTAATAACATTACTGTATTTCAGTTTCTCACCGAAAGAAAAAAAATGTCCATTATTTATCGTAGCTTCGGGCTTGTATCTTCTGAAAGATTTTGTCTAAGCTGGAATGTGAGTAATCTTTTAACCCCTGTTGTAGTGATTCAGATGTATTATTACTTTTTATTTTTTAAAGGTTGTATGTTCTTTTCTCTTTCTTTTACTTCAAATAGACGAAGCTCCCTTCTAGGCTAATTAATGACATACTTTTCTAATAAAAATGTTTATAAAAACATATTTTAGGTCTTTTTTCAGAATAAAAAATAATTAATCACAGTTAGTAAAAGCTAGATATCTTTATTGTTTAAGTTAGTGTCAGATTTTAAATTCTGTAATGAAAAACTCGAGTTGTATTCCCCATAGAATTGTATATCATAACGGCATGAGTAACTTCTCTGTGAAACTCAGAATTTAAAATATTAGAAACAAAATATATCATTAGATTTAAATATTGTCTCTTCGATGTTCAAAATCTAATAATTTTTGTATGTTGATATTAATTTTAACATAATAACTCTTATAACTCTCTCTCATTTTTGTTTCTTAACATTTTTTTTATTGTGCAGAATATAAATTTGCTACTACCATTTGAAACCATTCACTTTCATAATGTCTTACGGCCATATCAGATTGTCAAAAAGTTATCTTACAATCCTGAAATTTAATCAAAACGTAGCCTAAAATTACTCGAAATAGCAAACGCTTGGAAAAAACAAGTTCAGTTCAAATGGTTAGGCGAAAGCTGCAATATATAAAAGTTTAGATTGGATCTCGGAATACCAAGTTTAATTCGGATTCTCTATGTTCATTTACGCACAAATGCAGGTATGTAAGGATTTAATCAAGCTCTTTCAATTTAGTTATGTGTTAATTTGTAGGATGGTATCATTAAATCCTTATTGACTTTAAACGAATACTTAAAATTTATATTGATGAAATTATATCAAGCATGAATTTGATAATAGATTTCTAAATTTTTATCAATCAATTTCTCACCGACGTGATGTGGTCTCCTTGTGTCTTGTACAGAAGACAATCTGTACATACTCGTGCTATTTATTTGGCATGAAGATCCTACATTTATCGTCAGAAAAATTAAATATAACCGCCTTTTCCCGGTTTTATTTCTCGCACTTTATGTTTGTGGAACTGATTAGCATTTCCATGCTTCTCTGATATCTAAAATCGCCAAAAGTTTAATTGCAACGTCCACTGCCGCCTTCCATCTAATTTATTCACATCTATTACTTATCTTTTTTTTTTTTTTGTCATCCTCCGTCCCTTGTATTTTCTCTCATTATAAAGCCCTGCGCTCTACTTGCGATCCTGTATTGTTTGTTGAGAAATGTTAATAAAAAATGACTTCTTTTAATTTCTGTAAATTACTTAGCCACAATCTATTTGTGATAGATCAATTTACTCCTGTATATTAGGTAGATTGTTCTACTTTTTCTTATTTAAATTTGCTCAAATTTTATAAATGTTTCCTGGCGTTATTCTATTAATACACCGATTTTCTAATGATAGCTGCCATTACTTGCAAATTGCTGTTATCCATAAAACCTTTCTATTCCTCCCCTAATTTGTCATTGTAAAACTGTCGTCAGTAAAACTACATATAACACGTTTGTAACCTGGTCTCTTTCAGAGCAGAAACTGCCTACCATTCAATATTAGATGTCATATAAGAGCTCTAAATTTCTTTGTGGGTGCTGCTAAGAATATATGCTCTCTCTCTCTCTTTTTACCTCTCTCTCTCTTTACCTCTCTCTCTCTTAGTGAATGGTTGAAAAACATTTTCCTTATCTCTTAGAATTATCCCAGATATCCAAACAAAATGAACGTTATTATGAGGCGTCACATTTCATCTCTATACTTCGTTCTCTATTGCTTCCCAGACTGTGTCATTTCTATACCTGCTCGATCTGTACAGCAAGCTGCGAGCGACAAAATTTAGATGTCAAACACTGAATTTGAATATATATAACGGGGGAGATGCGTAAGAGAAGACTGTTAATTTCATGAAGCCACGTTTGTATGAAAAATATTATCAAAATCGAATTCTATTGAGAATAGTAAAAAAGCTCCTCTGTAATATATCAGAGGACATTGAAGTCAAAAGTCGGGAGAGGCAATTAGTTTCATGTGTTGACGGTTGTGTTTAGCATGAAATATATTGACTGTTCTGTGGTGTTGTTTATCCTATGTATATTTACATAAGCCGCTCTATTTAAAATATAGATATTTTAATTCTTTAACCTATAAAGATATCCTATATGAAATCTCTCAATCTGTCTCTCTGTCTCTCATTTTCTTTATATATATATATATATATATATATATATATATGAGGTAGGATGGCTGGAATAAAATTCCGTATAGAAAAATATAGTATTCTTAAACGAGTACTCAATAAAAAGAAGGGCGAATAATATTCATGCATAATTTATATCATAAATATGTTTTAATATTACTACAAAAATAGCAATTTTCTTTTGATACTACTTGTGCCTTGTCAAACGATGGTGTTTATTTTTTAAAAATCTTCAAAACTGGCCAACCACATCATTCAGATATGTTTTATTACATAGAGTGGACAAATGAAAATAATTTTTAATTTAAAGAATCTGAGAACAGACTCTAAAAAAATTATTAAACATTGATGGTATAATTAGATTAAAAGAAATATCAGCATTATTAATCCAGTATTAGATTCACTTTACTTTTATTTGCTTTTAATGCGAATTTTAAATTCAAAGATTACCAAAGCATTAGAGTCAAAGTGCTACAAAGTTATTTAAATATTGAACGAGGAAATGCTATGGACGTACACATTCAAATTTTTAAACATCCATACATGGACAAATATACGAATATACATATATACATATTCTTATACAACATATTTTTGTTGTATATTCTTATATACAATATATATATATATGGTTATTCTATATATATTTATATATATATATATATTCTATATATATTGTTATACTATATATATTGTTATTTACTTTATATATATATATATATATATATATATATATATATATATATATATATTAGTCTTCCAAATACAAGCCTCTCTCGCTGTATCACAGCACATCAGTGTGACTAGACACATGCAGTTACTTCCAGCTGGTATTATAACAAGACCGATTTGGTGTCACTCGGAATCTCTACTCCCTACACCATGGAATGAGACAGAGAATTTTTTAGCGTGTTATATATATATATATGTTTTGGATGTGCGTTGTGTTGCAGTAGATATGGGCTAGGAAGAAGAAATCGGGGAGTCGAGTTCGAATTCTAGTTGAATTCCTTGCTTACGTGCAAATACCCGTGTGAAAGGTATTAATCCATCACTTAACTCCAGTTCTGGGTTAAATAACAAGACAGATTGAATTCCATAGCATTGGTTGGTAATCAGTCTACCGCTGAAAACAATGGAAAACTTCTTCGGGATAATCATCTGCCCAGTCAGTCATGTCTGTTTCGAGACATGCTCGCCTAAACGTGTTTCACTTATGTCACTTAACTGACTGATATATATGCAGTGTATACACACACTAGTCATCGACAGAATTCAATTCATTACTGAAAAATATATACTATTGTATGTTTGGGAATGTTATATAATTTCTTCAGAGATAAATTGCGACAACAGTTATTCTGGAGGATGTTGAGAATATCTCGGTCGGAACTCATAACCACCACGGAAAATTACAAGCAAATGCAACTAAATGCAATGTCTGTACTGACAATCAGAATAAAAAATAAATTTCTAGCTTATATATTAAGAAATAAGAGCTTTGAAATATAACTAAGTCACCGAATATAATAAATCAAATATGTACAGATGTGACCAACAATTAAACTACATACGATCTTGTGTAACTGGATGGCTGAACATAGAGAGATAGTGATAATAACATTTAGCTCTATGGAGTGCAATACGAAAAAATTGTATTATAAGTACTGCGAAGAAAATGAAATTCTAAAGACCGACCATCATCTACTTCAAGAAATGATAAAAATACGCAAATACGCGTATTTCGACTGCACATAAACCATAGATATTCTAATTAGAGTTATTTTTTTCTTAATTTTTTATATTTACCGAGACTAACTAAACAAATTGATATTCATATATTATTTCTTAAATTAAGATTAGCACTATCATTTTGTTCGTGTTTATTACCGACTTTAATTTGATCAATAATCAACTACTGGAACATATATAGGCTAAATATGTAAGCGTTCACGACTAAAGCAAATAGGTTTTGAGCAAAGTTCATCATACTAATCCAGTACCAAATACTGTTGAAACGATTTTTATAATTACCGAATGCCTCACACATTTGACCTTATTACGCCGCAATGTCGAAGCAGATATTCGCAGAGATATTTCTTTTTGCTTAAGCTGTACTTAGCTTGAGTTAATAAATATTCATAATATTATGCATACTTTTGGCAATGTTTAATATGTATTTAGTATCGAGATGAGACATTGGATTAATGAAAAGAAATCATTAATCCATAAACATCGCAGACCTTTTCGAAACTTTCCACTAAGCCGAATGCCCATAGCAATATACCTAGCACATCATACATACATACATACATACATACATACATACATACACACATACATATCATCTGTCATATTTTCTTATTAATATTAACGTTATTTTAGCTGGGTACATAATTTCAATTTCAATTACTAGTCTTGTCATTTTATAATCAGTTAAGTTATAAACTGGCTTCGTAGGAATTGACACTTCCTGCTTGTTCTCACTGCATTAATAGTAAAATATAGATAAAACATCAAGCACGTATAAATAATATTATTAATTTTAATGATATATATGTCACAAATGATATATATGTTACAAATAAAATTTCGAAAATTACATATATCGGAAGATAATTTCAGCGATATGGATTCACTTATTTTCTGATCTTTTATATCATATATATATATATATATATATATATAGATAGATAGATAGATTTAAAAATATACATTCAGCCAGAGATTAATTGGGTAGAAAAACTATTGAAATGTCGGACGCCACGAAACGATTCTAAAATTTGCCAGTAATCATTCCGATTTCTTCACAAAATCAGACACTGAATACAAACACACACCTTGTTCCTGGCACAAGACAATAAAGATTTTAAAACTGATCAATTCTTAAGCTTTATAGTAAAGAATATATATTATATCCGATGAGGGGTTCGATTTTTGAATTCCAAAAAAATCATTTTATATGGTTGTAGATCTATATTATGGTAAAAAAATTGCAGTTTGTCTATGACGTTAACTTCACAATATCAAGGATGACCAATTCCAAAAGACAACTATATTTAAAATTCACTCTCGGATAGTTTTGTATGAGGTTATCACATGAGGGCTGTTCATTTCGTTAGTTTAACGTCATCACCAAGAACAGTGAATCTAGTTCATGTTTGTAAAAGTTAAACAACAGGTGATTTGCTCGGACGATTGTGGAGTATAAATCGTGATATCCTCTATGTTTGTCCACCGTCCGTAAATTTAATATCATTATGAGCAACGACAAAGGTTCGTCACAATACATTGAAACTGAGAATATCCATTGATAATACTAGTAACAATTAAAATTTCTTTATTTACACAATTTACATCCTTTGCTATCTGCAATATTACATGTTCCAGCTTTGATCCTTTTACACTGCAGACATTTGTGTTTGAATTTTGAAATTAAATCTTGTCCACGTCCGAATGGTCAGAGATCTGTCATTAAAGATTGTATTATTTACAGTAATGTAAATAATTACAATACATAAACTCCGAAATATAGATCGATGTCAAATAATTTGTGATTCTCACTGAACTTTGTAACACACTCTGCTATTTCTAGGAATACATATTTAGTACACATTGTTAGATTTGAGTAAGCTGGCAGTGAAATTAATGAGATACAAATGTTTGCGGGATAAAATAGTCATGTAAGCATTGCAATAAAATTGCATGAAATATAGGATCTTAATGACAAATAACTGAAAAGAACCGTTTTATTTCATTATTTTTATTAGTTGCGTTATTAGATAATTCCCTAAAAATATTTATATTTTTTCACATCAAGCTAACCATTATTTTTACTAAATATCAAAAAATATTAGTTCAGACTGTAATAATATATTTTCTAAAAATAATAGATCCTAAAATCGTCATAGAAATGTTAGCATAAATATTAAATTGAGATAGTTTCATTTAGTCAGCCAGTTAAGTGATACACGCTTGGACGATCATGTCTCGAAAGTCACATGACTGGGCGGAAGATTATTCCGCATTAGGATGCCATTGCTTTCTGCCGTAGATTGTTTGCCAGCCAAGGATATAGAACCCAATCTGTCCTGTTATTTAAACCATAACTAGAGGGAAGAGACGGATTAATACCTTTTCCAAGAATAAGTGAATGCAGGAATTCAGCTGGAATTCGAACTCGACTCCCCGATTCCTCGTTCCCATTCAATATCCACTGCACCACGTGTGGCATTTAAAAGTTAATTTTACCTAAGAAACTTAGTTCATGAGATTTAGCTTCTGATTTGATCACGTTATATTTAAAAGAATAGAAATTAGATAGAAAAGTATAGTATATCATTGCATTCATAAAAAATTCACCAGTTCAGATCACGGCTGTGGTTATCAGGAAGGTAAATATTAAAACAAATGGTTATGACTCATACAATGCGATTAGTTTAAAGAACAGGGACAAAAAATGAGAAATTGTTAGGCTGAATATGTTTCCTAGTCTGGTTTGTTTTATCCACGTACTCGTAAATATACATGAAAAATGTACACAACACAACTCCTCAGCTATTAGTGGAAAGAATTATGACATACATACAGTAAATGCATTCTTATTCTCGTAATATTCATGATATCTTATTCTCTCAAAATTATATTATTAAAATTAAAATGTTTGGGCTTTAAAAGACCAGGTATTTTATAAAATTAATAACACTTAAAACTATTAACAGAAAATTCTTTATCAGTGCAAATGTAAGTGGATAAAAAGACTCTACATATTATACAATTTCATTTCAAAATCATTATTTCTCTTTCTTCTTTGAAAACGAAGCATTAAGTTTAAACACTGCTGTTAAAATTCATAGATTAACTATATAAACAAAAATGTAGTTTCTTTCATATTCGTTACCATGGAATTTGAAGCGTTATATTATTCGTACTTAAAAAAATTAGCAGTGAAAATATTCTTCCATTTCACCGTATTCATTTGTGTTGCTCGCATGCACAACACGCTGATGTTGATAAAATTAAGAATTTATTGACGACAAAGAAATCGTTTGTATCCTGGGAAGAGGAGCAAAAAATCATTAGCAAAATCAATTATACGAGAAAATATATTAAAAGTACAAGGTGTGCCGTAACCAAGAGAAGGAAGTAAAAAATTGGGTAAAAAAAAAAACGAAATCGTAAAAAAATGTAAACTGCTTGAATGAATAACACACGCAAGTTGCATTTATATGTGAATCGATTTAAACTCATTTACTTGTTTCAATGTAATCATAAATAATTGCTTGTTAAAATGTAAGTTTTAAATATTTTAGATATTTTATATGTCTTATTTTTATGTCATGTTATAACAATTATAACAGTTGTTTAAATTGATCCATATTTTTTGCCAGTCCTGCTATTTTACCCATAGATCAGGGAAGAAGATATGAATTTAAAGGTTCTGCGCTATTATTAATCTGTAAAAGGACACTAAAACATTGATTAGAATTCAAACTCTGTTCTTCGATTCTACATTCCTAATCAGTATTTCATTCTCCACAAAGGACTTCACGCATACACATATTAAAACTATGTAACAATTTAGACTATTCTATAGACACATCAATGGTTATAACTAAAAATACGTAGACTGAAATATTCCGAAAGCTCAAAATGTATTTCAAACACATCTTAACAATATCAAATATTTATAATTTAAGCAATTGTCTTAATCTCTATCTTGAGTGGTTAACCTAAATAGTTACATTCGTGGTGTTTTAAATGCGGTATGTTTCTGCGTGGAATATTTATTTACGTAGCAAACATATACATCAGATAATGGTCATAAATCTTGCTTTCCAAAAGTATACGAAAATTAAAAAAAAAAGAGCAGACAGAGCACAAACGAAATCAAAATATTTAGGCTTAATACATGCTCAAACCAAAACGGTTATAACAATATCAGTCCTCGGGACATCAATTTATGGACACATAGAAAAAAGTTATTTCCAATGCGTTTGTTCATTGTCACACCTATTTACATAAGTACCTGTCATCATAACTCATCGATCAATACATCAGCAAATGGACCACAGTTTATTTTCATCCAATAGGAATAAATATACACGAGTTTGGACTCATGAATTGTTCACATGGTTATATAAATTACTTCTGCTATACATATACGCCTCATTTAATCAATAAATTTCAAAATATGTGCGTGGTATTAAGTTTTAACTGGAATATTGGTAACAAATGAGATGTTTATATGGATATCTTTACCGAGTGATACCATATGTAATATAGAAATCATAGAATACTAAAAGAAATAACCATACTTTGATTTAATTTTCCTCATTTCTTGAAGATACAAGAGAGTATTCCAAATTTAGAGCTCAAATCTTATCCTAAAGTTATTATACTTATAAGTCCAAAAAATAAGATTAAATTGTATTACACAATCTAATTTGATAATATTGTACTTTCTCATTCAAGTTTAAAAGTGATTTTGAGGTTATGCGAGAAATATTTTTGAAATTAAACCCAAATTAAGATGAAATGCTTTGTTCGGATGTAAATGATTTAAACAAATTTCAATAAAATAAGTGTATTTTAATTCATCAATATTTCTTTCACTTTATATATATATATATATATATATATATATATATATATTTATATATAGATAGATAGATAGATATTACTCAAGAGGAATCAAGCATAGGTGTATCTTGCTTGTACGTAATGATAGAATTATTATTGTTACCTGTAATGAGATAACTTTGTTTTTAATTTGTCTTTACATATTTCTAACTTATTGACATCAATTTTTATCGGTAAATATTTTATATGAAT
This sequence comes from Ascarosepion bandense, assembly GCA_037127315.1. Classification (NCBI taxonomy): domain Eukaryota; kingdom Metazoa; phylum Mollusca; class Cephalopoda; order Sepiida; family Sepiidae; genus Ascarosepion; species Ascarosepion bandense. The sequence goes on along the minus strand of JBBBDQ010000519.1, from coordinate 4,343,239 downwards.
ATTCATCTTTTGATGATACACTATGTTCTTCTGAGTTAATACTGGAAGATTAGTTTACAGAAAAATATAGGATTAAAATTCTTTTTTCAAATAAACATGAAAGAAATATAAAATTATTTGAGGAAAATATAATTCCCACGAAATAAGTGATTTTATACAAAAATTACATTTACCTGTCTTTTAAAGAAACATTGTTATTTTTTATTGCTTGACTGTCTCGGCATTCCGATGAAGAACTGTGCACTATTTTCAATGGTTAATATTTTTTTAATCGATAAACTACTGATATGAGAACGATAAAATATTCATCAAATCCATAGATATTTTATAGAAAATTCTCAATTGTAAATTAGAAGTGGCACAAAGACAATGATATGGAGTACTCAGTGAGGTTCAAACTCAATACACATTCGTAATGTATCTAGCAACACAAGCTTGGTAACCATTTATAACACATCGACGTGCAAAAACTAGAGAAATCTTGTAATCAAAGAATATAAAACATAATTTATAATATGTCTTTGTTACATACAAAATGTTTTTATCAACTGCTAGAATACCGTTCAAAAAGCTGGAGATTATAATTTGTATGTTGTAAACTGTATAATACATATATATTTGATGACTTCACTGATTGATTTTATGATCATCACAATAGTGACATCTTTTAACTTCGATATAATGTTTATTTTATTTGGTTTTATTATATAAAATTTACTCGAAAATGAGCTTGAGGTGACCATTTATGTAAGTTTTCGATTGCAGTGTATTATCTTGAAAGAAATGTATCCTTGAATTTTCCGAGTATCCTTTTCAAAGAAAGTTGAATTAAAAAAAATCAGTTTAACCAGATTAGCATATAAATTGCTTTAAAGAATACCGTGTTTCGAAATAACTGAAGAAAAACTTCTAAATTTCATTCAGATGTTTTTCACTACGATGTTTGCTTTTGCGTTAGATCAGTTTCATTGTTGTGCATTATCATGTTAAGTTTAGCAAATTTTTCCTTTCTTTCCGTTGTTATATAATTCTAAAAGAGACGTGTTTTTCATTGCATATGATTGCATGTCAATATGAAAAAAATGATTTTAGTAATACGTATCTTAGGTTGTCAGCTGTATTCACATTAATCATCTACATTCCAAGGAAAATTCTCAGTGTCACATTCTATTTTCTCCATCATTTCTAAAATTAACTGGAAATACAATTACGTTTGCAATATTTTGAGAGTTGCTTCGTAAGTAAACAACCAAAAGGTTTTTCATCATCGTCGGATTTAGGATTATGTAAGAAAACTATCAGTTGCACACATTTATCTCTTTCAAATTTGGGCTAACAAATTGATACTTAACATTATGTGGAAATATTTTCTAATCTTGGTATAATAGATTTCATACACACAAGATATCGACCAACTATATGCTGAACAAATTTGGGTCGTTTGTATGTAATGGGGCATGTGTTGATCAATGTCATTTTTTGCTGCAATGTTAGTTATGGTTGGTTTCTTCACTACGTGATCAAAAGAGATAATATATGATCAGAGATCAGAGCTACATATATCCAGTTAAATAGTAATCTACTTGCAACCATTTTGCAAGAATAGATGATAACAGGCATAACATGGACATAGGAAAATTATATCTGCACAACAGTGGAAGCTATCTTATGGAGAGAACGTCCTGTTCGAAACAACTATTTTTATAACAACCAAGATGAGAACAATGGTTTGAAATATTGATTTCATCTATTGGCAACAAACAGATTAATTTGGTTATTTTTATTATGTCATTTTTCATCATATTTCGATTTCTGCTTTGGTCTCACTACCAACCAAGTCTGTGAGGAGACCTAAGGCAGGTAGTGGCGTGTTGTTATGGCTCCATTTCATGTTTTTTCTATCTTCCCTATCATCCCCAGCATTACATAGATAAAGTTTTCCTTAGTGTGTGGGCTGTACTTAATAAGACAATTTTTTGTATGTCTCTTAAGCTGGGGTTTCCAGGGATTCTTTCAATGTGTTGTTTTGTTCCATTTGTTATCATTCCAAGTGCACCTACTATCACTGGCACAACTTTTGTTTTCAATTTCCACATTTTTTCTATTTCAATTACCATGTCTTTATATTTTGACAGTTTTTCAAATTCCTTGATTGCTATGTTACAATCCGCTGGACAAGCCATATCAATTAATAGACAAGTTTTCTCCTTCTGGTTTTTAACAATAATGTCTGGCCTGTTTGCTTCAATTTTTCTGTCTGTGTAGATGGTGTAATCCCATAGAATGGTTACATCTTCTATTTCTGTAACCTGTGCTGGGTGATGTTCATACCAGTGTTTGTTTACAGCTTTTCCATAATGTTTGCACATTGCCCAATGTAAATATTGCCCAACTCTATCGTGGCGATTTTTATATTCATTTGGGGCAAGCACAGAACAGCCTGAGATTAGGTGGTCTATTGTTTCTTGGTGTTTATCACAAAACCTGCATTTTGGATCCATATTATTATGCATAATTATTATTATTATTATTATTATTATTATTATTATTATTATTATTATTATTATTAAACAATGTATACTAAAGATTAAGTAAATGAAGGTGATTAGTTTGTTTATTTTCTTTAGCAATATATCTATTCAATGACGAAATTTAATCATTTTGAAGGTAATCTTATGTTTTCAACTACAACGTTTTTTACATTAATTGAATACTTGCAGTGTAAATGTATGTTTTTTTATATATATACTTTGTAGTTTATAAATCCTATTTATATTAAATTTACTATATATATATATATATATATATATATATATATATATATATATATATATATATAACGGAGAATCTGTAATGTGATCAATACCGACTTGGCAGACAAGCTGCAGTCACTCTCTCACCGCCGTGATGTAGCTTCCCTGTGCGTCTTCTATAAATACTTTCACGGCTTCTGCTCCGATGAACTTAGATCAATGGTGCCCCCTCGGTATAAATTTGCACGAGATACTAGATTAGCAACTAGGGCCTAACCTTTTACAGTGAAACAGATAAGATGTAACCGCAATTTCAATTTCTACTCCAACAGCTTCTTTTCTTGTACTTCCCGCCTGTGGAATTCCCTTCCGTATACTTGCTTCCCCGGCAGATACAGTATCCAGGAGTTTAAATGTAAGGTCAATAGACACCTTCTAACACTCTAATTCGCACCCCTTCTTTCAAACACTCTTCCCATCTACGCAATCTCGGTATCCGTACCGATCTAACCCTCCTTCTGACATTTCCTATATCTAAACACTCTTTCTCATCACTTTCCCCTATGTGACCCCCTAATCACTCTTTCACATCACTTTACCCTATGTAACCATCTAACCACATTCACATCACTTTCACCTATGTAACACCCTACAAACTCTTTCCCATCACTTTCCCCTATGTAACCCCCTGCGCAACAGTGGCAGAGAAATGCCTTGCTTGGGGTGAAATGAAAATGCAAAAGTGGTACTCTATGATAAAAATTAGTTTCACTAATTGCCCGTAGTAAGGACCCTAGCATTTGATATTATCGCTATGTGATTTCATATAAATACAAGATATGAGTTGTAATTGTTTATCGCTCAATAAATGCTTCCTTAAAACAATAAATCAAATCTATTTTAATATGCAGGCTTCTTATTATTTTTACAATTATGTAAATACTGATTTGTGTCGATGACTATGAAAATTTAATTTTATCTTTTTTATTATCACTATGTCATACGCAATAATATTTCGATAAAATTTACAATATTTTTCCTGCAAATGAATAAGAAAATACGTAGTCAATGGTTTCTAAGTCAGAGAAATGTACCTAGTATTCTCCACAAAGATGTAAATGCTATCGATCCAAGTAATGCTGGGATTGAACAAATTAATATATAATGGCATCAAATCACGTGTTGTTAAATTAGTTTCATGTGTCATTCTATAACATTTTTATTTATATAAAAATATATAAGTTTTATTATCTGCATATTATTAATAATAACTATTGAAATCAATGAGGAAGGCGGAATAATTTCCAAAGTTTGCTGCCTAACGCACGGTGGATAACAACTATGTTTGAAGAAGCTTAGAGCCGTGTTTGAATATCAGTCACATTCACTGAGTAAAATAGCATTCATTGATATTAAGTGATGCCTCTTGTTCTATTACCTAACGTCTAATAACAGGAGAGGGTTGACTCTATAACAATAAGTCAAAGAGAAGAAATCTCTAAATCCAAACCCCTTGCAGTTTTTTGGATCTGCATCTATAACTTCTGAGATATGGTAACGAGTAACCTAAAAATTACTGCCACACTACTTTGCCATGAATGTGTGACAGAGACGAGAAGCCATCACAGCGAGTCAAAACACTTTTACCGAATAAAAGAAGAATGACGCTGCATTCACTATTCTTCAAAATACAAAGCGATTAATTTTTTTCTCTTAACGACAAAATTCTCTCGTTGATGTACAAGTAAAATTTTAGGTACAATTATTATTTCTACTGATAAAACCTTACAAAATGTTTAAATATTTCTAAGTGGTGTAAATGAATACATTGTTGTATACGATTCACTGTATCACGTTCGGTTGAAAATGACAAAAATATCAAGTAATGAGTTCTTATTTTCATAGAAAAGTTAAGAAAATAAAACCAAACTTCCAATATTCAAGCATAAATATATAAAAATATACGCAATAAAATATTTATAGCATGATGAAAAGTGATTTCCTGGATAAAGCGCATTCTTTTTGGGAAAGAAAAAATTTTTAAATTTCATTTTCAATAATATTTCGTCTAAATAATAATTCTGATTTGAAGTTTATAAATGATTTCATGTTTACAATTTTAAAATTATATTTATTTCAACATATTCGGAAAAGTCATACGAGTCATGAACAAGCAGAGACACGTTTCTATAGAAAATGTTGATAATATGCGAGTGAGCAGAATGTGAAAAACGAGGATGTTATATAGAATATGTTAACGCGCAACACCTTTCGGGTTAGGTGAAAAAAAGTTTGAAATATCCGGGATGTAAAATGAAGAAAGTGTTTTTTTTTTTATATTTCACACTCACAGTATATATTGAATGTAAGAGAGACAAAACAATTCATCACTTTTGATTGCTAACCAATTTTTGTAAATGTATGGTAGAATATTCACGTCAAGTGACAATAAATGTTCAAGCATTGCTTACAGGATTTCGTGCAGTCATTAACACTCATGTCCTAAAGAGATACGAGATATAAAAAGAATCATGAAGAAGCGTATATTCTGCATTTTCAAAATTATGTTATTATCTAACGCATTATATACAGTGAAAATTCTCCTGATCAGACATTGAACCTTTGTTAGGTAAAAAAAAATATAGTCATAAAGTATATTTTATGATATAAAAGACTGAAAAATAGAAAAACGTTACTTACTTATATTTTAGTAGTTTCAGTCTATCTCCAACATTTCGAAGGTGAACACTCTACATTACTATAACAGCATTGTGTTGGCATACGTTTAGAAATATATCTGCTAATTGGGGATCATCAAATACACCAGGAAAAAAGGGAACAATAAGCCCATGGGATAAAAGTCGAAATAATTGAGAGAGAACACCATTAAAAACTATGTAAACTAAAGAAATCAATCCATATGCGAAGCTACGAAAATCTAAGCCGGGCAAGTATAGAAATTAATACAATATGGTAACCAGTAATATGGAGTGCTAGAGAAAACCATTAGCTTGTAAAAGGTTGCAATATAAACACCGGAATAAAACGGTTACTGAGATGTTAGATATAAATTTTCACAAATAGTTGTGAGTTCAATACGTGGCTACAGTAATAGTGAAATAATAATTGTGGGTTCAGTACATAGCAGTATCAGTGGTGAATAAATAATTTAGAGGGAATAAAATGTTTATTTTTCTACTAGGCAATAAAATCTTCTTTCTCACACATCATATATTCTTGCTAAGATTAATCAGACTAATGCATGATGATAAAGATATAATTGTTTTCTTTTTTGGTGATATACACAAAAACTAGAATATGTCTTAAATATTTATATGTCTACCTCATGCTTAGTATATTTCTGCCATATTTATGTTGAACTTATTAAAATAGATAGAAGAATCACCAATATTATTGGTCTGATCTGGCGGCTTGCCCTCAGTCACTTTTCTAACAACGTAAAGTTGCCTCTCTGTGTCTTTTCTATCAATAATTCCATGGTGATTGTTCGGATGTATTCCTCGCTTTAGTACATATATATTTGCATTTAAGCGCTGTATGAAGTCTCAAATTCTGATGTAGAGAAGTATAGAAGTTTCAGTACGTTCTATGTTAAATGTTATTTTTCTTGCACTTTTCAACTAGGTCCATATTTTCCAGCCAACATTACAAAAGAAAATTCAAAAACTTAAATGCAATTTCAATTGCTATCTACTGTAATTCTGATTACGCTTTTCCCATTCTGCTCATAACTAATGTTACTGTTTCCACTGTTTCTGTATCTGAGTCGCTTTACTGATATTTTCCATGAAGTTCTTCTTCTTCCTTGGGGCGTTTCCTTCCAGGGTGTAGGTTAGGCGACCATGTTCTTCCATCCCTATACTTCATAGCTCAACGCCCTTTCTCTTGAAACATTATACAAACACTTATCTGCCATCTTTTTCCTCAAAACCATCAAGTATATAATGCGATGCATTCCTCTGACTCTCTTTGCGTTAATCTGTCCTGTGTGTATAAGATACTCCAAGGTCTTTTTCATCATTACATATCTCAGAAACATCAGCTGTATTTTCCCTATGGTAAGTATTAGTTCCTTTTTTTTTTTCCTCTCAAAATCCTCGTCGGTGCTTAAATGTTTGGTCCATGTTATCCTCAATATCATTCTGTAGATCCGTATTTCAGTTGCATCAAATATTTCTTTCATCTGTAATAAAATAATTCAGCATAAAGATGTATTTTCAATTAATTCATCTTTTATTCCTAATTATAGTTAACGATTATTTAGGTTAATGACTAGCCAAAACTTTCACATTGAGAATTATACAGAGAAGGAAATATCTACGAAAAAACGCAACAAAATAAAAAATTAAAATAAATAAAAGTAGGAACAAAAGGAACTTTGATGTTTCTATTCCATATTACTGGAATATTTTTGTATCTCTCGATGTTTTCTCCAAAATGAAGTCAGCGTTACGTCAATTATTTAAGTTATATTCTTCACTATGACATATTGTTCTATGTGCAAAAGAACACTAGACACTATAGAGCATATTCTTATTAAAATGAAGCACTGTCATTGAAAATAATTCAAAATGTAATAAAGAATTTGATGGTTAATAATAATGATGTTATTAATTGCATAAAATAATATATATATATATATATATATATATATATAGAGAGAGAGAGAGATAGATAGATAGATAGATAGATAGATAGATAGATAGATAGATAGATAGATAGATAGATATTGATATGTTTATATATATATAATTTTTCAATTTTACACCCGATAAGTAAGATAAATTTTCATCAACTCCGATGTTGGAAATCAATAACTCGATATTTTATTGGGTCTTATCAAAATCAGGTTTCAGTCCTTTCGTTTTGGATTTTGCTTCGGATTTTGCTTCCATGATAATATTTATTCAGAGGACTTAATTATCCTTGGAAATTCAGTTTGCTACGAAAAAAACTATTTGACATTGATACCGGAAATCAAAATTTGACTTACATCCATTCATTTTTATCAATCTACGGTTTCACTTTGACTAGAAACAATTATTGCTTTTTAGTCGTTCGTGCCAACGTCCAAATTGTCCGAGCTCGAGGACCATGGATTAGTTTTAAAGCTTTCGTTACACCCGAGCAACGCCTGGTTATACTGCTAGTATCATATAAATTCATGGAACATGTGTCTTGAATATGTTTGGTCGAGTGATTTTTCAAATGCTGTAGGATATGATACTACAGCACTTTAAGATCATGGCTCCTCACAACCATCTGTACTTATTAGCTTTAAATTTTTCCTTTGCCATAATTCAAATCCAGTTTTTGAACAGCCAATCCATGATCACATCAAGTACTTTATCCGTAATTTTCCATTTTTAATTTTCGTCATGTAATTATCATATTCTTCTAATCGTAAGTTCTCAATATGTGCCCAAAGCATATCAACTTTGTATTTCATAAATATTTTGTTAATATCTATCTGTAAAAATTAGATACACATCCAATAATCAAAAGCTAAAAAATATTTTTATATATGGATTCAATAAATAATAATTAAATTTATATATTTTTTCTAATTTTTCACTTACTAGATTTCAATGCGCTGTGTTTATGTAATTCTAGGTAGCTTTCCCTGGAAACATATTATTTTGCCTCTACCATTGTAATAATCTTTGCCGACATTTTCAATATCCATTGACATATGAGAAGAATGTTAACATATAATATTTTAGCATCCAGTTTGTGTTTGAAAAGTAAAACGGTACAAATGTTCCACACTACTTTGTCGTTCAAGAATGTATTGAAATGAATATGAAAATCAATTTCTGAACACTATGTATTTGCTTTTCAACACTTCGGAGAGTAAAGAAAATTCATCTTTGATTTATTTAAGCCTGTGTAGTTATCTCAAGCTTTTGATGATAGGAAATAATTGAACGGCTAGTTCAATTGTTTATTATCATCAAAAGAAATCCACTTCTTTCTCTCCAAATAGATTTCACCAGTTTCTATTTCCATACAGAAAACAAATAAACTTTCTACGACTTATCTCTAAAAGAGAAATGTATAAATGCAGTCTCTCAGTTTAGCGTATGCCCTTCTTGAAAGAGATTATCAAACGATGTATCTCTTTTGTACGTCAGCTTCCGGGAGTTACAAAGTATCATCGCCGATTATATACTCCGATAATTTAAGAAGGTTATTCTATATTTATGCATATAAATATAAATACATATATATATAAAAACACACACACACACACACACACACACATATATATATATATATATATATATATATATATATATATGAGAATGTATTTCTGCCATCAGCAAAATATTTCAGAGGATTCTTAAGTGTGTGTGTGTGTGTTAATTTACAGCAGTTTTTATTTAAGTAGAAATTGTATATATATATATATATCGATGCCTCTATAGTCGATGATATATTACTTGCAAAAATATGGAATTATAAGGACTTGTTAAAACGCTAACAGGCGCCAAGTTTTTATGTACTGTAAAAATAAAATGAATTGGGTGTTTATTTTAGTAAGACTACCATGCTTAGAATATTACTGCCACTTATAGATATTTACATATAAATATGAATACTTACAGAGATAAAAATCCTTTGGGCCCATAAAGTGAACCTATTTACTTAGCGTCAGAAAATTAGAGCAGTGTAAAATCAAAAGAGCAACTTGTGTCATTGGTAATGAATCTAGATTAGCGGCAGATAAAATAACGATTTGTTTTGAAGGACAGGATCAGCTCAAATTGTGCTTAGTGTCAACGTATCTTATCATCTTGTGAGAACACCTGTCTCTTATACCCCGTCAAAGACTTTTCATATGTCCAATGCTACAGACTTGGTTTCGCCGTTGTTGTCAGGAGCATGATAGACACTTTCCGTAGTTATCGTCAAACAGCTCAATAACGAAGTTTTGTGGGTACTTTAAAGGAAGGTGTAGCATAAATAGCCATATATTTGTGATTTATTTCAAGAGTCCCAATTTTCAGACTGTTGAGAAAAAATGTTTTCCAGGAGTCCAACTGTTTCTATCGCTTTGATCTCTGTCGGCTGTAGCCAGTCCCGCCTCTACTATGAGCAGGCTTTTCAGCCTCCTGTTAAATTAATCAACGGTAACACCATTTTGATGGCTTTGATAACCTTTCTTATATACTCTTCGTATTTCCATACATTTAGGAAGATTTTGCATTGCGTAATCCAAAGGTAAGTAATGATAAAAGTTCCAATTCCGAAGCAGCTCTTTTTTGAGATTCCGAGTTGAATTGTCAATCAAATTCTTCCACTCACTCTTTACTAGTTATTCCAATGTTCCTTATGTGACTGGCTACATTGTAGCAGCAGCAAAGCTCATTTTGTCAGGTTAAAAAAAGGTCGAAAAACACTGAATTTTATGACCTGCTACTTGCAAGCTTTCAACTGACATATTCAACGTCTTGATTCTCGACGTGAAAATCTCGACATTGTAGACCAAGGTTCAAATGAGGTTATTTATTGACTCTATAACCGGGTTTGATATACATTATCCTCGTCTTTTCTGCTCTCTCTTCATATGAGTGTATAAGGGGGTTACAGGGTAGTGTGGCACTGAAGGTCAATGTATGACAGTATGTCTGGTAGCAAGCGAATTTTTTCAGTTTGAATTTTGGAAGTGTTTAAGTCCGAACTCTAAATAGGTGGAATTTGAATTTGATGGCTTATTTTCTTCAAACAAAAAGACTAAATTAATAATGAATATTGCAAATCAGGTATATATTCACCCAGCTTTATGAAAATATGTAAAAAATACATTTTTTATCTCTGAATTTTGTAAAGGTTATGCGCAATATTCTTATATGATCAACTGTTAATGTAGGAAATTTTCTAAAAATACAGAACTTTGAATACTGACCATCATTATTACTGAACGTTTTTCATGTTATTGCGAATGATCTAGTATAGAAATCTTGAAAGATATTCTGATCATTAATATACGATAGATGAAATATATTTAATTCATGAGTTTCAATATCCCATATTCTAAACAAGTATAAAATCAAATTATGTTTAAATCAATATATATATATATATATATATATATATATATTTACACTTAATACTTACCCTTTCAAAACAAGCAAAACTTGCCATCTAACATTCTTCTGTTATTTTTTAGTGTCTGCAGATGAAATAATTTGACCATGTTATATCTTGATCCCTGAAAGTCAAATTAAAATAACCCTTTTAGGCCACATATATTTTAGCAGTTGTTTCCATAGAGTACTTCTCTGTGACGAATGTATATATCTACGACGATTTGTGCTAGATTGGGCGGTTAGAAATAAACTGAATTGTTTAGATTATCGTCCTTGAATTTATATTGCCGTCTTGTAAATTCTTTAAATTTCTTGAAATTTACAGAAATCTTTTCTTTAAGCAACACAGCGCGAAATCTGTCTGGCTTGTAGAGGCAAACAATTTAGTTCTATCATCAATATGCCGGTCACAAATGAAAAGTGTCCAGGAAACGTGGTCATTCCCTTGCTTTATAAAAACATGGTCATATGCAACAAGGAATCCATACTTACTCGGTAAAGTAAAATGTCGTTTTTTGTTACACTGTGATATATATCACTAGTGTATATTTAACATAAAAAAGAATGCTCTTTTTAGAACTTTTAACAGTGAGATGCAATTAAAATGTTTGAAGATAAGTACTGATATTTGATAACGTAAATAAATTATTAATAGCTAAAATATAAACAAATGAACTCTTTAATTATTACGTGTTCTTTATGTTTTAGTCTTTTATTCGAATCTATGATTTCTTGATTAATCTTCTGTGTCTTTTGAATCTATTTTCATGTTAAAATGTCTTGCTTTAATATAGTTGTGAAACTGAAATATATTTCAGGGGAAAAAACCGGAAAAAGAACAACAATGTCTATTTCAGGATCATATAGAAGTAAAACAACCATATAATAAAAATAGTATTTAAATGACTGCAAACTATGAAAGATTAAAACTTGAGACTAACAAACCGAGGAATATCGAACCCGATTAATGAGACGTTTCATTTTGCTAGGGAATTAATTTTCAGAAGATGCATTTAAATATTGTATTTCTATAGAAATTTTTAAACGATTAATGGATTTAATCCATCATTTATTTAGAAAATATAATTTAAAATAGCATCTTTGGGCCAATAGATGAGACAGGATATATATATAAATAAATACAAATGGACTATTATAACTTTTGAGGATTACTCACTGACAAAATATTGCACAATTCTGCCAAAAGCCTAATGTATTTCAAAGTTCAAAAGTCATAAAGTTAGTAATTAAAAGAAAGAGTATAAAACATTAGACTACTTTATGACCACAGAAAAACTGAGGTAGATTTCATGGAATATCAATAATAGAATTTACCTCAAGAAAAAAAGGTCATGAGGTATATTTTACATTTCCTTCTTTGTTTATGAACATATAGTTGCTAAATAATTTGACCTGAGGCAATATGTTTTCATAAATATTAATGGCGTTCGATATTAACATTCAGAATTTGATATCCTCACATTAAGATTAAAAAAACGTATTAGGCTACATGAACATTCTGTGGGTGAGAATTTAGTAAATTTGTTAAGCTTAATAAATGACGAGAGAATTAACTTTACTTTTTGCAGCTCCTACATAGAAAACGTTTTTAACACACCACTATATATATATATATATATATATATATATAAAGAGAGAGATAGATAGTGAGAGAGAAACAGAGGAAGAGAAAAAAGTAACTAAACTGACCACAAATTTGACATGATTAATACTTCTCTAATAAAACGAGAAAATAATTCACTAAGATGTAAATGAGTAGAATGTATATGAATCGGTAGTTTAACCATAGTAAAATTGCTTCTATATCCTTAAAACATGTCTCAATTCAGGGCAGAATTTCTGTCATCGAAATGTAGGAAAATTAAAATCAGATGTTGGAAAAATAGAGGGTAGAGATGAATTTGGATAGACTGCCAAAGAATATACATATTTCGAATAATTATCTAAAAACGATTAAAACAATCTGAGACACTCGTTCATGCGCATGTGTAACCATAACAACGCAAGAATTTCACTCCGATAAGGATCTAAAAGATGAAACTCGTCAAAATTAATTTTTTTTGCATTTTGTCTTACAATTTTTTTGTTGGAGCTTTAGTTATAAACAAAAATATATATCGTCATCTCATTTATTTAGGTAATATGTTAAAATATACTTTGAATATATATAAATAATTTATAATGAGATGTGCGTGAATTAATTGAGTTGGTTCTTCCCGACTTCATATTTTCTGTGAACTAGGCTTTCGGTCTGCACAAACTTCCTTGCATTAACTATATATGTTCATATTAGATATAAAAAAACATTGCAGATCGAAAACCTAAATTTAACATTCACATCATCATAAGGTTATTCTCATGAAACTTTGAAATAAGCATGAACCAGCTCATTTAAATATTATGTGCATCATATATATATATATATATATATATATATATATGAGAGAGAGAGAGAGAATGAGAGTGAGAAAGAGTGAGAAAGAGGCTATATTTCAACAGATTTATTTGAAACTCTGTAGTTTGCATTGAAATTTTTAGAGATAAAGAATTTAAACACGAGGTCATTTTTTAGGTCATGCATTAATCGACACAGAACGGCACTTACTCTAATAGAGCATTTAAAGGGGACAAAACTAACGTTAGCTTTCCGCTATCTGCGTGAGTGGCCAATTGACGTTGGACAAAATCCCGAATGGAAGCATCGTCGACTGAAGGAAATATAAAAGTTGCTTGAAAACTGAGATAACATTTATGCCTGAATTTTGTTTCTCATCTCGCAAACAACAAACAGACGATTCGGTGCCTTTTTCAAAACAGAGTGAGTCAGCTTTCGCCACATTTTCTGACACTGATTATTAGCCGCATGCAGCAGACAAATCTCTTGATTTTTCATAAATTTACTAACTATTGTCGCTCTAATTTTCTTTTGTACACATTCTTGGCAAGGTTTATTGGTTTAATTCTAATAATGATTAAATTTTGATAAGTTTTAATAATTTGTAATGTATACATTTTTCAGTGATCTTTACATCGATATTATTTATGTTTATAAACACGTAATTTTATGCAGCTTACATAACTTACGTAAAATTATATGATACCACACCTCCAATAAAGGGAATCATTTCCTATCTTAATTCCCAGAATGAGGAAATATTCTTTAAAAGCAGATGTGTGTCATCATTTTATGGTCTTCTGAAAAGGCTCTGTCGTTGTGTACGCCGACTGTATCACATTTTTATCGAACTGGTGAAATTAAACAGGATTTTAGACTAAACATATTCATTAATCTGCTGGGATATGATGTTCCATTTTTGTAACATTTAAGGGTATATTGTCTAATTCGTTTTCTTCATTTTGAATTAAAACAGGTAATCATCAGCAATAGTGGAATTGATTAAAATGGTTTGATAGGGAACAACAATATAAAGTAAGAATTTTGAAAGAATCAGCAAAAATTCTAAGCCAAGTAATGTACTTAGTAGGTTGAGTATATAAATAAGATACACCAGAATCTAATAAGGATATAAATGAAACAAAGCTTCAACAGCCGCAGCTTCATTAGTAAAAACATTCTCGATTTGTATAGTATAGCGTGACCAAATTCAGCAACAGATTCTGTGCAGATGGTTAGGTTGTTGCTGTTTTTATGTATTCAGTTTATACTTATAAAACTGTTTTTTTCTGTTGCTGTAAGACTCTACTATATTTCGTTATAATTGTTGATATAATAAGTTTCTATGCTATATAATAATGAACGTAGGCTAAGAAAAGCTGACACTCCTAGGACATACACAAAAATCATGATGGATAGAAGAAAGAAGCGCAGAAACTGACGGACGGGATTGAGGAAAGATTTCGCTGTACTTGAATTAAAAGAGACAACTGAAAGACTTCGAGCTACAAAACAAAAAAAAATGAGAAAAAGAACGCCTCAGGGACTAAGAATGTAGTAATCAAAATGAAAATATAATATCACTGTTTTAAATAAAAAAATCAATTAGAAAATCTGATTTATAATTCTAAAAGACAAATGACAGCCTAGAAAATATTTATAAATGACATTTGCCTTATATTGTATTACATTTGCCTTACATTTTATTGTAAATAAATACTCTTCCAAAGAAAGATTTATTTTATTTTATTTCTACGGCTTACGAACACTTTGTTGGTTATTTAAAGCCAAAACATATTAAGCATTTTAGGAGAAGTCTTACAGCATCTGGTATTCATATGCGGTGTTCCATCTAATTACTTACCAAACTCAACATAAATTCATACAGAGTTATTAATGTTCTCGAATTCTAAAAAGTTCTGATATTTAGTATCAGTTCTCTTTAAAAAATGTTGGCATCGAAAATCGACAGAGTAAAAAATGACTATTAATTGCGATCAAAATTAGGAAATATTTACATCGTATATATTTTGCAAGTTGTCTTCTGCTGTGGTGTCTTCATAAAAAATAAATTCGAGATTCATGTCTGAAAATTTATATATATAATGTGGATAAATAAAAATGGATACAAATTAAATGCATTAAAATAATATATGTATCTACATTCATAAGAAACACATTGATTATATCACAACATTGATCGTTGCTTTCTGTTTCATACTCAGGTAAACAGAAGAATAACCAAACTTTTACATATATATTTTTTACATATTTGAAACTTCCTTTATTCTATCATGAGATATGCCTTGTTAAAATATTGCTTTTTTAAAATTGTTCTACATTTTTCCAGATTAATTCATCTAACACTGACATTTTATAAAAATTAAATCGGATAACTTTCCATGCATAAATCATTGTCATACAAAATCTAATGACTTAAATTTATAATGGAAATT
>JBBBDQ010000519.1:4272500-4322500 GCA_037127315.1 Ascarosepion bandense | reverse complement strand
TACCATCCGCTCGTGAATTGAATTCTCCTGCCACATCTGGTCGGGTTCCCCTGCTATTCTCCTCGGGGTTCTTGACAAAATAAAACGGAGAATCTGTAATGCGAACGATATCGACTTGGCAGCCCGGCTGCTGTCACTCCCTCACCGTGATGTGGCTCCCCTGTGCCTCTTCTATAAATATTTTCACGGCTTCTGCTCCGATGAACTTAGATCACCGGTGCCTCCTTGGTATGAATTTCCACGAGTACTAGATTAGCAACTAGGTCCCACCATTTTACAGTGAAACATAAAATGTAACCGCAATTTCTTCTCTAACAGCTTCATTCCTCGCACTGCCCGCCTTTGGAATCTCCTTCCATATACTTGCTTCCCCGACAGCTACAATCTCCAGGAATTTAAATGTAAGGTCAGTAGACACCTCCTATCACATTAACACCCATTCTCTCAATATCTCACCCCATCTACCCCACCCCCATCCTTGGTACCCTCATCCCTCTATCACGCTCTTCCGGACATTTCGTATAACTAACCACTCTTTCTCATCACATCCCCTATATAATCTTCTGCGCAACATTGGCAGTGGAATACCTTGCTTGGGTTAAGATGATTAAAAAATATTGAAGTTAATGGTTTTTCTTTTTACTCAACTTCGTAGGGCTCTGTGACAAAAAATAATATTGAGTAAAAATATTGTCTACTGAGAATGTCCCAGAGGTAGTTAGAGAAAAAGAAAAGCATTTGAATATTGTTTGCTTTTAAAGTTCTAACAATAAATTGCGCCAATACAGAGAAAATGGCAAATAATCGTCATTCGGCAAGACGAAGATTATCCATTAACTTTACATTAGTTTGTTTAGCAAATTAAACATAGAAAGATGAAATAAAATTAAAAACAGGCAAACATAGAAATTGATATTAGAAAAAATGCAGCGCTAGTATTCCAAATATTATTTCCAAATTTAATTTCTTCCGATATATATATATATATATATATATATATATATATATAATTAAGAGGTATTTTTGGGAAATTTTAAGGTCAATTAGACGAAGAAATGTAATTTTAGATCAATGTTAGGTTAAACATTTGCAAATACAGTACAGTAAATTTTGAGGTAGTAATTTAAATAGAAGAATTGTAAACCTAACTAACTCTCTCATCTAAAAATTGCTTAATTTCTTCAACTTCTCCCACTATTTTTCATACACTTTTGTAAAATATTTCGGTCTGAAATCTTGAATAATTTATAAAAAATATTCAAGACATGAATTATTATATATAATTCTTCTAACTTAATTTCGTTTACATATATATATATATATATATATATATATATATATATATATATATAATCTTGCTTCAATCAGATTTTATTCAAAATTTTGCAATGCTAACGGAACTTAATGATGCGGAGACAAGCTGCATGTCATAGATTAACGGTGAAATTCTTCGCAGAAATATCCAGATAAAAATATTCTTGCTGACTTATGTTATTTATAATAGTGCGTGGAAATAATATGGGGAACGTTTAATCGACTCACCAGAGCACATATATCAATGACGATGGCTTGTGTTAAAGTTTTTGTGTAGCCAAAAAAAAAATAGATTTTATAACATGTGACGTTTTCATATTTCGAAAATGAAATTCCACTGGAAATTAAAAAAAATAACTTCCAAATTGAGAGAAAATCTAAAAGACTACGATGATACAGCAGTTCGTTATCTCAAGAATGGAGTTCAACGATTATTTCCATCATCGAAAACGACGGTGTAAAAAGTGTGTGTCCTCGGAAGTGGACAACGTTGAAAAGGGTTAAATTCCACCAAAGATATATTTTGTAATTTTCATTTTTATAACATCATCTGTCCCAATAATTTTTGATCAAAAATTATTAATCATGTCATTTTTCATCATATTTCGATTTCTGCTTTGGTCTCACTAACAACCAAGTCTGCGGGGAGACATAAGTCAGGTAGTCGCGTGTTGTTATGGCTCCATTTCATGTTTTTCTATCTTCCCTATCATCCCCAGCATTACATAGATAAAGTTTTCCTTAGTGTGTGGGCTGTACATAATAAGACAATTTTTTGTATATCTCTTAAGCTGGGGTTTCCAGGGATTCTTTCAATGTGTTGTTTTGTTTCATTTTTTATCATTCCAAGTGCACCTACTATCACTGGCACAACTCTTGCTTTCAATTTCCACATTTTTTCTATTTCAATTTCCAGGTCTTTATATTTTGACAGTTTTTCAAATTCCTTGATTGCTATGTTACAATCCGCTGGACAAGCCATATCAATTAATAGACAAGTTTTCTCCTTCTGGTTTTTAACAATAATGTCTGGCCTGTTTGCTTCAATTTTTCTGTCTGTGTAGATGGTGTAATCCCATAGAATGGTTACATCTTCTGTTTCTGTAACCCGTGCTGGATGATGTTCATACCAGTGTTTGTTTACAGCTTTTCCATAATGTTTGCACATTGTCCAATGTAAATATTGCCCAACTCTATCGTGGCGATTTTTATATTCGTTTGGGGCAAGCACAGAACAGCCTGAGATTAGGTGGTCTATTGTTTCTTGGTGTTTATCATAAAAACCTGCATTTTGTATCCATATTATTATGCATAATATTTGCCTGAAAGTTTCTCGTGAAAAGATTTTGGTCTTGTGCTGCAAGTATAAATCCTTCAGTTTCAGACTTTAATCCAGATGCACGTAACCATCGATGAGTATTAACTTTGTCAACATTGGATTTATTGGCACGTACTGGATATTGACCATGCAGAGGTTTGTCTTGCCAGCGCTGTTTCATCTTTTCAAGAGCTTTATCTTTGGCTTTCATTTTCATATTTTTTGCCGCAATAGTTGTTTCTTGGCTTCTGTTTTGCTTTTCTACAGAATCTACTAACTGTAAATCTTGTTCTTTTACTGCCTTCTTTTATTATTGAATATTTTTTCTTTCTTTCTTCATGTTGCCTTACTAATTGTATCATCCAATCCTTTGTTGTTTCTATGTATGTTAGTAAGCCAATAGTTGTTGTCTTGTATGACAATTCCAGCTGAATAAGACCCCTTCCACCTTCTTTACGGGGTATGTATAGACGGTCTACATCAGCCTTTGGATGATGCATCTTATGCTTAGAAAGAAGCTTTCTTGTTTTAGCATCCATTCGCCTGATGTCGTTTAGAGTCCAGTTTAAGATGTTGAAGCTATATTGGACAGCTGGGATTGCAAGGCTATTAATGGCCATAACTCTGTTCTGTGAATTTAATTCAGTTTTTAATATCATTCGTAGCCTTCTATAGTACTCTTTACGCACTATTTCTTTCATTTTTTTATGGTGAATGTTTTCGCTCTCATTTACACCTAGGTATTTATAAGCTTCTTCTGGTTTCAATTCTTTTATTGTTACAGCAGGGTCTAGGCTAATTGAGGATGTTTCTTGTATTGATCCACGTAAAACTGTAGCTGTAGCACATTTATTCAAATTAAATTTTATTCCAATGTCTTCGCTAAAGCATTTTACAGTTTGCAGAAGACCTTCCAGCTCATTATCATTCTTAGCATATAACTTTATGTCATCCATGTAAAATAGATGGCTTATTTTCTTTTGGCCTATTTTATAACCACATTCTGTCTTATTAAGTTGACTGGTTAGTGCTATTAATGATATGCAGAATAGTAAGGGAGATAAAGAATCACTTTGAAATATACCTCTTTTGATGTTTATTTCATCAGACTTATAGTTTCCATTTATATGATTGAGGTAAAGGGTTGTTTTCCATATAGACATGCACTGTTTGATGAAATTGATGATGACGGGCGATATCTTGTATATATTTAAATCTTTAAAATCCAGTAATGTGGCACACTATCGAATGCCTTTCGGTAGTCTATCCAGGCAGTACTAAGATTTTTCTTTGTACTGTAGCAGTTTTCCAGGATCATTTTGTTAATTAGCAATTGATCTTTACAACCATAACAGCCACGTTTGCACCCTTTTTGTTCAAGCGGTATCATGTCATTTCTTTCTAAGAATAAATATGTCTGTTTTGTTAAAATAAATGTTAGTAGTTTATATGTTGTCGGAAGACATGTAATTGGTCTGTAGTTTTTCGGGTTGTTTGTGTCACCATTCTTGGGTAGAAGAAATGTAATTCCTTTGGTCATTATTATTATTATTATTATTATTATTATTATTATTATTATTATTAACTTTTTCTTTTATCATTAATTTAATATGATATCTAACTGCAGTTTCTACGTTTCCATCCTTCTCATTTGCACATATCAAACTTCAAAACATTACAAGATTTCATTTACATTCTCGCTTTTTCCTAATTAATTTAAACGTCTAGTTTAATTTATAAGTAGTTTTCAATTAAATATATGAAAACAATATCCTCATGATCATTGTGTCATTTACGGTAAAACATTACATTAATAACTCTAGAATCTGTTTCGATCTCATCTGCATTAGTTCATTGCATACTTTTTTTTAAAATATCACTCCTTTAACACCATGAAGTATTTATGTTCATAATTTATACAATTTAAAATTATCGCTACTTATATAAAACTTTGTGTGCATTGTGTTGCAGTAGATATCGGATCGAAATACGAAATAAAAAAGGCCAGTTAGAATTCTAGTTGAATTCACTTACTCATATATACCCTTAGTAAATATATTAATCGATCTATTCTCCCTCCAGATATGAGTTAAATAGCAGGACTCGTTGGCATCTGTAGCCTTGAGTAGCAACTTTATGCGCGAACATATTTTGCCTATTCAGTCATAGATCAAGTGTGGCATGACATCGCAAGTGTGTATTACGCATGGAAATTAACTGACTTTATTTTGGACGACATTTAAATAATTTTTAGCAGAAATTTTTGGATGTCGCGACCTACGCCATTTTCAATTGTTTGTCGATCTAATTAATCTTCAATGAACTTGGTATGGAACATATTTTTGAATATACGGTAGAGAATTTTTCTTGTTCTGATGACCGTATCCAGGAATAAATCGGAACATTCCTTTGTCTTAACCTTTGTTTTTACGAGTTCGGCTCCTAATTATATGTATGAATTATCCTTACAGGGGTTACATTCACATTTTTATAAACCATTTATGTTAAATATATAAATTCTTTGATAAATGTAGTATCATAAATCAACAAAAGATGCAAGCTATGGATATGGCCATAATTACCAATATTTGTAACAGAATAAAATGTCCTCGTTCTACATAATATTTAAACAATACTTCTGATACAATCATTTCTTTTAAAGAACTAAAATAAAATATCATTATTCTATAATCGATTGCTTTTAACTTATCGGCCGTGACGAGTCAAATTCTATTTAGTGAATATTGGACCCACATTTGTCGCCACAATATTTCATTAAATTTACTTGGGAGGTGTAATTACATCGACATATGAAAGAAACTGAAATTAGATGTTGGAATAGAGAAAAGCAGTTCAGTACACGCATCGACAATTCGTGCGAAACAAGCATTAAATACACCGACTATTGAAATTGACACATGAAATAAAAGGCTAAAAAGACGAATAACCAACGAGCGGACAGCTCTTTATTTCTGAGAGAATTTGAATCAATTTCCGACTTGGCTTTTCGTTTCAGACCATAATTGCCAGATTTAATAAAGGCGAATGGAGGACGATTCCCATTATGAAAAAAATCTCAGAAATTGACAACGAAAAAGTTTTAACCTTGCATCAAAGCTACTTTCCACATCTTTAAAAATGCATGTGGTTTCTTTGCATTAAATTAAATGAACGTTTTCAGAAGAGCTGAAATTATTTTTCATTTTTCATATTAACTCATCCGTTAAGAGCTTTTTTTATCTTAATGCGGTTTCAAATCTTTTAGAAGATTTCATAAAAATATTTTTAAAATATTTTTTTTCATTTTTCATCTATTTTTGTTAACTGTGTAATTGTAATTCTCTTCAATTATTAACTGTCAATTTATCTCAGAAAAATAACATCTACATTCTTTCGTCTCTCTCAAACCCAGATGAAGAAATGATATATTAATATGCTAAAATATATTTGCTAATAACTAAATAGTTTATTCGAGGCATCATATTAAATAATTACTATAAAAAAACAGAAATGGATTATTAATAACAATATGTATAATACACAAGTATAGCGCAACAAATCTTTACCCATTCTCATTCTATATTAACAGAATTCTCCTGACATTTGATAAAAGACACAACCAACTAAAATATAGATTTATTCAAAGATTTTTTAAGTGTATCAAATATGTCTTCAACAAATACAGATAATATTCAGAATTCATGGCCACCCATTCTTTTTTAATACGGAGGTCTGAAATGGCGCAATATAGGATAGTTACAAGTATCTATATGTTTTATCGCATTAGCTTGCTTCAGCATCAACGATTCGAGGATTGAGTATATTGTGTGTTTGCTGAACCAGATATATTGATGTACCCTATTTAAATCAGGATAATTTTGAAAACGAAAATGAATTATGCTATTTGATTTTCACTGAATTTCGACTGTTAACGAGCAACCATAGCAGTCAGTGTCAGACTATTATTTATATTGTCAGCGTTCAACTGATAGCATTTATATAATATTCAGTAACTAAGTCATTATTAATTGTACGGAGTTAGCGAATTATGAATATGAAAGAAAGATTTGTGAAACGTAAATCATATGCAAATATACATAGCCAATATAGAGACTGATACAGTAATATACTCTACGTTTACGTTTTACACAATGGTAAGGTTTTATTTCCCTTTATGTCTTCATTTTGCTCATATTTTAACATAATGTAAGAGGTATTCTGCCGCACAACTCATAACTAAATTTAAAGATAATTCGTTTCAATATTAATTGATGAAAATTTTCAATTACTAATTTGTCTTTTTTCAAACGAGTTGATACAAGGGTACTGTTATCTAGTTGAGTATAAATTCAATGAAATACTTATTCTTTGTATTGAATAATAATTTTGTAATGTTATTTAATTAATACAACAGCTTCATTGTTGTAATCGAAAATCTTAAATACTATATGGGCAAACTGAATAATTTAATAGATGAGAATGATCGTCAAATTTATATATAATATATAAAGTTTTCGTTATTTCTGCGACAGTACAAAAAGACTAATATATATTTTTATTGATTTATGTTATTTCCCTTAATATCAGTTTGTGTTTTCTTGGTACTCAACGAACAGGAATATTTTAATAAATTTCGACGAACAAAGATATTTCCACGTATGTTTTCGTTTGATTTCAAAACTCAGAAGAATTTTGCTGATTTTGAATATGAGAAACGTTCAAAATGAAAGGAAATATTATCAAATTATGACTGTAAATCACGATGCACATCACTGACTACTGCGAATTTAACAAAAAGTACCAATGGCAAACGTCTTTTCATATTACGTTTAATGTCAAAGCGGATACCAAATCAGTCTGAGCCAAACAATGAAACTGGCTTTATTTAATGTTTCTTTTAAGTGAAACTACTATTGAGAATAAGATTCACGGTAGAATTTTTTATTTTCCTGTCAAAACTTGCTCTCAAAATATAATTAGCTTACATTTCCGAAAGAAAAGACTCATGAAAAAATTGTTTAAATTTTGTGGGTAAAACGTATATCATTGTTATGTATTTGTACATTAATAACGGAATACTTAATATACTACTGTCTGTTATTGAGTTCAGAAAAGTATCCTAAAGTGGTACAAGTTAGTGAAAATAGATGCAAAATGCGGCAGAAATACCACCCACTTTTATATCCCAGAAAAAAATTCCATATTATGTTAGACTGTAATATTTATTCTATAAGATATTTGCGCCATATCCTGTACAAAAAATGAATGGTCATTTTATTTGTTTGTTTGTTTTTTCTTTGAGCAAAATAGAATAAGACGAGAGCTATTGAGTCATATCTCATTAGAACTAATATTTGTAAGATATTTGATTCAAATACATTTAATATTACGGCACGATGGAGCAATGGATAAAGATTCGGATGTAAGAATTCAAGTCAACTTCGTTAGATTCACTTACGTGAAAATAGCTTTGCGAATGCTATTTAGTCTTCTCTTCTCCGCTGCCTTAGGTAGAAGCTGAATAGACCAGGGTAAAAACATCCTAAAAAAAACAAATGGGAACTCAAAAGCGACGGAAATTCCAATAAGGAACGCGTGGTACGCTGTGCACCACTTCTTTGAATTTGGCTTTCTGAAAGAATATAATTCGTTCTGCACAACCTTTCACCATAATAATTAGCCTATAGGTGTGCATTTTCTGGATGTTTGGTACATATATACATAGTAAATTACTGAATAAATGGAATATTTTAGAGCATGCATGTGAAAATAAATCTGAGGAAATAAAATACAAAACCTCGTATAAAATTGAAGAAAACATTTTAGAATTTAATCATGATACATATTGTGAAAACAAATTAAATCGAATGTCTTTGTATGAGCACATTTAGTTCGTATGACGATGGCTCACGGACAGATAATAATGAAGTTTGTAGTTCATATTCGATAAACAAAGGTAAGCAATGCACCGTTAACATGAAAAATAAGGCAGTCAAACGATAACTTATAATTCGAAATATGTTTCTGTTTTTAGTGTATACGCTAAAATAATGTTTGAAGCAATAAACAATGTAATCAAAACACTTAATTGCTGTTATTTTCTAATATTTTCCCGAGTATGTTTGAGTGTTGATATATTAGTTTTCAACATTTTTTAGTATGTTTCAGTAACTGTTTTCGTTAATTACGGCTTATGGTGAGTCATTTCAAGAGTCAGATACGTATTTGTATGTGTATTTTATGAATACAATTCAAAATATGATCCCTTATTGAGAATGAAACCTGAATTAATGTCGACTTTTCTACAAATATTTCAGCAAAAATTTGGTGAGGTAATTGAAATATTGCTTTAGAAAATAACATTTGGTTCCAAGCGGACTCATATCCAACTAACAATCCCGATCGGCAATACAAAATTTTAGTGATTAAACTAGAATTGTTGCTTCCAGCCTGCTATAACTGTGAGCGCTCAGTAAAAAAATTCTCATCAGAAACATGCGTGTCAGTGTGTTTTGAAACGTATTTTGTCATTGAATTCATATCAGCAATACGGTGGTGTTAAAATAGGGTAGATATACTTTTTAGTAAAAGGCTCTGTATAAAAATTTATCAGGTTTGCACATACATGAACACAAACTTTCAGACCGATAATACATTCAAGGTTTTCACATTCATTTAGAGAAAATATATTCGATTAATAAAATGCGTGATATAAACCATCTGTTGTTCTTCACCAAATAAACAACTGTACAAGAATCTAACGATTTTATTAACTCCGAACCTACAATTCAACATTTTCCTTCAGATTTTTTAATAAGCATGCAACATAATTATGTTCTATGAAAATTTGTTTGTATTCGAAGAATACATATAATGTATTCATAATGTTTTTATAATGTGACTTGTATATTATCAGATATTAATGTTACGCCCCTGAATATTAATGCAGGTATGGAAAATAGCTAAGTGAATGTTTCCATGTTCTTGAGGAACTGACAGGACAGAACAAATACGTTTAGATAAACCGCCTTTGATATTTCGATTACAAATCCAAATTTTCATTTCGATTTCAGCGTTATGTAAATTAATTATGGTACAGTAAAATGAAAATTTTAAATCATCCTCATAGCATATGACGTTACGAGGTTTATCAAATCAATAATAGTTTAAGTTCAGTGAAACAAAATATTCTCGAAAATTTTAACATGAAAAAATTGAATTTTCTGATCAGTCATAAAACTTAAACTTATTTTTGAATGATGCGGAGAGACTTTAAAAGAAAATCCTGGAAGATATTCCGATACTGCAAGTTATATATTTTAGCTCAAAAACCCGAAGAAAATAACACAACTGCATAAGAAAAGTACGAATGCAAGTTATAAATTAATGAATTAAGAGGGCACAAATAAAAGTAGTTTATATTGACAGTCTTTTTCATTTCACAGAAACAGACGTTAAAAAAGAGTATTATTATTTTAGTATTCCGCTTCGTTTCTTTTTCTTTATTATTCTTTTTTGTTTTTTGACAGAAGCCAAAAAGCCTCTCATTTCCGTCGTTCGGCGCAATCAAAAATGAATAGTCTAATATCCGGGAAGTGTCGACATAGCATAACGTACATGTTAAACAGATAAAGGTAAAAAAGCAGAATAAGATTATTATCTCCGCTTTTAATTTTGACTAAGTTTTCATTTCAATTCTGAGTATTGTTATCAATCGTACATCATTTCTTTTCTTTTATTTGAGTCCGTGATAAAGAAAAGGCGGAGATTTTTACGTTCACATACATTAGAGAAAAAATAGTGAAAACATTACTTAGAGAACTGAAAGGTCATTGGTTATTATTTTATAACAAACAAAATGTTTACTTTAATAAGCATTGAATAGGTTAAATAAAAATTAGCTTCGCCCAACAATACATACTTCTACAGAAACAGAACGTTAACCCGAAATTTCGAGTTAGTTTCTGGAATATCCTCTTCAGATTAAACTTTGATATGAATAAGATGTGTGGCGATAAATCAACTTCACATCTTCACACCTCATGCGGTTGGGGATTGCTTTTGGAGACATAAAATCGAATAAAACTTGCGTGGAGAAGAAGCCGGCTCAACCAACCCGGGTTTCATTCCGCCACAAGTAAAAATAAGTAATTTTTGGTTAACCTGCGATGAACAATTTTCTTGAACGAACGCCATTTTTGGTCTATAAATATACATGTTCAATAATCATTAATTTTTTTCTAATGAATATTATAGAAAATTAATGTGAATTTAGCTCAATTATATTTATTCAAGATTTATTCAGGATTGAACACAGTTAGCTAATAATGAAACAAATTTAATCCTGGAGAAAATTCAATGTACTTTGACAATTAAACTTTATATAGTTAGTAAGACCATTAAGCTGGTGTTGTTATAATTTTTATCTTTATTTAAACTGTGACTTGTCATGCTTCTATTAATTCTGTTGTGAATATTAGAACCTCATCAAGCATGTGCAAAAATAATCTAAAAAATTAAATAAGTTATTAATACTGAAGTTATCCAGGGCAAATATACACATACAAACCATAATTTAATATTCTTAATATGATTCCCAGTACTGATTCAAACTAAATATACATAAACCATAGCAAAAATTTACTAACTGCGGTAAATTTAAAAACGATTAATGTGAAGAAAGTAATATTACTTTTGATTAAAAGTTTCATTTATTAAAGATTTTAAATTTGTTTTCCAAAATCATTCTAGATTCTTGTAATAACGTTATTTTATACAAATGTAAATTTAATTCCTTGGGCAGACTCGCGTGTTATCAATCTATTCTGAATGACATTTCTTCAGACAATATGTATTGACTCTAAATGGTTGTATTCTCTTTGATAAATCGAAGCATCGACTGATTTCCGGTTAATTATTCCGCGTTACTTTGCCACTCGCCACTTTCGCATACGTCCATGACCAATGTCATTGATATTTGTCAGCAACTGAAAGTTATTTGGAGCTGAATTTCTGTCTGGCAAGACATCGTTAATGAAGTGACGCATGTCCTTTTGCATTAAATCTTATAGAGACATTGTAATCGAAGTGTCTTGCATCAATAGTTGTATTAATCGGAGGAAATATATGTTTAATGGGTTTAATGTTGCTGTATCGGTCCTTTTGTCGATGTCATTGAAGTCGATTCAGTTGTAAAGACTAAAGATGAAATGCTGTCAGCAGAAGAAACAGATATCGACATGATTTGCAAGAACATCATTCTGCTTAAAAGACACAATGGGTATACACTTCTATCGAGTGCTTCTAAGTCTAATTGGTAAAACTTATTATTGATATAATATGTGGACGTGACCGAGTGGTCACAACGTTTGTTTACTGAGCATGGAATACTGGTTAAAACCACAAAATGATTCTATTGTCATGAGAGTAAATTCTTGACTTTAACATGCGACACAATTAGAAAGTGACTAAAATTCATACGACGAATTGACCAAAGACTTGCAATTTAAATTGTATATACCGTACCCTTTAGGAGCTGTCAATGTTACTGCGAGGAAGAAGTCACAATTCATTGAGCCTGCTGAAATTTTTCAAACTGTTGATATCGTTAGATAACGGACTTTCTCTTAGAACCTGTAGGTAAGTTACTCTTAGCTAAGATGCAGTATAACCACAAGAGACCACGAAATACAAATGTGTGTTTGTCTAGAGAAGGTACGATGAATGAATTGTCGTCTAAAATACGCAAAAATGAAAATAACACTGACAACACATTTTAACAGAAGTATTACGCAAAAGATATCTTCAAATGCTAAAATTAAATTTATCATATAAAAATCTTATCACTTTCAACCACAGACTCTAGATGACATCTGAATCTCGGCTAGACGCTGTATTTTATTAAGTTGCTGCCATAATTCTTCACTTCAGTTCATCTTTTGTTTTAGAAGCAGTTTTGCTAGTCTCTCGTTCAATTGCACCTAAAACATAATAAAGACCTGGGGAAATTTATTGACAAGATATCAATGGAATTGTGGTAGCAGGGATAGTTTGAGAGGCATCACTAGATTCATATGATTGTGCGGCATTAAATGGTCTTGTTCCATTATTTGACATAGAGTGTTCCATCTGTCACCATCTCGAATCAAAGAATTCTCAAGGGATAATGAATCGAGGTATAATGTCTTGATCGCTCCATGCTCCATGATGTGACTGGATATATAGTTTAACTCTTTCCGAATCCTCTGCACTGTCCTTAGATTAACTCAAAAGCCCTCTGATTTTTCGCATTTGTGCTACCAACGCGAATGTTTAACAATGCAGCAAGCCGCTTTCAAATTTCTGGCGAAGTGCATTACATCATTTATTACAGGCAGAGCCCATCTAATATGAACTAAACTGGGTAAACGACAAAACAACTCACATGCGTAAAATTAACATAAATCATTATGACAAATTAACACTTTGTGTTTCTTTCTTTTTATGTCTGCCTCTCTCTCTTTCTGTCTACCTCTCTTTATATATATATATATATATATATATATATATATATATATTCATTCAGAGTTCATGGATTAATTGTCGAACCTTAAAATTATAATCATTAATCATGACGCCATATGTTTTCACATTTCATTTATTTTCCAAAATACTTTTTATTTCTTCAATGATCATATTCTATGAATAATTGCTGAGAGAAAAAGTATTGTATTTGGCAGTCATAAAACTTGGGTGCGCGTACAACTTGCCGATAATTTAAAATGTGAATTATGTATGGAGATAACTTCATATTTGAAGACTTTTAGATGTCATTATAACTAACAAATCTTCAATTATGTTGTTTTAATGGCAATTAAAAAGCAGTTTAGATATTTTGAGATATTTATAAATCTTTTAAAAAATTTATTTCTGTCCTAAGAATTTATATTTTTATGGCTTGTTGGATTTTTTTATATTTTGTGCTTCAAGAACTTGAAATTTTATATATATATATGTATATATATATATATATATATATATATATATATATGGGGTGTTATAGCTTTCAATAAATAATTCTCTAAATTGTAAATGCCTTCAATAATGCTTCTTCAAATATTGTGTAATCGAACGTAAATTTGACATACGCACATAAGTCCCTTCGGTCATATTGTTGTCGTCGTTGTATTCAACATTAGAAATGGTTATATACATATCACTGTATATCAACACTTAACTTAATGTAATGAAATTGATTTGAATCAGATTTCGGGATTCTCAATCTAACCTGTTTCATTTATTTCATCATGCCGATGCTTCTCTCTCGTATATATATATATATATATATATATATATATATATATATATATATATGTGTGTTCAGTGTATCGAGGCAGCTGATGGCGGCTGCTTTTATGTTAACGTCTATATAAACTTTCTGAAGTTGGCTTATGTGAGCCCCAAGCTTAAAACCAACTGAATAAATCATTATCCAATTGTTGGAGAATTTTTGTTTTTATTTTAACCTCAAATTAAAGCCAAAGAACGATGTTTAGACTGCTCATGATTAATCACACTAGACATTCATTCTCTTATATTTAACTATTTAACAGTATATATATATATATATATATATATATATATATATATATATATATATTCTGAGTTTTGTTTTTCCGTCCGTATTTCCGATGATTGCCATCTTTTTCGAAATTATTCATCGGGAAATTATTTTACTTCTGCTGATTTCCACACATTCATTAATGACTTAAGATTAAAATATCCAATAAATTACTTTTTGTTTGAATGTAATGTAATAGAAAAGTACGAAACTCATTTAATTTTCAGAATTGAAAAAAAGACTTAAATATCTTTCATATATGTTTTTTAATTCGTAGACTTTTTATACCTCCGTTGTCTATATTGGAGAAAATATTCATTTGTGGTGCTGAATTTGACCTTCATTTAACGTTTATTGACAGGGTTGTTATGTTAGACTGTTTGATAAAAATAAATTGATGCCAGCTGTTTTTATAAAAAATAAAAATGAAAATCGTGGAAATGTACGAATGCACGTAATTATCCGCATTTTTCATTTATAGCAGATTTTATTAGTTCACACAAATTTGAACACGTCAAAATAATTCAATATTTTCATTAAAGTAAACCAAATGAATCCACAGAGGAAGACATTGGTGAAACACTAGGATTCTCTTTACGCACACAAGCACATATGTTGAAAAAGAATTAAACGTACATAAATTGTCATTGCTCTGGAAGATTACGATGCTTTTCAATGTTAACTTTTTTTAATTAAAAAATAACATTCGCATTTCTTGGTTAGGATTTATCAGAAAGACTTGGCAGGTCGTTTGCTCTTTTAATTCTGTTCATGTCACTTAACAAAAATATTTATGCACATAAGCAGTGACCCGAATATTGTTTACATTATTTTTTTATAATTTGGCTTATCAATGTTCCAGCTGCCAACGAAAGGCAAACGTAAAAGTCTCTAATCTTTTATAATGTTTTACAATAAATACTCACATACGCATGTATGGCATGAGGCAATGCTAGCCTTAATTAATGAAGTCACATTCTCTTTTTTGAATATGAATAAAAAATCATAACGGAAATAATTGTAGAATTAATGTTTTATCTCGTAAACAAAACCGTCTTTGAAAAATATTGCTAGGCCTTCAGTATGCAAACATTAATATTTTAATAAGAATATCAAATATATTCCATATAAACTCTAATATGTTTAAGAGAAAAAGTTCCGTGTATGAATTGAGTTAGCTAATCAATATATATTTCAAATGGCGTTTTTAGTATTTTTTTGCACAAATCTATTATATTTTTCAATTTTAATATTTTCTTATCAATATTGTTTTAGGCACCATCTCTAGTTATGTGTTAAATAACAAGGATAGGACTTGGGAACCTTGCCCTTAAAAACAATTCGCAATGGATCTTTATACTCGAAAAGAAAAAAAAATATTACTAGACAAAAACTTATATAAAAACAACAATAAATTAATAACTTGTTGAAAGAAAAAGTTATTACCAGTAAAAAATAAATAAAAAACATTTACTTGGCAATAAATGACCCGCCGAGTTTGATATGTCATAAAAACAAAAAACAATGTTAGGTAAAAGATTAAAAATAAGAAAGCACAGATTTGACACCTAAAACTTTTTAATTTCAGCATCAAATGTAAGAAAACTCAAAATTTACAAAACAAAAAACATTTACAATCATTTGCATCAATTATAAAACTAAATATAGAAATCTGTGAACAGTTCAGCACTTCAGGTATAATTATCCTGGAAATTACAGAATTTTCTTTTTATATTGCTACCTCTGAATTAGTAAATTTTCAGTTATTTTCTAAAACAGCAAATTAACTAAATATTTATCGAACACTAAATTCTATGGAATTAATTTTTAGTTATTCTTTGATGAATATATATTTTCTTAATTCTAAAAGCCAATTTATATTTACAACCAAAATATTCGCGGTGGGTAAATTACTGGAACTGTCAATATTGACTATTCGTTATTATTGCGTCTATTAAATAGAAAAACGAATTTCTATGGAATTAACATTGTAGAATTTGTAGAATTTTTGATTTCATTATAGTATTATAGATTGAGTACTATTTTTCAATTTAAGATCTTTTGTTGTCTCCTTATATATTTCTTGATGCTTTGCTTAAACTAACGTGACGTAGGAAGATAATTACATTTAAATTTGATCTTACTGGAAGAATTATGTTATATTAATATAGAAAAGATTGCATAATTTAACACTATTTCAGTTCAATGATGTTATTCGATATGCCTGAGAGTTATTTATTCAAAAATAAACGTAGTCTTTGTTAGTAATATTTGCAAAAATATTATCGATGTTTGAATATGAATATTCATTTTCCTTGAATTGAAAGACAGTAAAATTTTATTAGAAACAAATAAAACAGTGCTAGATTGACATGTGATATCTGGCCATCTGTCCGGAAGTCAATTTTGGATGATCTCGTTAAGGATGGAGAGGATTGAGGCTGCAGAAATGTGTTTTTACAAAAGTATGCAGGGGATACAATTGACGGAGCATATGTGCAGCGATGAGGTGTTGGAAAGGACGAAAACGTGAAGAAAACAGATACTAAATATCAGGAAGAGATTAATGATGTTATTGGGACATGTAATGAGGAAGGATGGTCTAAAGAATGTAATACATCCAGGGAGACGAGATAAAGCAGAGCGAGATTACTTTTAACTTCTGAGCAAGTGAATGGCGGGGCCGTGCTTAAAATAAATAACAAGAAAAACTTATTGGGAGCGACGAGAGACAGAGCCAAATGGAAGTCCATAATTGCCTTCGTTTTGAAGGACACGGCACATGAATAAAATGATCTTCGAGATTTCTCATGGTCCTGGTTGTTTTACTTCAATATAGGTTTAAACAATTCAAGCATAGTCACAATGTGCCTTTTCCAGAACTCTCTTACAGCAATTGTAGATACTTCCAAAAACAGTAAGGACTATACTACATTTCACTTGGAGATAGATTTAGCAGTAGTTGTCTCATTGTGTTATGGCTTTGCTGCATTCATGGGTGAATTACGGATGACTTATTAGTTATTGCTGAAGTTATTAGGAGGACATAAAATAATCTATTCCAGTAAGATTCCGTTCAGAGTTTAGGGCAGCAGATTTGGTAGTTTTGATCATTTTTAAATTGATTGCTTTCATGTTTGTTTTGGTTGATGAACAGTAGTCTGTGAAACGGACAACAGTTAGGGACGCACACATAAATAAACTGTGTTGACTCGCCCGGAGATACTACCGTAAAAGTACCATCATCATGGTATTATATTGTCCCACTAGTGACTACTTTAACGTCGAGAAACAACTTACAATATGACAGTACAATAGACCCGATATTATACTGTTATTGATAGGATAGCCTTTTTTGAAGTTACTCTAAATTTCGGATATATATCTATCAGGGGGAAAAATCCAAATATAAGTAAACGTTTAAACGTAGCACCATTAATAAGGGAAAAAAAATCCAGCAGGCATCAGACACTTTACTCTGTGCTTACATATCTCATGTTCCTAGGAGTAACTGCAACAGAAGTTTTTTGGTCAGGAACTGTAAGAGAACTAGGGTTGAAAGACTATCTATAGATGACTACTAAAGGACACATTGGGAGAATATGTTAAGGAATATTGCTCGAGGATACATTGAATTACCTATTAAATTACTATCAGAAGCATGGACGTTAGTCTGAGAGCATGCATAGAAAAGCTACTTATACAGTGTGTTAAAATAAGACTTTAAACTTACGATGTAATTACTCTAGTACCAAACATTGAATATTGTACGGAGATTTAGGTTATAGAATAACATAGCCTTTAACTATGATAATTTACAATACTCTCTGTACAAATCTACCTATAAAAATGTAGCTCGATGCAATAATATTTTCTTTTATATTACAATCTTAAACCTTTTTGCTCCGATGTGAAAGTATCAGCAATGCGACAATTTTCGGTTTATTTATCTCTTGATATGTTTCGTTCTCCGGGTTCTATAACCTGATCTTTAGTTTTATTACATTTGCTCACGTTAGGCGTTTATATCAACAAAGCCATCTGTTTGGTTAAGCACCTATTTCACACGCTTTATCTTTCCTTCCTGAGTAAAACGATAGTTTGACTCGCCTTTGATATACAGCGTCTCAGCATCAAACTCCGTTTCATGTTATTTTCCCAAATGTTGGTGTAGAATCTTAGAATTTTTTCACAGTGAGTTTCCATGTGTTATTAGCATTATCCTGAAGCAGACAGAATTATATTTCGCTCGGGTGTTTGGAATCTAAAAGGATGTACTTCTCTCATCCTTAGATAAGGACAGTCTTAATAAGCATGCGCAATATTTCATGTTTCGATGAGGTATAATTTGCACGTGTTCACTGATGATCACAGTGGAAAAAAAATGGGGTTTTATTTCAAGTACATCCCTCGTATATATATATATATATATATATATATATATATATATATATATATATATATATATATATATATATATAGGGACAAAACAGTGCATGCGTTAATATTTTGTGTTCGTTTTTTCCAGTATTTCAGTTCGATGTGGGTTTTCTTTTTTGGGGCGTGTTTGCTGAAGATCACAGCAAAGAAACATATGTTACTTTAAAGCAAGTTCTTCTGTCGCTCTTAGGAAAGACAAAATATGAGCATGTATCCATATTTTTGTTCGTCTTTTCCAGCGTTTTATTTCGATAATTTTTTAGTTTTTTGCCTGTACATTGAAGAAAAAATATACGCGTTTCGGCACTGTTTCATTCCCCGTCATTTTAAAAGAAATGTTTGTTTTTATACTTACAAAAAAGAAATAGTATTGGACGTGTGTTCATAATAGGATTTATTTTATAAACGCTCTTTATGTATTAAATTATGCTATTAATTTCAAATATCATTTGGTTGAAGATATAAAAGTTAAAATGTTGTTTTGCCTACTACATCTTTTCACACATAATATTATTTTCGTACAATTGGCAAATCTTCATAGTTGTTGATGATACTTTTCTTAAAAACTCGACTAGATACAATATTCAATAAGTACATATTACAGTGTAAATGAAACTTCAGTGAAAAAAGTATGCTTATTATGTTATTTTTAAGTTTATGACAACACTCAATATCAGACAGAATTACAAAATTAAAACAAAGAACGAATATAGAGGAATATGATTTATTTTTATTGGTCCCAATGCACAATTATTTTATCAGTATATATTCGTCATTTTTTTAAGCAACTTGTATCTGAAATGAATCATGTCCATTTTATACTAACAAAATGGTTATTAACAGGAATTTATTACAGGTGTGTGTTTTTGTAGCACTTATTTTGCAAAATCAGTGTCTACAATTGTTCTGCATAGTTGTCGGTTTTAAAGATATCTGGCCAAAAGCAGTTGTTAATTTTTCACGCAAATATGTTTATCTACGCTCTTGCGTATTAATGCCTTCATTCTTGTGAAGTTTTCAACTATATATATATATATATATATGTGTGTGTGTGTGTGTGTGTGTGTGTGTGTGTGTCTGTGTGTGTGTGTCTGTGTGTGTACAGCATTTTTTGGGGCAATTGAGTAGAGTTACCTGAATTCATAGATTCTTTCTTCTGTTTGATTGCAAGCTCCATCTCGTAGATGAGAAAACAAATAACAAATCTTATTTTCTCAAGGATTTTCTATATTTTTTTTCAGTGCGTGGATAAAAGAAGTATGCGATTTTTTCCTTTCTTTCAAATAATCCTTTTGACTTTTCGTAAGCGGGAAAAAAATATAGATGTTGAGTCAAAAAAAATAGTTTTCCATATGATTTACTGAAAATCGGTGGGTGTCATTAATCTGGGCGACAGAGACATTTTAGCTCCACCCGTAACCGAGACCATAAAAGCGTGATCAAATATTTCAATATTATCAGTTTAGGTCATTCTTAATAATTTGTAAATCTTCAATGGCATGATTTTGGGTTATAAAAAGAATAAGATTTTAATCGATCGCGGGAGGGTAAAGCAATAAACTGTAATTGTCTAATTATGCTGAGTCGATCGGGTAAGTGAAATTGCAAATGTTATATATATATATATATATATATATATATATATATATATATATATATATATATATATTCTTTATATTATGCTCTCGTTACGAGTGAGATCTCTAGAGAAGAAAAAACAGCACTTCCGCAATTTATGCATTATTTTTAAAAAATGTGTTGAGTTTTTTTCTGTGACTCCTGTGTCTATACCTCGCTTATATACAACTTGCTAAACTTTCCCTTGTATGATTCCGTAAGTCTAAAACTTAGTTAGGGGCTTAGCAACTACGACGTACACTAAATATGTCGAGTTTCGATCACAGCCAGTCTCTATTTCTACGATTGTGTCTCCCCGGTTATGAACCGTCACTCAATTGCCGTTACATCTCGACTGCAACTCAATCCAACAGATTTTGGCCCTCCGAAGCTCTGTATTTATGACTCTCTAAAATTCTCTTTGGGGAGGCATGACGAACGCAGAGTGCCCATGCATGTCTTTAGCCAATGAAATCCCTTCCGCTTTCGCATTTTGAGGCAGGTTTACTTCCTTCCGTTCGTTTAACCAATGAAGCAGCAATATTTCTGGTGACATAAT
This sequence comes from Ascarosepion bandense, assembly GCA_037127315.1. Classification (NCBI taxonomy): domain Eukaryota; kingdom Metazoa; phylum Mollusca; class Cephalopoda; order Sepiida; family Sepiidae; genus Ascarosepion; species Ascarosepion bandense. Next base: position 4,301,653 of record JBBBDQ010000519.1, on the reverse strand, counting down.
TTCTTTATATCTTCTTGGTCTGATTGAACTGTTTACATCATTTATTTTTCAGGTTTTATAATCTGTCCACAGGATAATTGAGATTATCAGGATTCAACATTTTTGCCCCATAAACATGGTGACAATCTCTTTTAAATAATCCAAAGAATGTTTTGGCTACGGTATATTTTCCACTTTCACCAGCAGTAAGGCTCAGTACTTTCAATGGTACGTTGTTTTTGCTTTGTCAAATAATGACCGGCCGATGCTATAAACTTGTCCTGACCTATTGCTTTCACCTGCAAATGTTTTTTCCCTATGATCAGCTAATTTTCAATATTTCATATTAAAATATTTTTTCTTCACAATTCATTAGCAACCGAATAAACAATTTTATTATCTATTAGCCTTACTTTTCTCTCTGTTCGTATTAGAACAATTAATCTGCACAACCAACAACAATCACCTCGGCTCCGTCGTGCCGAAATAGTGTTATATCTTTCCGCATGCAAAAATAGTTTTACAAGAAGATTGCTGTGAAAATAACACTTAACCATTTATTATTTTGTCTCTTTCTATCAAAGCTGATTATTCGCTTCAGACTGGTAGATACTGAACGTTCCAACAATGCTCGTTTAAATATATTTTCCTTCTTACAAAGATAAGTTTGTTAGATGTATGAAATAAATTAACTCGTATTTTTATTAGGCCGCTAAAATTTAATACTAACAAAAAACATGAAAGTTGATACCGTGTAGACTTAGGATTTGAGCAATGTTTTTGAATTGTTGTGACAGCAATATTTACAACAAAATACATTTACTATTGCAAGTGACCCTTTTTTTCATATCTGGCTAAAATTCAAATTCAATGTTTTCGAAGATATAAAAAAGTTGTTTTAGCGCGAATAAGATATTTTATCTCACATTCTTATTACGTTTACTCCTTCTGCTGCAGTGTCCGTCTAAATAAACAGCAATCATTATTTCCACAAAAACCTGTGTGCGTGTGTCTATTGTATTTCATATTTTTATTTTCTGTTACATTATTATAAACAGCGGTTACGTACACTACGACATTGGTGTCAAATCCGGCACGCTATGACGTTTAACTCTCCACGAAAACAGATAGTACGATGCAATTCTTAAATAAATACTTTTTGTATTATTTTCTCAGGAAAAAAGTGTTTTGTTTAGATATTTGATGTGATACATATTCATACGCGCCATGCACTTTTATTCCTACGCTGACTAAAATATATTCCCTGCCATTGAACGTATTATTATAGTGTTACTTGTTGAAAACTTTTCCAACTGTTATTTTATTCTCTCTGTATGTTGTGGTTTTCGTCTAAACAAAGATAAATTATTGTGTTCTGAGCAACAGTAGAGTCTCTTGTATTTATATTTATCTAAGTTTGTCAGTATCCGTTGGTTTTATCGAAAACAAAGTCAGTACACTAGGGTATACTAAGCAGATTATTTATATTTTATCTGACCCATGATATGAAGGATATATTTTGTATCGGAATTTTTATATTATTTTATCTGTGCTATTAAGAAAACTATAAGAAAAAATGGCTTATTTGTCCGTGAGCAGAGTTAAATCTATACATTCTAACGATTGACTTATTATAAAAAAATATGTTGAAAGGGAAATGCAAATAAACATTTAATTAATCGCAGCAATATATCTTGGAAGATTTTATACATTTAACACAAATTATCTGATGCGCTAATTGTGTATGGCTATGTCTCCATGAACCAACAGAACACATATTCTAATTGAGATAAACAAAACCGGTTATATCAGCGAGATTGTTTAAAAGTTTATAAAAAGAAAGGCGGAAAATGATACTACAACACAAATTTTCAGGGTTTGAAATGAAGGATAGGAATGAAAATAGGGAGGACCGAGTAAACGAAAAAATGTCAAGCTGATTCAAGATGGAAAAAAATGGCGGTTGACTTTGCATTTAACTTTTTGATAATTATAATAATTATTGAAGGTTAGAAAAGAAACTGAGTTTCACATGTGAGAAGAACGATCTAAGAACATTTTAGCGGGGAGGTGGCGACTACATTTATATTTTATCAGTATTATGGGGGGGGGTCTTCGAAGTAAATAAAGTCGCATTCTTAAATTCATGTAGTCTGAACACTAGGGTGAAAAACCCCTAAGTATTTTTTTTCCCTTTTGGCTAATGAAAATCCAAGTCGTGACGAAATATTATTCAGGAAAAAATAATTCATCATTGTCAGTGATTGCCTCTCATTAACACTACAGTTAAAGTACATATTGTTGCATTGCTTCCTAAGAGTAATACCATCATTAATTATTAAAATAGTGTTATATAAGACTAATACAGTTTTAATTTTAATCTTGTTACACAGTTTAAAATAATCAGGTCTAATTTTATCAATATTATTGATATAGAAGATAATTTAATACAGTATTTTCTAGGTGAAATAATTTCTTTAACCCTAATTACTATCAGCAGGCATATGACTAAATATGCTGGTACGGTCAGTGTGTAACTCAGTATTTTAATGGCACAAATATGTGTTAGAAACAAATATGGCAGATAAAATCAGCGGTACACAGTCTTCTCCATGTCAATTCACTGATTTTTTCTCCAATTGGAAGTTAATTCTAGTTAAGTTTCTTGCATTCACATATGCAAAAATACTTTTGGGAAAGGTATGAATACGTCGCTTCTCACACCAGCTATCTTTTAAATTACAGGACAATTTGATACCTGTAACCTTGAAATATCCTGCGGGGTAAATATCTGCCCAGTCACTCATGTCTCTTTCGATACATGATCGTCCATACATGTACCACGGATGGAACTTAGTGACTGAAGTGTCGCATGTGTTACAGTCAAAATTAAACTCTGGCGTCTGTCTACCGATAATTCCAGTTGCTGGATACATAGCAATGCACGCAGAGTTAAGTCTTTGTGCTCAACGGGCTCTGAACCTTCAAGAATGCTCGTCATTCCTCCTATATATGCATAAGGAAAGCATAATTGACGTGATAAATATAGCTTCATTCACGTGATTAATTCTACATAAATAAACAATTGAATTTCCATTCTGGTGCAATAGAAAGGATCACTTACAAATTGATATATGTTAATCGTATACTGCTACAAGTATTTAAGTCAAAATTTGAAAATACATTTGCACCTGATTTTTTTCAATAAAGAATGTTCTCAGTGTCTATAACATTATTTGTTTAAAAACATTGGTCAAATGAAATAATAAACAATAGGATCTGATACAATTAAAAATCCATGAACATCTCTAATTGAAATTTTAGTAATTCAACCGGAATATGACTCAAACAGTGTGGTTTCGTCAAGGACACTAGAACAAGGAACGCAATATCTATGCTTAGAATGCTATCAGAAAAGGCAACAGGAATGTAGAAGTACGTGTACCTCTGTTTCTTCGACTATGCAAAGGCATTCCACAATGTACGTCACAAAGACTTGATAGTGACGATCGGAAACCTTGACATATTCGGAAAAGAAATTATAGAAATCACAAACCTTCATCCGGACAGGAAACGAGTTTGGCAGATACACAAATATAGAAAGGTGTGTAAGACAAAAATGTGCATTCTCACCAGATCTATTCAACTTATACAGAGATTAATTTCTGAGATCTCTAAAAATGATCTGAACTATATAGGATAAACCGTTCATATAGTGCTGATAGCAGATACCGAAAAAGAAATACAATACATTCTACAGAAAGTCGTTAACTAATACTAAGTCTTGCAATTTAGCCCATAGCTCGGGTGAAAATGTGTATTTATTTCCTCATCAACTGTATTTGCGGGAAAATAAATATAATGAATATTACTCAAATTCGAACATACTCCTTCGATTTATCATTCATTAATCCACTCACAAATTCTTACGACTGACGTAAATTTCCCAAGTTCATTTGTTTTTAGACGAAATGAAGAGGTTTCTTAAATTAATCAAAACTGTGTAATGATTATATCCCATGAAAGCATTGGATTTTGTACACCCACTCTAAAAGATTTAGTAAAATATCGATCCATCTTTGCGATCTATTTCTTTCAGAAGAATCCTGGAGCTTATGTCGAAGCACGGAAATAACATTTCAAGTAAGTGAAGAGCTCTCAGCTGAGTAGACGATGCAGTGCACGAAACGCTATAGAAATCGATCAGATGTTGTTCGGAAAGCTTGCTACAAAATAACTTGATTAAGTGTAGAGATCATCTGTTTACATAATGTTCTCTAGTTTGTTTCATAAAGTAATGGACGCGAGTTAAACCGAAACTGTGTTTGCGTAAATTTTACAAAGAGACAAGTTGGCTGTAACGATCGGTAAGTAGAAATACCAATCGTCGTAACGTTAACGGGATTGATGATAGAGCATTAAAAACAACTGGATACTACAACTATTTTTTTTCTGAATACAAGACATAAAAATATAAGAAAAGCTATTTACTGTTTAGTGGTCGTGCAGTTACATTCTAGTGGGGTTTATGACTGTGGCCATCACCGTCCAGTTATTGCTAATGGTGCGTTTTCTTTGTGCAATAAGAAAGATGTAAAATATAAACTTGCTTCGACATCAATAAAAAAGAAAAATTTGATTTTTCTTTTAGACAAATATAAATTGTCTCTATAATATATTTTTCCCGTGTTATAATTAATAATCTAAGTTGAAGAGGTTTGTATTTTGTCACTAGCACAATCGCGCAGATAATGACTGGGTAATAAATCATGAACACCTATAGTATTTTTGAGAGTTTATCATGACATGATGAGTGACAATGCCAGAGATTTATTTGCAATAATAAATAAATTGCTAAATATAATTATTTATTAATGAGTGCATTTTGATAAGTAGCAATGATTTTCTTTCCTGTTTAAATAATTGTCCTCGAAGTGGACCAATATTAAAATTTGAAACCATGAAAATAACAGAGTTTGTTTCTCAAAGAATTGAACTTTGCATTTTAAATAAATCGCGGCGTTTTTCTTTCTGAAGAGATGTGTTTTATTATGGGGGAACAGTTAATGTTTTCCTACATATTTACTGAAATCATTCAGCTGATTTATTTGCTGAGAAAAAAGTATGTATGAAAAAGGAATAGTGAATGTTATATTTACAGCCTTTAGTGAGATATCAGAAAATTTTTTAACTTTGTTATGATTCAATAAAATACATGGTTTCATTTAAATCACATTAATCGAAAACACAATATGTGTTTGTTGATAAATATACATTAGAGCTATAATCTATTGAAAAAAACATTTCTGTAAGTTTTTATCTCTAAATAACTATGTAATTTAGGTGAATATATCAGTTAAATGAAATGTCCGAGTTATTTTCATTTGTAAATAATTTTACAATTTAATTGTTTGTGCTTTCATATTACTTAGAACTTGAAATGCATATTGTAGCATAATGATTAGAAATTCCTAAATAATACATTAAATACTTAGAATAAATGGCAATAATCTCTTTTTGGTCCGGCAATCTTATTCAAGGAAATGTACACTTGCAAACAATAGTGAATTAATCAAGATTTCTGGAAATTTGTATGTACTATGACACAGTAATCAACATGAATGAGAAGATTTAATATGCTATGAAGATAAAGAGTCAAGATAAAAGCTACTGAATGACAAATATCCTACTCTATTAAGATCGAACTTTACTGAACATGAATTTGATTCTTTGAGTACAACAGTTTTCTTTCTGAAATAATGGTTTGACTTATATACGTCACCTACGTGACGTCAAAGTTAATAAATCTGTCTGTTCAGATATCTTTAGAAATGCGAAAACACGCATTGATTGAACTTTCAATTTTTGTTTCCTTTCGTTTCTAGCCTTATCTCAACATTATATCTTTTGTATTCTAATCTTTACATGTCATTCCATGGAATAGGACACGAATTCGAAGGACAAACAGCCTCAGTCCAAAGAGATTGTCAAAATAATGCCACATTTCAAAGATGCTACTATGGTCAATGTCATCTTCCCGACGCCAAATTAGTGAAAGTTATGGCACTGTCACTACGAATTGTAAATGAAGTAGGCAAAGATGTTTCCATTGAAATAGCCTGGAGGTAACATATAAACCCGGATTTGGTGCTAACAATAACTGACAATCCCTGTACTGATCTTATTGTGTTGTTGTTCATGGCACGAGAGGTTAGTCGTAAACCATTATGCAATTTATCTAACTTCTTCAACTAATTTATAAACGGCGCTGCCCACAGGCGTAGAAATTTACTGATCTGACATCAATAAGCTGCCGGCTACAATAGAATTCAAGTTTTAACACACATCAAGTACAGATTTTCGACGTAGACTATATTAACATTGCTTGCAGTAAGAAACATTTAGTGTAGAATGTATATATATATATATATATATATGTGTGTGTGTGTGTGTGTGTGTGTGTGTGTGTGTGTGTGTGTGTGTGTGTAATGAATTATTTTCAACATGATCTTTACCGATACTCGTATTTAAGCAGATATTCTGTTTTTAATTAAACACTATTTTTATATTTATATCTACCGGCATGATTATTTTCGTAATAAAAATTTATCGTAAATAATCAGGCCGGTAAGTATATATATAAAATTACTGTTTAATTAAAAACAGAATATCTACTTAAATACGAGTATGGGTAAAAATAATGTTCAAAATAATTCATTACAAATTGTCGGTTGCTTATAACCAAGTTTCGTTAAAATTCGTTAATTTCCGTAACATGTTTACATTTGTTGATATTACGATACATTTCGGTGCAGATACGTTTGTTTAAGGTGAAATCGAAAATTGTGTTATATAAGCATGATAAAAACCTCGTCTGATCAAGAAGATATTCATGGTCGAGTGTTCAAGACGGTACCAGATCAAATGGTATGCTTCCCCTATGTAATAGGGGTCGCAAGTTCGAATCCTGCCCGGATAGCACACATTTTCGTAATAAAAAATTATCGTAAATAATCAGGCCGGAAGATATAAATATAAAAATACTGGTTAATTAAAAACAGAATATCTACTTAAATACGCGTATCGGTAGAAATAATGTTCAAAATAATTCATTACAAAGTGTCGGTTGCTTATAACGAAGTTTCGATAAAATTCGTTAATTTCCGTAACATGTTTACATATATATATATATATCTGTAGAATATATATATACATTCTACAGTAAATGTATATATATATATATATATATATATATGAGTGTGTAATATATATATATATATATATATATATATATATATATATATATATATAATTATTAACTTCATGTTATTAAAATTTCAGTCAGTTAGGTGCCATACGTGATACACGCTTGGGTGGTCATATCTCTAGAAATATAAGTGACCACACAAATTAATACGAATGTAAAATTCGAAGATTTGCGAGGACACGGCTAAGGTGTCCTTACTCATAGGGGCTGTTTTTCTTGCTGTTGCGTCCTGATTCTTTTAAATATTTATAGGAAGCACGATGTGATTTGATATGTTGTGGGATCTATCTTGTTTTTGATTGATTAATTTTAATTTTTATTATTTTAATTGTTATATTTATTTTGCAGTTTATATGTGAACCAATGGTTTTCTATTTGTAACCCCACTGTCGGGTCTTCAAGCCTTTATGAGGAATCAATGTTTCAGTCAATTTGTCTGCCTTCTTTTAAATATACTGCTTTAGTATTATCTCACTTCGTTATGAATGGTAATAAATATTTAGTTCATTTAAAATTTCTACGTCTGGATATTCATGGAAAAACATATTGAAACAATGAAGAAATATCCTGACAGCCTTTAAGTGATTCTATAAATTTCATACTAAAAATAAAATAAGTAAATAAAGAATTTAATCGCTAACCCCTGAGGCCTTCCATTAACGGCAAGCGATTCCTTGGCTTATACATGCGTGAATTAACCATGAGCCATAACCTGATCGAGCTGGTGCCCAGATAATTACCGATTTATTTAACGCTTAACGAGGCTACAACACACACTAATTTCACGTTTTCTGATTAACAGAAATCTATTAAGATTAAAAAGGGATAAAGAATATTGACGAATTCTAGTTTTTATTATAAAACGCATTTGTTATTGAATAAAATTGCATGCATGCCCAAGATAAAATTAAAATACATTTTAATTATTTTCTTTTAAAAAAAGAAATTTTGAAAAAAAAATCACAAAATGTATTTAGAAAAAACGTTTCCAATCCATTATTCTAAACTACAAATTAAATAATAATTTATAGTTGCTATAGAAACAGCCTTTTTAAAAATTATTCTAATATTATTTTTCTTATTTGCTCAAAAAATGATTAAAATATTTTAATCAATGAGATATATTAGGCTAAAATAACTTTGCAGAAATTTCTATGTGTCGGAAATGTTTTGCAATTAATTATTGAAAATGCCTGAGACAAATATTTTGCATATATTTCTCGATTTAAATGTCCCTGATATATATTTATAATAGGTTGTCTAGATATTTCTATGTATTTTTTATTTAAGAATATCCTAATGAAAAGATAAAATCTTTAAAAATACACGATTGTCTCAAAAGACTGAGTGTGATTTCTTTCTATTATTTATAAATCTTTGGTTTGATAGGGAACAAAGAAACGATTTTGGAGTTCCCATTTTATATTGAACGCAATACTCAGTTTCCAAATATCTAACAAAAGTAGCTTTTTAACAATTTAAAATTCCTCCTGTTCAATTTTGTAGACATAAGTTTATTGCAAAATTATATGTAGTCAAGTGGTTAGAATATTTGATTACCGTTAATGAAACCTGATTTTGATTTACAACGTGGGCAGTGGCCAGTTGTTGCGATAGACGTCTTGAAAACCAACTTATGTGACGAGATCATCACAACCAACAACAGCGGCCCGAGAGCGTCGACACCGCGGTACCGTTTCGACATCATCGCAGCGAGATCCGTTCCCGAATTAGCGAGCGACCGAACCAACCGGCCGGTCGGATGCCAGTGTCTCAAATGGTGCCGTCACCACCGTCGAAGACCCTAAGGCAAAAAGCGTCACAACGAGCCAGCCCCGGGTATAAGGTGTTACACGACGTCCTGAAACGTTCACAGACGGGGTATCACTTGGAGACTGACTATTTCACACGTGTTGATTCAAGTTATGTGGATTAAATCATCTATATAGAGAGTTTGTCCGAAACTGATAGTCTTCGTGATCGGGGTTTATAAGAACACATATTCGCAGAAGTTTAGAGCTTATGGCCCTTTTTTGAACAGTTGGACATTCTGGCTGGTAGCCAAAAAGGCATTAAAAATATTTAATAAACCTAAAAAGCGCCTACTCAAATACGTGTATTCAGTAAAGATATGGGTTAAAGTATTAAAAATAGATTGGAGTAATAAAAAATTAATTTCAAATTTGTATTTTTGTAAGTTTTAATGCGAAACTGTGCAGGTATAAAAGAAATTCGGGAGAAAGTTTGCTTGACCGACTATACAACCTGTTAATGTCGGTAGGCCGTTCAATGCCAAAATATATCTTCTTCTCTGTCTGTCTGTCTGTCTCTCTCTCTCTCTCTCTATATATATATATATATATATATATATATATATATATCTGCCTTTAAAGGAAAGCAAGTTAGATGGCATGTTTCTCTTTAAATTTTCTCGTCTGTAGATGAAAAAATACTGTTTAATTAAATAAACGAAACTCCTTCTTAAAGGTTAATATCCACTCAAAATTACAGTTGTAATTATATCCTATTCTAACTTTTTCATAACGAACTATCCCAGCAAGGTATTTGATATGTTCGGTATTTACTATGTCGAAATCATAAACATTTATGGTGATTTCATGCTAATTGACGTTAGTGTTTTCATTTTAATAATTTGAGAAGGTTAACTTTGTGGCCTATATTTTAATATTAAAAGATGTTAAATATTTTTGTTCCAAACCAGTATTAACCCCAATCTAGATTTATGAATCTTCGGCATAGTACAATGACTTCAGAAATGAAAATCCTAAACATCTTTAGTATATGATATATAACGTTTAAATGATCAGTGCTCAAGTTATCGCCTTTATGCTTGGAAATGCGCAATGCAAACAAAAATATATATTTTGAGAAAAATACTAAATATAACGAATGAGAAAAATTACTGAGAATATATATATATATATATATATATATATATATATATATATATATATATATGATAACAGCTGAGAGAGAAGTAAATCCAAATGTAGATAGAAAGTGAAATATATATAAATACACATAAGGTTCTCGCGACGTCTGTGCTCAAAAGGGAAGAAGTTAGAGAATACACATAAGGGAAGCTGTATTTCTATATTGTGCACAATTTTAAATGAATATTTTAAACGTTATTAATCATATTTTTCTTTTTTTGACTTGGATATATATATATATATATATATATATATATATATATATAATCTGAGTAAGTGTGTGTGCATAAATGTATAAGGTGTTTGTTGGTAGACATACTTATATCAGCATTTGATATTGAAACTTGCAAGTCTAAATGAAACCCTGCTTTTCCTATTGCCTTTGCTTTGAAAAAATATTTGCAAAAAAGAGAATACAACACTTCTCTTAACAATTATGAGCGAAATGTTGAAAGAGATGTTTTCCATTTTCTTTGCTGACAGTAAATTATAAACTGCGGAGAGACATAAGATACATTTGCCACACGTTTTGGTATTTGTGAGATAAATAAAAAATGTGAAAAAGTACAAAGAAAATAAGAAAAATTACAGAAATACAGAAGGAAAACTTAAAATCCTGCGATTCTACGGTTTTTATCAATGCTAAAATAAATTATTGTATTTTGTAAAATGAAATTCAGTTACTTCACAAAGTATCCTCCATAATTTACATAGCCTTTTCAGTGGTAATCTGATGAATATTTATATTGGTCTTTTGAATTTCCAATTAGGAAATCTGCTTACTTGTGTTCATAAAACTTGTTGAGCAATAACAAAATATTGTTTACTAGTTACTGTCTGTTTTACATTATTGATTTCTTTAAGAAAAACAAAACGAAAATTTGTGCATTGTGTTGCAACGGATATCTTCTTGGAACGAAAAATCCGGGAACCGAGTTCGAATTCCAGTTGCATTCCTTACATTCACTTACATACAAATAACCTTGGGAAAGGTATTAGTCTGTCTCTTTATGGCTTAAACAATAGGAGAGATTGGATTCTTTTTCCTTCGATGGAAACTAGTCTTCTACAGATGGGAATGGCAACCCACTGCGGGATAATCTTTTCCCAGTCAGTCATGTGTTTTCCGAAAATCGTGTAACACGTATGGCACTTAACTGACTGAATGAAAAGACGAATTCGACTGTGATTTAAAAATATTTGCAAAATGACGTTAAAAAACTTAATTTAACATTGGTTTTCATTACTACCTTATCGACGAGCAGAGTTGATTATTCCTTCTTAAATTAACTAATAATGATAATTAACCTACAACGAAAAACTATAAATTAACATCTTATAAAAACGTCAAATGCAAGTAAGACGAATTCTATCCTAGAAATATCATAAAGAAATGCAGTAACCCTGTCAACTCGAACAAGAAAATTGAATTATCTGTAACAAAATTTTCAGTTTTTGGTTTTTGATCTAACGTTCTATAGGTTTTATAACTGCTAGTTACAAGATGAACGACACTTTTAGACCTATGAACAATATCAGAACTTTCTGAAATTGACTTTTTTCTTGATAGTTACTGATAATGTTTTTTTTCAAAAGAGATCTTTTTGCGTGTATAATAAGTTTATAATTTTACTTATTTTTGAAAAGCTCCATCGAGTTTTTTTAACAATGTAAATTAAAATTTTAGGCAAATTATTATCATCGCTCCTTAATTTTTGTCAAGTAGATTATTTCTTTTGTTTCATTTAATCTTTATTTAAAAAAATATTATGCAAATTTTAGTAATTTTGTATAATATCTATGCATTACACCCTAATCATTATGCGTTGAAATTTCATTGCTAATCATGCAATACTTTTTAAGTATTACACATATTTCTGCATTTGTTGTTTTCCGTTCCTTATATTATGGCCGCTAATGTAGTTCTGTACGGCAGATTATGAAGAGAAAAATTGTTTAGCACAACACAAGGAACATATTTTTGTAGCTGCAGGGCTAAAATTTTGATTTAATATAGTAATTTCTCTTTATGTCATCGGAAAACATTTGTTGTAAGTGTTCTCTTCCCAGGAGGTTACATCAATTATGATAATGGAAGGCTAAAAAAAGAGGTTCTCTGAAACTATTAAAACAATGATTTTGTTTTGATGGCATGAAGATTAACAAGATCTACATTGTCTCAGTTAAAACAGATTGTATTTGAATTTTAAATCATTTTCCAATTTGATCATAACGAACACATCAAAATTATGAGGAAGACAGGAGTAAATATTTCTCAGTAGAATAGATATCGATTTGCTTAGTGATTATATAAATAATGACATTGATGAAAATTAGGTCCAAGGCTTGGGTGATGTGAGACACCTGGATTAATTAAAAATAATCTAGAAAATAAGCCGTTCAAATTTCATTTCGGGATTTGAAAAGAAAAATAAAATTAGCTAAACATGTTCTTACTAAAATGACACAAATATTAAAATTCCGTAAAAGAAAAGCATGAAAAATCTGTGAAATATCTTGGAGCTTCACCATTCTTATGTAAAGTTGACTCAAGAAACAAAATCAACTTTGCTTTCCTGAAAGTAGAACTTGCAAGATGATAGTCTAGATAGTATACTTAATAAGCTAATAGCTAAAATGATCTTACAATACATCTGAATTCTCAAAGTCTAGAAATACAAAAAAAATTCCAACAAATAGAAAATCGAGAAACAGCAAATCATTTATGTTTGCGTTTAATGAGAACAGAGGCAGTTCAAGAGCACTATTGAGGGGATATCATCAAGATTAGAAACTTTGTCGGATAGTGTATAGACTAATATAGGTAGAGCTTTCAATTGATTCAGTTCGACTGACCATTGCAACCTCACTGCGAAAAAAGTGATATATGTGCATAATCTTTTGAACACGATATGTTTGTTTAAGGTTGATATCAAAAGAATAATTAAGCTGAATGTATTAATGTGAGATAAAAATGTCGAAGACTAGCCTTTGTTCTTCCAAATAAAAGGATGTTTCGTTATATTTGATCGTATATATTAGGATTGGTATCAGATGTATTACGTTAATTTCTATATTTACTGTGAAGCTTTGATCTCTTTTGAGAAAATAATACTAGAAATGTGAAAGTATGAAATTTGATGAACGCGCAGAATCGAACCCGAAATCGGAAAGAACTTTTCCGCGAAACGGGTTTTATATAAAGGTAATTGCGAAAGAAATGAGAGTGATTTAAACCAAAGAGATTGATTCAAACATATGAAATACGTTATTTCATCATGACTGCAAGTATGTTAAAACGCAGGAAATGTTTGTATGGATTAAGAGTGCGTGCATTAATTAATTGACAGAATGGGAAGAGAATTCGGTGAAAATTGTTTAATATGATAAGCAAATAACAGAGAAAGTAGCACCACTAAAAAGAAACTTTATATAGTATTAATTCGTAACAATTTGGATTAGATGAGTCATGATGTTTTAAAGTTTGACCAACTTTATATATTACTCGATTTAAACAGAAAGTTTTCTTAATAAACTAAAATTCTATAGTACTTTATAGACAATGTATGTTAATAGTAAACATAACTTCAAATGTAAGGAAACTGAGATGAATCTAAATCAAATGATAAATAAATTTTGATAATGTTTCATGTAAGAAAGTGAAAATGACTTTAGCGTAAAAATAACAATTAGTAAAGTTCAGAAAATCAGAAGAATAGGCGGCAAAATATGTTCAATCAATTAAATAATTAAAAAAACTAAATGTTTTTCCCAAATAGTTTGTCATTTTCTTTATGTGCATATATTTTTTAGGACGTAGACGATCGTGGACTTCCACCTAACACTATTCACTCATAAAATTTTCCTCTTGGTATCTCTCCAAAACTTTACTTTGCCATCGATTTACTCAAATCTACCAAGTAGGATTCCCCTTGCTTTCCCATGTCTCTCTTTTCCTCTCTCCATCTCGTGAGTATTAAATCCCCAAGCGCTCTTTACTCATTATGAGTAACAGACATTTCAGCCGATTTTCCTGATGTTAAATGTAAGTTTCCTTTTCGTCTCTTCCTCTCTAAAAACTTACGTTGCTTACATGTTTGGTCTATGGTATTTTCAGCATCCTTCTGTAGAAAAAAATACGTTACTTTCTCTTAGACGAACTCGTCCTGCTTTTGTTGCCATATAAGACAGAAATCAGCTAACTGTACAGTATTCTTTGTTTTCAAACTAAACTTTACTCTCTTAATACTCAAATTAGCTTTTGAAATGCGTCTTTGGCCATGCCAATGCCACTTCACCTCTCAGTGTCAAAAATTCTCTTTTGTATCAGAACATTTCTCAGGTATTTAAAATTCTAACCCTAAATCAAATTGATTGATTTAAATAAACAGAAATAACACACAGCTGTCAATTAACTTATGAACAATATCAGTTTTATTAATTCATTACCTGCATATGGCAGAATATTCCGTCAATCGCACATATGTGACGTAAATAAAAAGAATTTGAAAAAATTATGTTTTGATATGATTGTTGAAGGTCGATTTTATACAGCAATCACAATAAAATATTACTATCTAATGCTTTGAAAATCGAGGAATCTTGTAAGCATTTTTCCGCTAACCAATTAATGTCAAGAATCTATGTATAGCTTAATTTGGTTATTTTCTCTTTCGACAAAGCAGCAAAATGTGTAACAGAAAATGATCATTGAAGTATTCTTTGAAAGCTTTTAGTAACAACAATTTATTTGTTTGTGGCGCAAGGTGAAAGAGAAAGTAGAAAATGGCAGGTCATCATAATATATCCTTTCTTCTAAATCATTTGCTTCACTCTGAAAAGTAATCACCAAGAATTCTCTCCTATGTATTGAGATTTAACATGTGCCAAATTGCATATTTTCACAGGGGAACAATTTTTCGATAGAAAAGAAAAGAATATTAAAACTCAAAATGACAAAGTGAATATGAAATAAAGAACATCATTTTACTAGTCCATTTCATAAATGATCCATTTCGAATATCTCATATCTTGTTTAATATAAATATTCGACCATACGACTTGGTTATCATCAGTTGTTCATTGATTGGCTTATATACGGTATGTTTTGAATATTCTGATAGTTTACGACTGTGAATGTTCCTCCCTGCTGAATCGGTGTCTCACTATCTGATCCTTAAATTGAACTTCCCGCCATTAGATGACAGTAACTCATGTGCCTTCTTGTAAGCCCTACAATGCTAGAAAGAGCAAGAATATGAGCAACATAAATTTTGTATCTTCTATGTGTTGTATTATTGGAAGTGTTTGGTGATTATGCATCTCCACAATTTTCTTCTCTTTCAGCTCTTTGAAACAACTGTTTTTCTTCGTCCTTCACCCTCGATATTTCACATACCTATTATCCGAACCTCATGTAAGTCAATGATAAAATTGAAATAGAAGAATATGCTGAGATTCTAAATTAATGTTTCAATGTTTCAAACTGTACTTGATGCCGTGTTACTCTTTCACTGGAGCTTGAAGATAATAACGGTATACTAATATTCTTTTCTATAAACCGAGTTAATCTTTAAACCATGGAACTGCTTTGAGGAGAAATTCTAACATGCGTGAATTTTAACATTAGGCCAGGGTTGATAAGTTTCTCTGCTTCTTCACCTGAACTAGTTTTGAACTATTCTCTCTAGACTAGTTTATCCAAGGAAATCGCTTCACCCAATATTTCTGATGCTCTTAAGACTGTCACCCAGTGATCAAAGACAAAATCGAGAAAATGTCGTGCGATTTATTTCTACTGGAAACGTCTGGATACAAAGATAATAGTAAACAAAATGATTAAATTCTATGTGATCAAATATATAAAAAGAGGAGGAAATCATGAATTCACTCGCTGCTAAAATAGGTGTTTCTCATCAGGCCCATGTACAATTGTTCGAACACAGTATCAAATCCTGCTATGAATCTAACCTGTCATAAGGATATAATTATCGCCAAATCCTAAAGAGCTGTACATTTTTTAACAAATATGTTCATGTAAATTTTTCATAAAGTCTTCTATTTTACTATCTTGAAACTTCGTTCTTAAGCGCAGTTCCAGTTTAGTAGTTAGGTCTCACAATTTTGCAATGGAAAATATTATACACCTAATAGTTTCGTTCTATGAATGACTACTTTGTGAAAATTTTCAGCTCCTAACTTTCTATATATTAATAAAATTCCAATTTTCTTTTTTTAAACTCCTTCAATAATATCTTATATTGTCCTCTTTCACTATTAGGGATGCAATTATCAAAATATAAATTAATTACCGACCCCAATTAATATTTATAAAACAAATAATTATTAAAGTAAAATAAAAATTACAACTGTGCAGCCTCTTCGACATATCGAGAGATATCTTCCAGAATCTAATAAGAATATAGAGAAAATGTAAACAATCATTAGAAACATAGAATATTTAACACGTACATCTATCTCCTTCTCTTACAGTGTAAGTTGAAGTATTTCTTCAAAGATTAAGCTTTCGAACAGCCAATCAAAAATAGCCAAATTTGAAGTAATTAGGTTCCGATTTTTAGTACCATAATGAATGAAACTAGTTACTGATCTGTCACAATTCTCACCAGTTATATGAATGTTTTTAATCACAAAGGGGTTACTTTCTTTGAGCGATCCAGTTCTCTTCCGACTTCTGGTTGAACATAACCATTCGATACATCGTTCAAAATAAATATAAATTAGTAATTAGGTCCTTACATCTGTCAGGAAAGCACATGAATTCAGGTAAATGATACTTTAAAAGGATGAGAAATACATTTGCTGGTATATCTCGGCTAGTTTTGACCAATCCTGTTGTTTACGTGGCTTTGTACATGGTGACAAATTTTTCAACCTGCAAAACTTTTCACACACACACCCAACAGCAGAAAGTGATAGCTAGTCTATCGATATTTATTTACTTATATGATTGTGAAGAATGAATTTGAAATAGGAGAGCATATTCATAAGTGTCAAATCTTTGTGCACCAGACTGCTGGTAAGGTGTATCACAGACCCCTATATCTTAGAAAAGTCAAGTCAAGAGCCAACACTTTTTAACCATTCATAACAATGTGCTATATACTAACGTATACATGAAACAAATGATATTATATTTTTTGACGATGACGCTTGTGTGTAACACGAGAGCAGTAGGAGACTGTTCGCACTCACGAAGGAGCTATCGGGAGTCGGAAGCCAGCGGGACTCTTTTTTATCCAGCCAAAATTTTAACCTTTATATATTCTTAAAACCTTCACGTGATTACACATTTTTACGTACACATTTCTGTTTTTGTCATTTTATTGATTTTATGTACGGGCGGATGAATCAAACCACCACACCTGTCTGGTGTATCAACGTTCAAGACATTTCACACTTTTATTCAAGTTATCTCTGTTCAAATGAATTTGTAAATTACATCAGCCTTTCAAAGTAATATATTACAACTGAGCTATGGCTATTAAGCTTGTTGGCGTGCATTTTAACTGCAATGAATTGAATTAGGTTTAGCTTGGTATCTTTAAAACATTTTAATGAACCATACAAATATTGACAATCATTATAATATAAAATTTTGATTTTGAAAGCTTCATATTTTGTTAAAAAATAAAAGGTATTGAGGAAGTCGTATATTAAATCAATCGCACCATGAGGGAGATAATCTCGGCAATGTTATTTTAAATGGAAGAAACTTGAAACAACCAATAGGCATCAAAAGAATGACGTAGAAAATATCTTAGACGGAAATAATATGCTTTGTAGAGCAATACAACCCTAATAAAATCATGTCAGTGACAAATCCTTATCAATCTTTTCTATCGTCATAAGCAACAAATAACCAACAATGCTTTTGTCGTTAAATAAACCCCTATGTTTAGCACTATATGTCGATTAGTTGATGGGTCTTGTTTACAGAGTTCAGTAAAGTAAATAGGTGGTTAAATCGACGAATATATTTGTAAAGAATAATACTGTTAATATGAAGGACAGAACATGTGAGTGCAAAAAAGTTTCAATTAAAATTAAACGTAAAATTCAAATAAGGTAAGATCCATGATATTTTATAGTGAAATATATCATCTTATCCCCGATAATATCTTTGGAAGCAAATTAACGAGTATTACATGTTTATTCAATGAAATCAAATAAAGCATATATTATTTTGCTTTCATAATGTAATACGTAAGATAATAAACAGGTTACGCATATGCATATCTGTGTGGACATAGTTATTAAAACTATGTCCACACAAACAGGCATATGCATAGGTGCTATTATATGTCTTTTAAGTTATAACGTTGTTGAAGTTATAGTTTGCAATATATTTTTATTACATAAGCCCAGTATTGCCCAAACTTTATTTCTTGAAATCTTGACCAAAACTTTTAAATTCTTAAAAATGTATTTAATCATGAATATATCAAAATAATTTCATTGCTTTATTCTTGGAAAAAAATAAATTTTTTCTTTGGTCTTTATTTCCTCACCAAATTTATAGAGCATGGCATATTTGAACAAAATTGCTTTCATATATTTGCTTGGGTTTATAAAACAGAACATATATATATATATATATATATATATATATATATATATATATATATATATATAAGTTAGATATACGTTCTCTTTACTAAAAAATGTTTTTACTTGAATGATAGAAGAAACGAGTGTATCCACTTACTCAAGATTTTCATTCTAAACTGAAAACTGAGAAATGAGTGTTGCAAATATACATGAGAGAGTAGATGATACATCTGAACTTTATAACTCACCAAAGATATATCTGAAAACTGGAGAATTTGCTGAAATATGGTATACTAGTCGTCTGGTCAGAGAGAAAGGACCGACGGGTGAAGAAACTGAAGAATTCTTTGTAGATTAATGTCATGAACTTGTTATTTCATATTGTTTGATTACATTCCCCGGTGTTTCAACATCTATGTTGTTTAATACCGAAATCTAAATAATTTTAACACAATTCTAAGACTTCAACTAATTATATTTTTAAAATTGTTTTATTCCTTCCCCTATGGATAAGCTTTATTGTTGGTAAGTTTTCTATAATATGCATAGATTTCAATTCAATTATAAAGAGAATTCGTTGTCATTTTGCTTTAAATGTGTATGGTTTATCATTTTGCTATGAATATGTATATCTGTTATTTTTACAATTTTAATGTGGTTTGTTTTTGCTTAGAAATTCGCCATTTTCCTATAGATGGAAACGGAGCAGGTGCTATCACCCCAAATGAAATCAATGGGAATATTATCAAATAAGAGGTGATTCCAGCTCTTAAGGACTTCCAATCTCCCGATCAGTTGCCTTGCTAACTGATGCAGTTTATATTCTTACTCAAATTTGATGAATTATTGAGAAATAATTATAACAAAACAATCGATTTGTTACATAAGAGCAATTAACCGAAATTTAAATTAAAAAAATACTTGAACGTTTCATTAAAATATAAAATCTCTCCAAGCATAAGCCAATTTTCTCACAAAAAAATTTTGAGAGTTGAGACAGGAGATGTTGTTTTAAGGAATGTTGTGAAAAATCCGTTGGATCGTAAATGTGAACAACAATAATTATCTAATGAAACAGGGTAGACAAAAGAAACTTGCTTGAAGATAGAAACCCGAAAACAAAATGAAAAAGAGCGGTGAGACATTGGCCGATAATGGATATATTGATCGCAAAATGTGCATGAGGAATCTTTTGTAGAAAAAGGCTCAAATTACTTCCTGATATTTTCTACAATTACTCCAACATACAGAAATAGTAAATATCCATATTATATTAAGATTGGAGTATTATTTCAGTTATTCAAGTATTTCCGTCTTATTTATAAATATTTAATAAACCTAATTTTTTGTTTTCTCTACCTAGTCTTGTTTTTCTTTCAATGTCCTCTGTAACTACGGCTATTTTGTGCAAAGACCACATTACAAGAGAAATATTTAGTAACAACTGGCATTTCTGAGAGACATTAATCAGAATGGATTTAAAATATTTACTCATTCAATATATTTCGGTCAAAGGGGAAGGAAAAAACGAATACGTTACAGAAATCAATTTACTAACAAAGCAGAATAAAGATAAAATATCAAATTTACCGAAAGCTATAAATAATAGGAAGTAGAGGAGAACAATTGTTTATATTTTTAAGCAATGCATATAAATAATGAATTTTACAATTAATTATTAAATTTTAAACTCGTTCAGAACAAAATATTCTGATGAGATCGTTTTTGGTACTATATGATAATTAATATCGCACTTTCTTTCTTTCTGTTATGTATTTCATATAGAATACAGTCAGTCAGTTAAGTGCCATACGTGATACACCCTTGGGCGATCATGTCTCGAAAGGGACATGACTGACTGGGCAGAAGATTATTCCGCACTAGGTTGCCATTGCTTTCTGCGGTAGACTGGTTGCCGACCAATTCTATAGAACCGAAAATGTCCTGTTATTTAACCCATAACTGGAAGGAATAGACAGCTTAATACCATTCCCAAGGGTATTTGCTCGTAAGTGAATGCAATGAATTCGGCTGGAATTTGAACTCGGCTGAATTAAATTGACAACAAATATTTGGGCTATTTTGAGTGATATATAAAAATAATTCTGAGAATAGTGACGTCAGTGCAAGGTAAGGACAAATTTTATTCGATATATGATGGGGAAATGTCTGATGAGAGATAAGATGAAGTATGTCGGCGAAATATGAGGGAGAATAAAAAGGAATGTCCTGAAGAATTCGCTTTCATTGCCATTTCCACATACATTGCAAGGATCGCGTGATCTTGTATGGGACAAGCGATAGCGGTTCTTGTATGTACAGTACAATGGCAGTATTTTGCGTGTACACGTTGGCAGGTTCTTAAAGGTCATCGCACGGAGAAAGACTTTCTGCGAGAAAGAAAAAAACGCAAAAAGTCACCTTTTATATGTAACAAGTAAAGAGATAAAAGAGTGAAAAAATATATCGAGAAATATAACCAAGCCATAGAATTGTTCATTTTAATGTTTAACAATCCCGATGTGGAGACGAAAGAATTTATTCGGCCAGCATTGATTCTGAACATGTTGATCTCGTTATCCACTTGAGATTTGCGTCTCGCACCCGGATTTCTTTCTTTGGATATTCTGCAGCTCCATTCAAACTTCAGTCTCCTCAGACATCGCTGGACTATTGAAATCGGTTCTGTCTGTCGTTGACTTCTGTAGTTGTACATTTATAAACGCAGCCTAGAAAATACCATCAAAGAAGGTTGACGCAATACCGTGTTACATATTATTACAACTATATTATCTCTTAATTTGTGTCTGAATATGTTATCATTTTCCAACTTAGAAAAAATTTGTTACATAAAATGTTCCTTGGTTCCTACTTAATGATTCGAGGATAATACGCACCTTGAAACGACGGCTATTAAAATCTTTCAAAACCACCACGTGCAAAGTACGTATTAATTTTACTGTTATGTATTATGTGAATTTCTCCACCGATAAGTTACTTCGGTGAGCCCCCATTAGAAAACTCATCGTCCGAATCCTGATGAATATAGCGAGAAGTAGAATCAGGCTAGAGATAGGGTAAGAACAGTCGGGGTTCGTCAAAGATACCGAAACAATGACAGTCGAAACTTATTATTAGGATGATTTTCGAAAGTGCAATACAAATGTAAATTACGTGTAGGTACGTTTAATCGATATTGCGAAGGCGTTCAACGAAGTGCACCACAATGAAATGATAAAAATGCTCAGCAAACTCAAATTATTTTGTAATGACATAAGGGTAATGAAGAATCCCTACCGGCAGCAATGCGCCTGCGTACACATATGTAACGAATTGAGAAGATATAAGAATTCAGAAAATGGCTTAAACAAGGATGTGTCTTTTCATTTGATCTGTCCGACATGTACAGGCAGACTATTCTGAGTACTCAAGAGGTTATGCCAGGATTCGTCGTCATAGACCACAATCTGAACAAAATGGTATGTAGATGCTATATTGTTGATACAGACACGAAAAGGAAACTACAACACTTGCTAGAGAAGGTAGATGAAGACAGAGACAATAAAGGACTACAAATAAACTTCAAGAAAACCAAACGCATGATCATCAGCAAAAATAGCAGCCCAAAATCCAAATACATGCGGGGGATACTAAAATAAATAAGGTACAAAAAGTATATTAACAGAAGATGGAAAGTACGACAGAGATTCAAAAATGAAATTTCATGGAAAAGGACGCATTCCAGAAGCAGAATAGTGTATTAAGAAACATGAAAACTTCACTAGAAACAAATAAGAAAATAATGGATTGCAATATGTTGTTTATTATTCGGTTTGGCAGTAAATGCTGTACAATCTAATCTTAGACGAAGAAAATTCTTGAAGCATTTAAAATGTGTTTCTAGAGAAGTATGTTCTGGATCGAGCCTCTGAGCACTGATGAGGTTTTTGAAAGGATGAAAACGACAAGAAAATTAATACTGAGCATCAGGTAAAAGACATCTAAAGTTACACGGACATGTAATGAGAAAGAATGTTTTTGACGATCTGATAATAACCGGCAAGATAGAGGAAAAGAGAGACAGGAGAAAGCAGCGTGTAACATATTTGACGGGCCTGAATGACGCGCGGGGGTTGCGTGGCGTAAAATGAGAAAGCCTGTTAAGAGCAACCAGTGATACGGAGACGTAGAAGGACATGATCGCTCACGTTCTGCAAGAACAAGGCACTTACAAAAATAAGAGATATCTCAATTGAATGTTTGATCAACATTTGCGCTGTTTCATAGAATTTAAATAGCGTCTGTCTTACAAATTTAAAAACATTGATTTTGCTAAATATTTAGGACTTAAAAAATTGAGATAATACTGAGTGAAAATCATGTCAACTTTTTATGCCATTAAAAAAATCGTGGCAAAGTATAAAAATTATTTTCAAAATGGCAGTGCAAATAAAAATATCAGAAAGTAAGCAGGTAGGGAATTTAGGTGTCCGAATGGTCCATGTATATTAAAATTCCAAGCGTCAAAATCTGAAACAGTAATTAAAAAAAATGAGAAATTAAACACAACACGATTTTACTCTTCCTTAACACGATATTCTTTTACGTTTTCTCTTGTACACTGTTAGATTTGACCAGTTTTAATGTGTAATCTTGTTGCTTGAATCTTTTTTTATAATATGTCTCTGTTGACGTGATCCAGTGCTGCAAATGGTTAACTTCGTTTCGCTTTAAATTCTGGCGTAGGACCAAATGTTTTACCCGAACTTTCACTTTGATTTTGGAACACCGACATACCACACTCAGTAGAACATCCGGAACATTTTACAATTTTTCATTAAAATTTTCACTCTTATTATGTTTTAACTATTCTCTTGTTCACTTAGATTTTTTCAAGAAACATTAATGTAGCTCAAATAAATCCATTCAGTCAATATCGAATAATAATGGAGAATTTTTTCGCATAAGCTGTAGCTTCTGCAAATTTGTAACGGAAATCATTTAGAGAACAGAAATCATTCCTCATGTTAAAGTTCTTTAAATGATAGTTGTCTTTATGAACTGTGATATCACGAGAGTTTATTTTTATTTTTACAGTCTCATTAATTTTCCCATACAGGAATTTTATTTGAATTTCTGATGATTTTTTCATTCGAGACCAAACGACTTTTTTATGTGAGAAATTTACTTTAACAGTGTTGTATTTTATGCCCTACATTATAAAATTCCATAGAGGACAGTAGCTTTCGAGAGGTGATATTCAACAAAGAATCATGGATTACTTTTTCTTTTGCCCATTTTCTTGTTATGTATGCACTATCTTATTCCTCAAATTAGATGTTCTGATTTTCGACCTATATTCACTCTAAAGTGAGTTCATTATTCTGTTGAAGTTTCGTTGGAATTCTCAATCTTATTTTTGTGTTTTTTCTGCCGTTAACCTTTGAGTGAAAATAACCCTTTAAATTGCGGTTCGTTTAATCTGAATCTCGTACACTTCTTGTTGATGATTGCAGCATATATTCCAAAATCGTCGCCGCCATTATTGTCAGATTGTTGGATTTCTAATGAGTATTGTATGTCTAGCTTTGCTCACTAGTGATTTAATTAGAATATTTTCCGTTCAACGCTAATTTCTCTTGTACTTTTTTCTTTGGTAGTGCAAAATTACAGTATATTCATGTACTACAGTTTCTAACTGTCAACTTGTATTTTGCTTTTCTTTTCTTCCTAGTCGCGGCTTTCTTTCCTGAAGATTTGCAGATGTCTTCTAAAATAAGCAGTAAATGTAATTCTACCATCTAAATAATATGTTAATTCATATATGACATTTCCCGACGTTTTGAATGTGAATGAACTTGGTAATATCCAGTTTTTCTTTGAATTATTTTAATTCAAGTTTTTTGTTCTTTCTACAGTTCGAACTACTGCTAATGCAGTTGCTTTTGCAGGGTTTTTTCACAGAAGACTATAGCTTTGACATATTAAAGAATATCTTTTCTTTTGTTAATTTTTCACGAAATGAGAAAAAAGGAAAAACAACGTTTTTCAATAATCTCGTCGTCATGCTGACTGAATTATTTTTTTGTACAACATTTTGTAAGTGAGTATGAATTTCGAATCCTGATCTCCACTGTTATCACTCGCCTCCTGGTAGTTAAAATATTAAGTTATACTTAGGCTACTAGCTGTGACTTCCTTTAGAAATTAATGGACGCACTCCAAGTAACCTTTTTTGACTTACTTAAAGTTCTTTATTTCAAATGTCAAGCCTAGATCATTTCTGTTCTTCGGTGTATATTATTGACTCCAAACAATTGTATGCATATACACATATATGAGAGTTTAGAAAAGTAGTGAAAATATTCTTTAATGCAATTAAATTATTTGGGTAATCGTTAGACACGAAAACATGGAAATATTTTTTGTTTGAAAAAGACTTTTTTCTTTAGCAATGTTTCACAGTTTTTTCCCTGTTGAACACGGTTCGAATAAAGTCGCCAGCACATGGTTTCTTTCAGCATGACATTGCATGTAAACTTTTGATGATTATCCTTTTCTGCCACTCAAGCAAACGCAAGGGTGATCCCTCAATCTGGAAGTGTGAGAAAAATGCTACTGTAGAAGAAGTGGTTAGATTTAAGTATTTCGACTTAATTGGTTGGACTTATTGGTAAGACATTGTAACGAATTTGATTGCAAGTGTAAAAATATGTTTTCGGGAACCTTGATAAAAAATGGCCTCAGAGCGGTTGCTTTGAAAAACACTTGTAGAAATAACATAGGAAAGCCACATCAAAAAGGTAAGAAAGGGATTTCACCTGGGTAGCTAATCGGGACCGCTTGTATGGAGCATCATCTTTTGGATTTTGTCGATAACCTCATTCATGAATAGAAGGATTACCCGACTAGATAAGGCAACACTATTCCGTTCACAGACGAATGGTAGATTAATAAATGGGCAAAATAGTTTCTGACAGAATAAAAAATAAAAATAGTTTTCAGCAATCCAATAGGGTAATGTAATTATAAACGAATCGAAAGATCGTTATAGACAAACCGTCTTCAGTGCGAGATTTTTTCTCTTTTATTCATGAAAGAGATAATGTCAATAAAAGACCAGAGGTCACTGAGTGCAAATAAAATCAAGAGTCATTTGGAAGAGAAATTCTAATAAACGAACAGGCTCGAGGAAAATTGAATATGGCAAAGGATGTTGTGTTTCATATTTTTTGTCCTTATCTGTCGGAGAAGAAAGAAACCAGAACATATTTTGACAGACAAAAGTACGTGAAAAGTAAATATTAGGTGGGAGACTTACTTTTTCATTTGGCTCTTTCAACAGTAGCTTATTCTATCGAACCCTTAATTGTTTCAATGTATATTTAGGTTCCAAAGCGCAAGTCTAATAACACAAAAACTATTCATATTCGTAAATAGTTTAGTTACAAATGAAAGAATTTGTATGGATTCAAAATTTTTTTCAAAAAATTAATATTTAAATATTAAGGATATTGAAATCAAGCTAATATTGAGCAGACAAACATTTGGGCATTATTTGATATATATATATATATATATATATATATATATATATATATATATATATATATATATATCCCATATTTTATCAATTTAAAATTTTAATTAAATTAAATTTAAAATTTTTATCAATTTAAACTTTTCTCTGAGAAAATAAAATTCCAGTAGGATTCAAATATACTTTTTCTTCTGCTGGAGAAACCATATATTGATCCGATGTTCTGAAGATCAAATTGGATCTGAATGCTGTCGGTTATCGCCACTATATCATCAGCAACGTACTTGAACAAGTTTTAAAATTGGTTTACAAAAATTTCAACTTAACTAGCGAGTTAATTGTTTGATCTTGCATATAATATACGCCAAGCCTTTAGCTTTATTACCTCTCTTTAAAAACACACTAACATTAGATAGTTTTACACATTTTAAAATAAAAACTAACGTTTCCGTAACTACAGAGTATTTGCTTTCAATTAGACAAAAACAAACATTTAAAAATAAAAAAAAATATCAGCATCATATTTTGCTTGTTCAATAAAAACACCAACTCTATTAAGTAAGAAATTATAAATTCTTAGCATTTTTCTTACAATTTTTAAAAATTAGGTGCCTGGAATAATCACGAAAAGACTCAATCAGACTTTAGGTAGTCCCTGTGAAATCAACTAAAAATTCATCCCATTCTAATTCGATGAGAGAGAGAGAGAGAGAGAGAGAGAGAGAGAGAGAGAGAGAGAGAGAGAGAGAGCGCGCTCAGGAGTTCGAGACGCACAGGTCATACTTTAGAAAATATTTTTCCGTTTATTTTTCTTTTACTCAAGTTAATTTTGGCTTAATTTAGAATAATGTCCTGGATCATTATGGTGAAAAGTGAATTACTTGTCATTGAGATATGTCGATTTTTGCCCAATTGAGAGCAACACTGTGGTTTTGAGGAAAATTAATAATAGACATGGAATAGTGTCTTCTATTTATTTTGCCTTGAATAATCAAATATTTACCTTTAACAACAGTTCTACATGTTCTAGGATTTTCGCTGTCAAAATTTGCGTTTATTTATAATCGTATTTGTACAAGTATAGAAACCGATATCCTAAAATTACGAATTGTCTTCGAAAGTCGCCTCCTTTAATAAAAATTTCAGTTTATACTCTCACATCAGTTTTTAACTACTATGATTGTACTATTTTGTAAAATCTATTTCAAATTTGAATAATAGTAAAATAGCATTTAATTACTGCCGTAATGCCACAAAATACATTTTAATATAACAACATCTTACGAGTGGTTTAGAAGAGTAACTAGTGCTGAATTAACATTGAGAATCTCTATTAAAATTAAACTTGGTTGACATTTTTTTAATCTTTAAAAAGCTACTGCTGGAATTATAGTGAAGCAAAGTGTAGTATTTTATAGAAATGATTCAGAATTTATCAAAGTGTATATTGGAAGAAATGAATCGAAATTTGAACTTTGTGATAGTAAGTGGAACATAGAGGAAGAATGAAAAATAAAACTAAACTGTGGTCAATGTAAATTATTTTAAAATACTCATTTTTATGTTTAATTATTTTAAAGTAGGACATCTCTTTTCTTGTATTGTATTATATATATATATATATATATATATATGTGTGTGTGTGTGTGTGTGTGTGTGTGTGTGTATGTGTGTGTGTCTGTGTGTCTGTGTGTGTGGGTGTGGTGTCATTCTTTTTCAGGGTATTTAATTTCATTACCTGGGGATTAAACTAAATATATTTAAGTTGGCTTTTTTATGCATTTCCCCTGCTATTGTATATTTAATGCTAAATTATGTTTTGAACGAAATTTTGTTATTGAAATCTTAACAGTTTTAATGTTACACGTCTTAATAATTAACCCATAGGAAGATAAGATATGGAATCATCCCATTCCCAATGTTATTTGCAGGTAAGTGCATATTACGAACCCAACTGGAACTAATCATTAATTAAAAATTCCAAGCAATTTTCTTTTGCACCGGCATTGCACCTGATATTATGACGAAATCACCCTTTAAGTACTGACCAGATTTAACGTTGCCCAATTTTGGTGATCGTATGGGAATCAGTTTTTCATCATGAAGTTGCAGAAAATCTCTTCCCAGTTGAAAATATGTTCTTAATAGAAGTTCAGTCTCTCACCTCATTGAGGCACACACACATTAACATATACGCGTGCCCGGTGAGATTTGACGCGCCTAAAATCAATGAGTAAAACTAAATACGGCAATGCACATTCATTATCTATGAAAACACGTGTGTCATACAAAAAAGGGGAAAATAATATACGTGTGTGTTTTTCTCTATTTTGTTACACTTCATCACCCCTGAAATTGATGTCGTGATCCTTACATATACATATGACGGTTTGCATTGTTAGTCATTTACCTATTGTTTGTCCGCACTTCCACAAAATAATTACTGCATAGTTTAATCTGCTTTGGTCTCTCTAGGCACAGGGAGGAGTACATTGTTGTTTTCTAAACCAGAGACTTAAATGGGTGGCCGCTTGGGAATACTATGTACTGTAAGCTTCGATACGCGGACCGAGTAATGGATATAGACTTGTTTATTGAAGAACCAAGTTTCAATTCCTGTTTTGTTTGTTATACTCACTGACGCTGAAATACACTTTTAGAATCATATGAATATACATATTCTCCTAGCATCTAGTAGTTAGGTAGTAAGACGTGTATCCCGAAAATTAATTAACTCAAAAAGAAAATTTCGTACAAACTATTTAGATTTCAGCATTAATACACCATAGAGTTTGATATTCCGCTAAGCAACATTGAAAGACAAAGATTTTCAAAAAATATA